>CM065590.1:18598989-18679513 GCA_033119425.1 Bufotes viridis
ATCTCAACCAGAAAATGATGCAGCTCCCAAACCAAACTGCAATGTGTCTCTAGAAGCCACGTGACCTAAGATCTTAGCCTGAAAGATTGTGTTCTCCATGGCGGAGCAGCCACCGGGACCTACCCTGAGGTCACCATGATGTATGCCAAGGGATCATCCCTGCAAAGTGGTTGTCTATCTGGCAGCAACAGGAGTGGTGGCTACCCCAGCCATATAGGACTGGACCAGTTATGCCCAACTCTTCGAGTGTCTTCTCCAGTTTTGGGTAAACCTCTAAGAAGTTACCCGCGAGAAAAGATTTGGCTGAAGAGGCCTTGACTGGGCCTTTAATGTTCAGCCAAGGACTTCTGTGAAAACGTGGGGTGTAAAATTTAAAGAAATCTTTAGATAATATGGGGTGACATCTACCGCCTCAGTCTGGTCAGTGCCATGGATGATGGCCACCAGATGGGCCACCAGCAGAAGCCACGGCCACCGACATGTACATGTCTGAAAGCAGGTTGACTACTTACGAAGCTTTATGGAGCTCAGGCAGAGAAACAGGAATATCATGGTCAATGGGATGAGCAATCGAAGGACCTTGGGGCAGCTCATGTCCAAGAGGGCTGCACGCAGCATTGTTACCTCCGGAGCGGCGGACCGTCCATGCTGCAATGGTTGGAGTATCCGGATTCTGGTGCAGTCAGGTCACAGTTTCGCAATCCTGCAGAAACTGATAGAGGGATGAAGGTTCATTTCTTATCAGGTCACACAGAAACACGGCAGCGCTGCTGACAGCTCAGCGCACACAAAATGATCCTGCATCAAAGACAGCGTAGGTGTCCTCGATCCGCGGAGAGACCTCGGGTACCAGGACCCAGGAATCAGCAACCTTTGGCTCTCCAGCTGTTCTGAGACTACAACTCCCAGACTCCTCCCTTTCACTTCTGTGGGAGTTTCCAAGGCATGTGAAAGGAGTAAGTGTGCATGATGAGAGTTGGAAGTTTCAAAACAGATTGGGTTACCTATCCCTGAACTAGACATTTTTTTAGCTGTGACTTGCAAGGAACAAATGACACTCGGGTACAGGATAATGACACTGACACTGGGGTACAGGATAATGACACTGACACTTGGGGTACAGGATAATGACACTGACACTTGGGGTACAGGATAATGACAACTGACACTTGGGGTACAGGATAATGACACTGACACTTGGGGCACAGGATAATGACACTGACACTTGGGGTACAGGATAATGACACCTGACACTTGGGGTACAGGATAATGACACTGACACTTGGGGGTACAGGATGATGACACTGACACTCGGGTACAGGATAATGACACTGACACTTGGGGTACAGGATGATGACACTGACACTTGGGGTACAGGATAATGACACTGACACTTGGGGTACAGGATAATGACACTGACACTTGGGGTACAGGATAATGACACTTGACACTTGGGGTACAGGATAATGACACTGACACTCGGGGTACAGGATGACGACACTGACACTCGGGTACAGGATAATGACACTGACACTTGGGGTACAGGATAATGACACTGACACTTGGGGTACAGGATAATGACACTGACACTTGGGGTACAGGATAATGACACTGCACACTCGGGGTACAGGATAATGACACTGACACTGGGAGTACAGGATAATGACACTGACACTTGGGGTACAGGATAACGACACTGACACTCGGGGTACAGGATGATGACACTGACACTCGGGTACAGGATGATGACACTGACACTGGGGTACAGGATGATGACACTGACACTTGGGGTACAGGATGATGACACTGACACTTGGGGTACAGGATAATGACACTGACACTTGGGGTACAGGATAATGACACTGACACTTGGGGTACAGGATGATGACACTGACACTTGGGGTACAGGATAATGACACTGACACTTGGGGTACAGGATAATGACACTGACACTTGGGGTACAGGATAATGACACTGACACTTGGGGTACAGGATAAGGACACTGACACTTGGGGTACAGGATGATTACACTGACACTTGGGGTACAGGGTAAGGACACTGACACTCATGGTACAGGATGATGACACTGACACTTGGGGCACAGGATGATGACACTGACACTTGGGGTACAGGATAATGACACTGACACTTGGGGTACAGGATAATGACACTGACACTTGGGGTACAGGATGATGACACTGACACTTGGGGCACAGGATGATGACACTGACACTTGGGGTACAGGATAATGACACTGACACTTGGGGGTACAGGATGATGACACTGACACTTGGGGTACAGGATAATGACACTGACACTCTGAGGTACAGGATAATGACACTGACACTTGGGGTACAGGATAATGACACTGACACTTGGGGTACAGGATAATGACACTGACACTTGGGGTACAGGATAATGACACTGACACTTGGGGTACAGGATGATGACACTGGACACTTGGGGTACAGGATAATGACACTGACACTTGGGGTACAGGATAATGACACTGACACTTGGGGTACAGGATAATGACACTGACACTTGGGGTACAGGATAAGGACACTGACACTTGGGGTACAGGATGATGACACTGACACTCTGGGGGTACAGGATAATGACACCTGACACTCAGGGTACAGGATGATGACACTGACACTTGGGGTACAGGATAATGACACTGACACTCAGGGTACAGGATGATGACACTGACACTTGGGGTACAGGATAATGAGCACTGATACTCGGGGTACAGGATAATGACCACTGACACTTCGGGGTACAGGATAATGACACTGACACTTGGGGTACAGGATAATGACACTGACACTTGGGGTACAGGATAATGACACTGACACTTGGGGTACAGGATAATGACACTGACACTTGGGGTACAGGATAATTGACACTGACACTTGGGGTACAGGATAATGACACTGACACTCGGGGTACAGGATAATGACACTGACACTTGGGGTACAGGATGATGACACTGACACTTGGGGTACAGGATGATGACACTGACACTTGGGGTACAGGATAATGACACTGACACTTGGGGTACAGGATGATGACACTGACACTCGGGGTACAGGATGATGACACTGACACTTGGGGTACAGGATAATGACACTGACACTTGGGGTACAGGATAATGACACTGACACTTGGGGTACAGGATGATGACACTGACACTTGGGGTACAGGATGATGACACTGACACTTGGGGTACAGGATGATGACACTGACACTTGGGGTACAGGATGATGACACTGACACTGGGTACAGGATAATGACACTGACACTCGGGCTACAGGATAATGACACTGACACTTGGGGTACAGGATGATGACACTGACACTTGGGGTACAGGATAATGACACTGACACTCGGGGTACAGGATGATGACACTGACACTTGGGGTACAGGATAATGACACTGACACTTGGGGTACAGGATAATGACACTGACACTCGGGGTACAGGATAATGACACTGACACTCGGGGTACAGGATAATGACACTGACACTTGGGGTACAGGATAATGACACTGACACTCGGGGTACAGGATAATGACACTGACACTTGGGGTACAGGATAATGACACTGACACTGGGGTACAGGATAATGACACTGACACTTGGGGTACAGGATAATGACACTGACACTTGGGGTACAGGATGATGACACTGACACTTGGGGTACAGGATAATGACACTGACACTCGGGTACAGGATAATGACACTGACACTTGGGGTACAGGATAATGACACTGACACTTGGGGTGCAGGATGATGACACTGACACTTGGGGTACAGGATGACACTGACACTTGGGGTACAGGATGATGACACTGACACTTGGGGTACAGGATAATGACACTAACACTTGGGGTACAGGATAATGACGCTGACACTTGGGGTACAGGATGTACACTGACACTTGGGGTACAGGATAATGACACTGACACTTGGGGTACAGGATAATGACACTGACACTTGGGGTACAGGATGATGACACTGACACTTGGGGTACAGGATGATGACACTGACACTTGGGGTACAGGATAATGACGCTGACACTTGGGGTACAGGATAATGACACTTGGGGTACAGGATAATTACACTGACACTCGGGGTACAGGATAATGACACTGACACTCGGGGTACAGGATAATGACACTGACACTTGGGGTACAGGATGAATGACACTGACACTTGGGGTACAGGATAATGACACTGACACTCTGGGTACAGGATAATGACACTGACACTCGGGGTACAGGATAATGACACTGACACTCGGGGTACAGGATGATGACACTGACACTTGGGGTACAGGATAATGACACTGACACTTGGGGTACAGGATAATGACACTGACACTCGGGGTACAGGATAATGACACTGACACTTGGGGTACAGGATGATGACACTGACACTTGGGGTACAGGATAATGACACTGACACTTGGGGTACAGGATGATGACACTGACACTTGGGGTACAGGATAATGACACTGACACTTGGGGTACAGGATAATGACACTGACACTTGGGGTACAGGATAATGACACTGACACTTGGGGTACAGGATAATGACACTGACACTTGGGGTACAGGATAATGACACTGACACTTGGGGTACAGGATGATGACACTGACACTTGGGGTACAGGATAATGACACTGACACTTGGGGTACAGGATAATGACACTGACACTTGGGGTACAGGATAATGACACTGACACTGGGGGTACAGGATAATGACACTGACACTTGGGGTACAGGATAATGACACTGACACTTGGGGTACAGGATAATGACACTGACACTTGGGGTACAGGATGATGACACTGACACTTGGGGTACAGGATAATGACACTGACACTTGGGGTACAGGATGATGACACTGACACTTGGGGTACAGGATGATGACACTGACACTTGGGGTACAGGATAATGACACTGACACTCGGGGTACAGGATAATGACACTGACACTTGGAGTACAGGATAATGACACTGACACTCGGGGTACAGGATAATGACACTGACACTTGGGGTACAGGATAATGACACTGACACTTGGGGTACAGGATAATGACACTGACACTTGGGGTACAGGATAATGACACTGACACTTGGGGTACAGGATAATGACACTGACACTTGGGGTACAGGATGATGACACTGACACTTGGGGTACAGGATAATGACACTGACACTTGGGGTACAGGATAATGACACTGACACTTGGGGTACAGGATGATGACACTGACACTTGGGTACAGGATAATGACACTGACACTTGGGGTACAGGATAATGACACTGACACTTGGGGTACAGGATAATGACACTGACACTTGGGGTACAGGATAATGACACTGACACTTGGGGTACAGGATAATGACACTGACACTTGGGGTACAGGATAATGACACTGACACTTGGGGTACAGGATGATGACACTGACACTTGGGGTACAGGATAATGACACTGACACTTGGGGTACAGGATGATGACACTGACACTTGGGGTACAGGATAATGACACTGACACTTGGGGTACAGGATAATGACACTGACACTTGGGGTACAGGATAATGACACTGACACTTGGGGTACAGGATAATGACACTGACACTTGGGGTACAGGATAATGACATGACACTTGGGGTACAGGATAATGACACTGACACTTGGGGTACAGGATAATGACACTGACACTTGGGGTACAGGATAATGACACTGACACTTGGGGTACAGGATGATGACACTGACACTTGGGGTACAGGATAATGACACTGACACTTGGGGTACAGGATAATGACACTGACACTTGGGGTACAGGATAATGACACTGACACTTGGGGTACAGGATAATGACACTGACACTTGGGGTACAGGATAATGACACTGACACTGGGGTACAGGATAATGACACTGACACTTGGGGTACAGGATAATGACACTGACACTTGGGGTACAGGATAATGACACTGACACTTGGGGTACAGGATAATGACACTGACACTTGGGGTACAGGATGATGACACTGACACTTGGGGTACAGGATAATGACACTGACACTTGGGGTACAGGATAATGACACTGACACTTGGGGTACAGGATAATGACACTGACACTTGGGGTACAGGATAATGACACTGACACTTGGGGTACAGGATGATGACACTGACACTTGGGGTACAGGATAATGACACTGACACTTGGGGTACAGGATGATGACACTGACACTTGGGGTACAGGATAATGACACTGACACTTGGGGTACAGGATAATGACACTGACACTTGGGGTACAGGATAATGACACTGACACTTGGGGTACAGGATGATGACACTGACACTTGGGGTACAGGATGATGACACTGACACTTGGGGTACAGGATAATGACACTGACACTTGGGGTACAGGATAATGACACTGACACTTGGGGTACAGGATGATGACACTGACACTTGGGGTACAGGATAATGACACTGACACTTGGGGTACAGGATAATGACACTGACACTTGGGGTACAGGATAATGACACTGACACTTGGGGTACAGGATAATGACACTGACACTCGGGGTACAGGATGATGACACTGACACTTGGGGTACAGGATAATGACACTGACACTTGGGGTACAGGATAATGACACTGACACTTGGGGTACAGGATAATGACACTGACACTTGGGGTACAGGATAATGACACTGACACTTGGGGTACAGGATAATGACGCTGACACTTGGGGTACAGGATAATGACACTGACACTTGGGGTACAGGATGATGACAAGGGGGGGCAAAATGTAGTTTCGCTTGTGCTGGCAAAAATACTTGCACCGGCCCTGGGTCTATTAGGTATCAGCTGCCGTCCATGAGATTGAGTCCATCTGGCACTTCAATAGTTAATATCAATCAGTCGATCTATAAGAAGCAGTGATGTCGCCCCGGCCTTCTCCGCCCTGCCGCCCACCCTGGTGAGGTAAGTCATAGCAGGGCCATGTGTATGGACTATCGAGCCTCTGTGACAGGGGCCCGGGGCCCTCAGCACTGGAGCAGATCTCTGAGGAGCGGTGATTCCAATGAAATGAATGGGATCCATGTGAGAAGAACTCCAGCCGTGTCCTCGCCTAAAGGCATTGGGAACTTTAGCCGAGGGTCGGAGAATCCCTTTAAGTATCTTCTGTTAATGAGCGATTGTGAAGATCTGCTTGCTGTCTGTGAATAGTAACATAATTTTGTTTCTTTTGTTACTCCTGTACGGATCCATTTATTTTCATGGGTCTCTAAATAATGTGGACGTTGTGTGGATGTCATCAGTGCGACCGCTTCACAAATCATAGTAAATGTCTTATTCTCCTCCGTTTGGTTCTAGTAGAAGAATACGGGGCCCGCGGCGGTTCCTGTATCTTGCGGATACGTGGTTTGTGGACCTGTAGATCCTTATGGCTGTGTGCACGAGGCCGTGGGCTGAGTTGTTGTGGATTTCCTGTGCGGTGTCCGTCCCATTACAGATTTCACCTAAACCTTCCCACCAGTGGATTTTTTTAAAATCTAAAAACCCAATGTTATAGGGGTTGTCTAATCTCAGACGTTGGGGGCTTAGGATATGCCCCCAATGTCTGATCGGTGCAGGTCCCACTTCTTTAACTCGCATGGAGCCTGCAAATTGTCGGAGGGCACACTGCGCATGCGCGGCCCCCCTCCATTCATTCATGGGAGCGCTGGGTATTGGGTATTAAGATGGCTTTTTTTTTTTGTGTGTAAATGTAAACAACCGTTGCATTCGGGCCTAACACTTCCCGCAGCTGAGGGTTTGTTACAGCTGTTGTCAGTCTAGACAGTCCCTGGTGAGCTGAGCAGATTGGACTCTGCACTGACACACTGTAACTATCAGGATAAGGGCTCATGCACACGAACATGTGCTGCCCGTTGCCGTATTGTGGACCGCATTTGCGGATCCGCAATACACGGGCACCGATCTGTGTGCATTCCGCATCACGGATGCGGACCCATTCACTTCAATGGGTCCGCAAATCCGAAGATGCGGATCAGAATCACAGAACACTACGGAGTGCTTCCGTGGGGATCTGTTACGTACTTCCGTTCCGCAAAAAGATAGAACTTGCTCTATCTTTTTGCGGAACGGACGAATGCAGGCGGCTGTACTGAGGTTGCCCGTGCATTTTGGACTGCAAATTACAAATGCACGGAACGGCCCACCCATGGCCGTGTAAATGAGCCCTAAGGCTGGCTCGTTCAGGATTGTCTAGCCTGGATTCCAGTGTAACTCAGCTGTGCGAGGTTAGGTTTCCATTCACTGACAGGCAGTGGAGATGTTGAAGGTGTGGATTTGAGCATAGACGTAGCGATCCGCATCTTGATTCTGAATGAGACAAGTAAACAGCGAAACTCTGACTTTCTTTAATTGCTATTCTGATATGGCACTCGGGTTTAGAACCGCTGCCTCTGTATATTGGGCGGGTAGGGGTTCATATCCTGATTTTGATTCCCTCCTTTGTTCTCTGAAAGAGAAAACATAGACAAAAAGCGGGTCAGACCAGGGGCGTAGCTATAGGGGGTGCAGGGGTAGCAGTTGCTACCGGGCCCAGGAGCCTGAGGGGGCCCAAAGACCCTTGTGCCGCATAAGAAGACACACAAAGCACTGAGGGAAGGGGGGCCCAAGCTGAACTCTTGCACCAGGGCCCATGAGCCCTTAGCTACGCCCCTGGGTCAGACGGAGTCTGAAGCTTAATTATGGTCTCTGTTTCACTCATTGCAGATAATGGATCCGGTTCTGATCCTCTGCCTGGTGGAATTATCTGTGGAGATCTAGAACATGATGGACCCTCCTCAATGGGCTTCGTACTCCAGTTAACCCCAAATGGACCAGAGCCCTCTGACCTGCATATGTCCTTAGGCGGGGTTCCCATGTAGCTGCAGTGCGCCCGCATGCGTTTTACAGTGAATTGCCTCACTTTTGCGCTGTCGTTATGGACCACATTGCAGAATTTCAGTCTTGCTCCAGTAATGGTGTACGGCGCAGCACCCCCTCTCTCGAGGACATGCCCTACAGACGATCCATTGGCTTGAATAGACGCAGTGTAATGCCTAACGTCTCCTGTGGAGGTGCTGTAGGGAAATTAACCTCTTGTCCCGTTTCCTTCAGATCACTGGTGATCGCAGGAGGACACAGAGTTAGGGCTCATTCACACGACCGTATGAACAGGTCCGCACCCATTCCACAATTTTGCGCAATGAGTGTGGACCCATTCATTACAGTGGGGCCGTACAAGATGTGGACCGTGTGCCTTCTGCATCCGTTGTTCCATTCCCCGGCCCCACAGAAGAGAGAGCTTGTCCTATTGTCCACTTTCGCATTTCTATAATGGGCTTCTCGTTCCGTTCCACAAATTGCAGAATGCACACAGCGACGTCCATGTTTTGCAGATCCACAAGTTGAGACCGAAAAACACGGCGCGGTCGTGTGAATGTGCCCTTATTAGCAAGGGGCTCTTCTAACAGGTACTGATTGACCAAAAGGAGTATCCCTCTAGGGCAGGGGTGGGGAACCTTTTTGCTGCCGAGGGCCATTTGGATATTTGTAACATTGGTCGGGGGCCATACAAAATTATCAACTTAAAAATTTGATGGCTATGTTTGGGCAAACATATAAGTGACTTGGGGGTAAGTTACAGAAATTGTGCTTCAATTTAAAAAAATAAATAAATCTAGAGCGCCGTATTTTTGCAGCACAAAATGGCACCTGCACTACATGTATTTCATATATACAGGTGCCATTCTGACCACATATAGCAGTCTCATTTTTAAGTTGAGAATGTTATATATTTAGTTCTCTATTTGGCATTAATGGCAGCCGAGCTAAACCCAGAGGGGTCCAGAGAGGGGTGCACCCAGCTTTCCTCTGCCACTGTCCCTGCCTCTTAACTACTGTCCTTACCTAGGTCTCTTTCTCAGCCTCAGATCTGCCCCCAGCCTACATCAGCCTCCTATCAGAACCCCCCAGCCTACATCAGCCTCCTATCAGAACCCCCCAGCCTACATCAGCCTCCTATCAGAACCCCCCAGCCTACATCAGCCTCCTATCAGAACCCGCCAGCCTACATCAGCATCAGATCATACCCTCCCTCGCCTCTAATCACACTCCCATCAGACCCTCCCTAGCCTCAGATCAGACCTCCCAACCTCAGATCAGACCCTTAGCCCCCATCAGACCCTTCCTAGCCTCAGATCAGACCCTCCCCCCCCATCCTCTAATCAGACCCTCCCCCCATCCTCTAATCAGACCCTCCCCCCCCCCCCCATCCTCAGATTAGCCCCAATCAGACCTCAGATAAGACATTTAAAATAATTATAAAAATAAACTTTCCTCTCCGGCTCTGGACAGCACTGCCACTCGGCAGATTCACTTACCCTCCGTGGTCTTCTTCCCACTGCGCTGTACTGTGACGTGACAGTGCACAGCGTCAGGTTATAGTGCACATCTACGTGCAATACATCCTGACACTGTACATGTCAGGGAAGGTGAGTACAGCTAGCAATGCGCTGTTCTCGCCTTCCTGTGCCTCCCGCATGCTAATGGTCATAAGCATTTTCTGGCAGGGGGCTGGGGGCCACATGAAATGGTCCTGTGGGCTGGTCCGGAGGTTCCCCACCCCTGCTCTAGGGGCATGTCCACACAGGAAAGTTATGTTGTGGGTGGAAAGTCCACAGCGTTTACAGTAGCCCTCCCTAGCCTCAAATCACTCCTATCACACCCAGATCAGACCCTCCCTCGCCTCAGATCACACTCCTATCACACCCAGATCAGACCCTCCCTCGCCTCAAATCAGACCCTCCCTCGTCTCAGATCACACTCCTATCACACCCAGATCAGACCCTCCCTCGCCTCAGATCACACTCCTATCACACCCAGATCAGACCCTCCCTCGCCTCAGATCAGCCTTGAACTGAAGTTCCTTGGGCCCTCCATCATAGACTGTGCGATATGGGCCCTTAAATATGTATGTGTGTGTGTATATATATATTTACCAAAGACGAGGCAGCACTCCAAGTAACGGTGAATCGTGAACCCTCTTTATTAACCCACAAAGCAACGTTTCAACTGCTCATTGCAGTCTTTTTCAAGCTACAAACATAGTGTCAGCAAGGGGGTATATATACCCAAAATGCAATGTGCCATAATCAAGTGCCAATTAATCAATAATCTGTAACAAATCATAAGAAAAATTTCATATCACAATTTCACAAATTTACAAACATCATGTGCTTAAAATACAAAAGATCAGTGTATGTATAAAAAGTGACAATACAATGTATATCATATAAAACACATGATTACCCTAATAAAGTGCACCTGTGCATACGGTGGTTTAAAAACAAGTAACCAATCCGCTTGAAGTAATAATTATAACATTGTTAGATACATAGAAACTTACTTCACATTGGTGGTTCAATGGCGCACGGCCCGGCGTTCCCTGGTCTCTCCTGCGCATGCCTCGTTGCCACGCAACGAGACAACACTTCCGACATACCCGGCAGGGCAGTTTCTAGGGAAATTTACCAACAGAGTGAAAATCAAAAAAGCGCCCCCCTTCCAGATTGTGGCCGGATCTCTGCCGTACCCCATTGTAGTTGATTGGGGCGGCGGGCATTCAGTCTGCATCCAGCAGTGCCGGATCCAGTGAATTTTGGCAGGCTGTTCTCTGCCGGAACAGCCTGCCAGAATCACTAACGCAGTTGTGAAAGTAGCCTAATGCAGCCCCACAACATACCTCTTCCATCCAGTGACGTCTCCTGTGATGTAGATGTTCTCTTTCTTTCTCCATTCAGATCAGACCACCATGATGATTTCTTTCAGCCATCTCTTCTCTCTGCAGAGTTTGACAGACATCTTAGTTTCCTACTTTTCCATCATGCACCCCCAAAACTATACTGCATAAACTGATAAACCCCCTGAAAATACTAGTTACACACAGAAAGCCCCCCCCTTTTAATAATTATTGGAACACAATGCTCTAAAAAAAAAACTGCACCCAGGAAATAGTGTCCCTGATACCAATAGTGTAACCATAATGTCCCCCAAAAATAACTGTGCTAAGCTGATACTGTGCCAGGGTGCCCCCACAGTAATAGTGCTCCCCAAAATCACAACTATAGTAATAATTCTGTGCCAGAATGCACTTAGTAGTAGTAGTGCTCCTACAGTGCCCCATACAGTAATACAGTAATTGTGTCCCAGAAGTAATAATGCTCCCATAGTCCCCCAGTTGTAATAAAGCCCACCAAAATGCCCCTGTAGTAATAATTCTCTTTATAATGTGTGACAGTAGAACCCCCCCCCCCCTTATAATGTGCGCCAGTACAAAAAATGCCTTGCTGTGTGTCAGTAAAAAAATAAAATAAAAACATCATCTCTTAGTGTCCCCAGTAGAGCCAATGTCCCCAGAGTGCCCTCATGTGTTCCAATGACCCGTACTGTGTGCCACTACAAAAACACTTAGTGCCCCCAGTTGAGCTTAGGTGCCCATAGTGCCCCTTTAATTTGTGCCAGTATAAAATACTCCTATATAGTGCCCCCAGAAGATGCCCCATAGTGCTCCTCCCTGTCCCCATAGTGTCCTCCATAATGTGCCAGTATAAAATGCCCTTATAGACTGCCCCACATAGATGCCCCCATAATGTTCCTCTCCGCCTTCCCCAGAGTGGCACCAAAATGGGTGCTAGTATTAAATGCCCCTATATAATGCCCCCATAGTGCTCTTTTCCCCACTTCTCCATAGTGCACCCCCATAATGCGTGCCAGTAAATAGGGCCCCCAGTAAATGCCCCCATAGTGCTCCTTCACCCCCACTTCTCCATAGAGCCCCCATGAGTGCCAGTATATAGGGCCCCAGTAGATGCCCCCATAGTGCTCCTTTCCTCCACTTCTCCATAGAGCCCCCCAATAATGTGTGTCAGTACATAGGCCCCTAGTAGATGCCCCCATAGTGCTCCTTCCCCTCTTCTCCATAGTACCCCCTCATATTGTGCCAGTATATTGGGCCCCCACAGTGCCTCCTCACTTCTCCATAGTGCCCCCCATATTGTGGCAGTATATAGGGCCCCCATAGTGCGCCCCCTCTTCTCCATAGTGCCCCCCCATATTGTAGCAGTATCTAGGGCCCCATAGTGCTTCCCCTCTTCTCCATAGTGCCCCCCATATTGTGGCAGTATATAGGGCCCCCATAGTGCGTCCCCTCTTCTCCATAGTGGCCCTCCCATATTGTGGCAGTATATAGGGCCCCCATAGTGCTTCCCCTCTTCTCCATAGTGGTCTTCATAGTGCTTCCCCTCTTCTCCATAGTGGCCCCCCCTAATTGTGGCAGTATATAGGGCCCCCATGGTGCTTCCCCTCTTCTCCATAGTGGTCCCCATAGTGCTTCCCCCTCTTCTCCATAGTGCCCCCCATATTTTAGCAGTATAAAGGGCCCCCATTGTGCCCCCCCATATTGTGCCTGTATATAGGGCCCCCATAGTGCTTCCCTCTTTTCCATAGTACCCCCATATTGTGGCAGTATATAGGGCCCCCATGGTGCTTCCCTCTTCTCCATAGTGGTCCCCATAGTGCTTCCCCCTCTTCTCCATAGTGCCCCCATATTTTAGCAGTATAAAGGGCCCCCATAGTGCCCCCCATATTGTGCCTGTATATAGGGCCCCCATAGTGCTTCCCTCTTTTCCATAGTACTCCCCATATTGTGGCAGTATATAGGGCCCCCATGGTGCTTCCCCTCTTCTCCATAGTGGTCCCCATAGTGCTTCCCCCTCTTCTCCATAGTGCCCCCCATATTTTAGCAGTATAAAGGGTCCCATAGTGCCCCCCCATATTGTGCCTGTATATAGGGCCCCCATAGTGCTTCCCCTCTTTTCCATAGTACCCCTCATATTGTGCCAGTATATAGGGCCCCCACCCCCCTTCTTGCCACAGTATACTATAAATAAAAACAATAAACTCATATACTTACCTTATGCTGCTGTCAGTGATGCGATGCAGACCTCTTCCGGCCTGTGTCCCGCGCTGTACGATTCAGGCGGCGCGATGACGTCATCGCGCCGCCTGTGCCAGCAACTGATAGGCTACAGGCACTAAGCCTGTAGCCTATCAGAGGACTGGGCAAGGGAGACGCCTCTCCCCTGCTCCTCCGCACAATTCATCTGTATTGCTGTCCTGAGGACGGAGATACAGATGAATATGGAGATGAATGCTTCCACAATGGAGGCGCTCATCTCCACTCCTGCTGCCTCCGGACATAAAGGGCCCCCCTCCGGCCCTGGACCCTGCTGATGGCGCCCCCCTCTTCTGTCCATAGTGATGCGCCCCGTGCGGTCGCACCCCTCGCCCGCCTCTAGAAACGGCCCTGATACCCGGAACCAGCAGCCGATGCGGCCGGGTCAGCTGACCCTGTCACATGATCGGCAACGGCCCCGCGTCATGCGGAAGGAGAGGAGAGATCACAATCCGACATGAATAGTCACTGGGTAGCGTCAGGGGGCGGGATGCTACCAGGGCAAGGGTACCTGAGAAATCAGGCAACACATCACCATGGCAACAATCCCAAACACCCCGCAGCCAATACCACCGACAATCCAGTCGCACATAGGATCGCCATAACAGACGCAAGCCCGGGAGAATAATGATGATTACAAACATTGTTAAACATATATTAAATCAATATTATAAAACAAGAATCCTAGTGAAGACCAAAACATTCACCCCCAGTCTTGCCAGGATCTCACCTTTCACGGTCGGGTAGTCAGCTGCTTGATCATCTGGGAGGTCAAAAAATACTTGCTGGCGTCCAGACGCCAGGAACGGAGCGACGACCTCGGCCCACTGTTCTCGGGGTAATTTCTCCCTCACGGCCACCTTGTCGAACACCGCCAGATAGGTCTCAACATCATCCGAGGGGGTCATTTTAGGGATCGCTGCATGGACAGCTTTCCGGGCATCGTGGACGTACTGGGACGCTCCTGTCGCTGTAAGGCCATCACCTGCTGAAGTAGTAGCTGGTTGGTCTCCTGCTGCTGCTTGTTGGTCTCCCGCTGCTGCAAGTTAGCCTCCACAAGGGCTTTTACAACCGCCTCCATTTTATCAGGGAACACAGGCTGCAACTTTGCCGGCCTAATATAGGACATCCAGTCGTGCCCAGCAGAAACAAAAAAAAATTTTCGGCGTTCACGCCAGCCTCACTGCGCATGCCCGCATCCGACACCAAATGTGGGGAGTCGCTCTGGTAGATAGCGGTGCGGGTGCAGTACAGAGGCAAAACAAGGAGTCCAGAACGTGCAATAAACAGTGTTTTATTCACACTGACACAAAACAAATGATAAACAGTCTCTTGGTGTTAATTCACACACGCATCATAAGTCATCAGGCAAAAACAAAAAGAGTCCAAAGCAGGATCCAATCACCTGTGAGGTTTAAGGTGCGGGTTCGCACCTGGCTGTCAGCCGAGCCGCAGGATAATCCACCATCAGGCTTCCAGGAATAACCCCACTTTGCTGAGCTCCTTCCTCCAGGTCAGAGAGCTCCACAGCACTGTGATTAGCTCCAGGACAATCCTCATCACCTGCTGGTGCTGGCTGTCTTATAAAGGCCCGGCAAAGTCCGGCCTGGACCGTGGGGAGTAGGCACCCACCCAACTCTTTGCCTACTCCCAGTAAGAGCCGGCCCGGATTGGCTTTGCAGCCAAACTAACTATCAATGTCAAGCAGCACTAGCTGCTGCTGACACATAAAAACCCGGCTCTCACCTCACCGAGGCCAGGAACCTCGGTGACACGTATCGTCCGTCCGTCCATGACGGCACCTTGCGCCCTCTTACAATACATACACTGATCTTTTGTATTTTAAGCACATGATGTTTGTAAATTTGTGATATGAAATTTTTCTTATGATTTGTTACACATTATTGATTAATTGGCACTTGATTATGGCACATTGCATTTTGGGTATATATACCCCCTTGCTGACACTATGTTTGTAGCTTGAAAAAGACTGCAATGAGCAGTTGAAACGTCGCTTTGTGGGTTAATAAAGAGGGTTCACGATTCACCGTTACTTGGAGTGCTGCCTCGTCTTTGGTAAATATACTACAGTGATCGCCTTGCCAGCGATTGTGTGGACTTGCACCCGACTACTTGCTTTGCTGTGCTGCTGTTTCTCTTTGGATATATCTATATATATATATATATATATATACTAGACATTAGGCCCGTTACAATAACGGGCGCTAGAACATCAGTGCTGGCACTGTTATGGGGGGGGGGGGGGTCTGTGGCCGACGCACTGTTATGGGGGAGGGGGGTCTGCTGCCGACGCACTGTTATGGGGGATCTGTGGATGACACACTTTTATGGGGGGTCTGTGGCTGGCACTTATGGGGGGTCTGTGGCTGGCACTGTTATGGAGGGGGGGGGGGGGTCTGTGGCTGCCACTGTTATGGGGGGGGGGGCGGTCTGTGGATGACACATCCAGTTTCCCCCCCCCAATATGAGTAATAACTATCTTCTACATGGTGAGGCAGGCAGGCGGCCAGGCACTGGTAGCGCAAGCCACTACGTGATGTGCCTGCGCCATTCATGAAGTGGGCGGAGCAGGGGCGTCACGTAGTGACCTACACATTGGATGGCCGCTCTTTCTGTATTACCGCCGCGGGAGACACAGAGCTGATGATATGGAAATGAGCCACCTGCTTCTCCCGCGGCGGTTCAATCTCTCCCTATGTAATACCCCACGCGGCCGCTTCTCTCCTGCACCTTACTGTGGTGCGGCCGCGTGGGGTATGCCTCCTGTGCTCTGTGTGGAGTGAGTGCCGAATGCTCTGTGCGCCGCGCACACACGGACGGCAGGGACACAGGGCTGTTATTAGTATAGATATTATAATTTATTTTTGTCTAAGGTTTTTGTTTTTCCAATACGTCCGCAGTATGGGGTAAATATTTCTTACTATAATAGTACGGGTGAGTTTCAGATGTGGCAATGCCCATGATTGATTATCATTTATTTTATATTTTATTTTGGGGACTTGCATTTTTATAAACTTTAGGAATTTGTTACTTTTTTACGTCTCCCTTAGTGACTATAACACGTTCTCATTAGGTTCCATCTTGTATTCGGTGATGCACTGATTCTGTGCACTGCAGAATACTGAATTCAGTATATTCTAATGCAGTGCTGCCACCTGCAGGCCGGCTATGGAATATATTCATAATCGGCCTGTAAGCCTTGTACAGTCTTGGGCCTATTACTAATATGGGCCGCTTTACCCAAGTTCAGCCAGGGGAAGGTGACCCCGCCAGCAAGTGTACCGCTCCCATTTTTGCGCTTCCACATTCCATAGTCACATTTGACCACAACATCTGAGGGGTAAAATGTCCACAATCGGCATTACACCCAGTCGCTGACATTGGCCCCAGGCCTTTGCTGTGTAACACGGCAGAACCTGATGGTTTTGGCACTCGTGAGCGGGCGCCATCTTTAAAGACCAGACTATGTATGGCTATATTAAGTATGCGCTGGATTGTTGAGTGAGGCGCTTAACATTCTCTTGCGCTGGTAACGGCTATGACAATAGTTAGTGCTTTACTTGCCGTGGAGGAGGCATTGGGATGTATTGGTGTCAGGGGTGGGATCCAGCCGGTTCTCTCCGGTTCTGCCGAACCGTTTGTTGAAATCACAGCCGGTTCGCAGGACCGGTGAGAAGCAGGGATCCCGATCCGGTCCTGCAGCTCCCTGCACCACCACACACACACACGCCGCTGAACTTACACACACACACCGGGCCGTTCCGTAGTGAAGCAGTGAGACCTCACTGCTTCACAGCTCAGGAGCTCCCCCTGCTGGCCGCACTTCCTGCTGCTGGCTGTGGGAGGAGCTGTGAAAGCCCGGGAATCAGTCTTCCCTTGCACAGCCTGTAGCAGGGTCAGTGTGGGAGCCGAGCCTGTCATCAGTGGAGAAGGTAAGTATGCTTTTTTTTTTGTTCTTTGTTTTGCTCCCAACACTTCACACCAAAAGGGGGAGGGGGCACAATGGGAGGGGAATGATGGCAAAATTACTGTGAGGGGGAATGATGGCAAAATTACTGTGAGGGGGGAATGATGGCAAAATTACTGTGAGGGGGGAATGATGGCAAAATTACTGTGAGGGGGGAATGATGGCAAAATTACTGTGAGGGGGGAATGATGGCAAAATTACTGTGAGGGGGGAAATGATGGCAAAATTACTCTGAGGGGGCACAAATTATGGCAAAATTACTGTGAGGGAGGCACAAATGATGGCATAATAAATGTGAGGGGGCACAAATGATGGCAAAATTACTGTGAGGGGGCACAAATGATGGCAAAATTACTGTGAGGGGGCACAAATGATGGCGAAATTACTGTGAGGGGGCACAAATGATGGCATAATTACTGTGAGGGGGCACATAATCTGGGCATTGCTACTGTGAGGGGGCACATAATATGGCATTGCTACTGTGAGGGGGCACATAATATGGCATTGCTACTGTGAGGGGGCACATAATATGGCATTGCTACTGTGAGGGGGCACATAATATGGCGTTGCTACTGTCAGGGGGCACATAATCTGGGCATTGCTACTGTGAGGGGGCACATAATCTGGGCATTACTGCTGTGAGGGGGCACATAATCTGGGCATTACTGCTGTGACAGGAACAAAGGTGGGCATAATTACTGTGGGGGCACAAGGTGGGCATTAGTACTGTGTGGTAGCACTTAGGGAAATGTCCTAGATTACCCTGCTATACGTTGGCATGGCTCAGTCTTACAGGCCAGCACAGCGCCCCTGCTGGTGATATCACAAGGGCAGTCACCATCCCTTCCTTATGTGATTATTCTTTTTTCTCTATCACCACAGGGACCTTGTTCTGGATCCAGTGGACATCACGCCGATGCCAGCGACACCCTGGATGAGGTAGGACCAGATTTTATTAGGACTGGGTAATTGTAGCCATGCATTGGGGTTAGGATCTTTAACACGAGCGGATCCTGTGAGGCTAATCCGCTGCGTGATAGAGAGCCAAGCCACGCATCGGACAGCAGAGACACAGAGCAGTAACACGATTGATAACGCTCTGTGCCTCTCTGTGATCTTTTACAACAAAATCACAATGAGATAAAGTTGTTACTGTGATTTTGTAGTAAAAAAGATCAGTCAATCATGATACTGCTCCATGTCTCTGCTGTCCGGAATGGGGCTTGGCTCGCTATCACGCAACGGGTTAGACACAAGGAAAAGAGCCCTCTGGTGAGCTGATTCGGTGGTGCAACGGGCCACTTGACTGGATTTTCCCCCAGGACTAAGGCTGCCAGCCCTCCCCTGCTGGTGAGTAAGCGGCGTGGCAGCGGCAGGAAGCAGCCAGAGCAGAGGCTGCCTAGAGTTGCTGACAGTCCACAGACAGGAGTCAGGACAGGTCAGGTCGTGTTAGGGACGGGTAGTGAGTGTGATCATGTGACAACAGATGGCAAGGAGGGGCTGGGGGAGAGAAATGTGACAACATGGAGGATGGAGGGGGCCGGGGGAGAAATGTGACAACATGGAGGATGGAGGGGCCATGTAGGGAGAAATGTGACAATATGGAGGATGGAGGGGGCCATGTGGGGAGAAATGTGACAGTATGGAGGATGGAGGGGGCCATGTGGGGAGAAATGTGACAATATGGAGGATGGAGGGGCCATGTGGGGAGAAATGTGACAGTATGGAGGATGGAGGGGCCATGTGGGGAGAAATGTGACAATATGGAGGATGGAGGGGGCCATGTGGGGAGAAATGTGACAGTATGGAGGATGGAGGGGGCCATGTGGGGAGAAATGTGACAACATGGAGGATGGAGGGGGCCATGTGGGGAGAAATGTGACAATATGGAGGATGGAGGGGGCCATGTGGGGAGAAATGTGACAGTATGGAGGATGGAGGGGGCCATGTGGGGAGAAATGTGACAGTATGGAGGATGGAGGGGGCCATGTGGGGAAAAAAGTGGCAACATGGAGGATGGAGGGGGCCATGTGGGGAGAAATGTGACAATATGTGTGTAGTGTATATGGTGTATTTATGTATGTGTACCATGTATATAGTGTATTTATATGTGCTGCATATATATGGTCTATGTATATGTAAACGTGTCGTGACGCGGCGTATATGTGTCGCGACGCTGCGTATCCACCGCGGAGTAGGGAACCTGTTGTTAAAAATTTGAATCCCACCCCTGATTGGTGTTCTTCTTGATAGGATGGTGGTGCACGCCTGTTCTACTGGGCCCCTGTGCAGTCTGTACTTGTGGCCATCCCTGATTTTATTCTGAGGTCCGCGTAAAATAAAATTGTCTTCTACTAGACTTTAGGAGCCCTGTATTCGGGGTTCTTTATTGTCAGAGCTTGGCCCACTAGAGCAGGGATGACCAACCTGTGGCTCTCCAGCTGTTGCAAAACTACAACTCCCAGCATGCCCGGACTGCCTACAGCAGGACATGTGGGAATAGTAGTTTTACAACAGCTGGAGAGCTACAGGTTGGCCATCCCTGCACTAGAGGCTCCTCCGGTACTTTGGTGGGCCGTTCTGACCCCGCATCCACATGGAGAGGAAAAAAAATCTGCATGGAATCCACGAGGAAATTGACATGTGCTGGAGATACAGATTTGGCTGTGGTTTTGAGGCCAAAAATCTGTGACAGATGTGTATTATAAAAAAAAATCTGCTTTTTTTTTTTTTTCAGAGAAACTCTTGGGTGGCCATCCACTGTGGCAGAATCTAATGCTGTTGTAAATTGGGATCATTGGTCTATGGTCTTCAAAAACTTTCCACTATACATGACTGTCTTCTGATTCTTGTTCTCTGGTTGCATTTCCCAGCTTTCCATGACGGTGTCTGCAGGACGTGACTGAATTTCACTTCTGGTCGGCCATGTTCTCTGTCAAAATGAGCAACTTTAAACACTGAGGTTCGTTGTTAATGTGGATTGTCGTGGCAGAGGTTCGAGAAGGCACTTCGGAGTTTACGACTTGGCAGAGACCAGAGATCATCGATACATTGGTGGACTTGTAATATTTTGGGTCAATCTTGCTATGGAATCAATGACTACACTAGGTTGGTAATGTTGGATGTCAGTTCAATAGTCGTCCTCGTTGATGTGAAGGAACTAGACCTTCAGGGGAAATGTTGTTCCTCAGAAGCCCTGACTTGCGACTCTCAAAGCCAATCCGGGCCATCCAATATCTGCATGATCTTCAGAGGCTATCCCAATACCACCAAGGTCACTGGGAAGGTAACGGGAGATTAGGGAGGTCAATCTGTGGCTCGAATGGGACCTAGAGACTTCTTCCATGTGGTGCTGTTCACCTTAGAAGACCGTTGCAGACTAATCTTTCCCAAAATAACTGACCCTTGGCGAGGTTGTGCCAAAGATCTAGGTTCTTCCTAAGATTTTTGACTATGTAGTTGTGCCTAAATTGTATTATGATGTGTTGATATAATATTGTTACACATTGAATAAAGTTTTACCAAATCTTAGTTGTTGGGTCAATGCCTGTCCAGTTGCGAAGAGTCCACCACCTCTTACTTCATTGCCTATAGTCTGTTCCATTGTTCTTGCCCTCCTGTACCCAATGCTTGTCTACAGACTTGCCAGGGGGCATGTCTACAATGGTACAGTGACTTGCAAAAGTATTCACCCCCCCCCCCCCTTGACTTTTTTGTGCTTTGTTACATTACAGCCTTACGTTCCATGTTTTGTTAATCTGAATTTTATGTGATGGATCAGAACACAATAGTCTAAGTTGGTGAAATGAGAAAAATATAGAAAGAAAACTATTGTTTAGAAATAGAAAACAGAAAATTGTCCTGTGCGTATGTATTCACCCCCTTTGTTAGGAAGCCCATAAAAAGCTCTTGTGCAACCAATTACCTTCAGAAGTCACATAATTAGTGACATGATGTCACCTGTGTGCGATCTAAGTGTCACATCATCTGTCATTACATATACACACCAGAGGCTGCAACACCTGAGCAAGAGGCATCACTAACCAAACACTGCCATGAAGACCGAGGAGCTCTCCAAACACTGCCATGAAGACCGAGGAGCTCTCCAAACACTGCCATGAAGGCCGAGGAGCTCTCCAAACACTGCCATGAAGGCCGAGGAGCTCTCCAAACACTGCCATGAAGACCGAGGAGCTCTCCAAACAAGTAAGGGACAATGTTGAGAAGTACAAGTCAGGGTTAGGTTATTAACCACTTAAGGACCACAGGTTTATACCCCCCTAGTGACCAGGCCCTTTTTTACAAATCGACACTTCACAACTTTAACCGTTTATTGCTCGGTCATACAACTTGACACCCAAATGAATTTTACCTCCTTTTCTTCTCACAAATACAGCTTTCTTTTGGTGGTATTTCATTGCTGCTGAGAATTTTCGTTTGTCTGATATTAATAAAAAAAGACCGCAATTTTCTCAAGTGTATTAACTTTTTCTGGTAAAATTGTTCAAATATACATTTCTATACAAGTTTGTGTCAGAATTTATTGTTCTACATGTCTTTGGAAAAAAATCCAATAAGTGTATATTTATTGGTTTGGGTAAAAGTTATAGCGTTTACAAACTATGGTGCAAAAAAGTGAATTTCTGCATTTTGAAGCAGCTCTGACTTTCTGAGCACCTGTCATGTTTCTTCAGGTGCTAGAATGCCAGGAAAGTATAAATAACCCCAAATGACACCATTTTAGAAAGAAGACACCCCAAAGTATTCGCAGAGGGGCTTGGTGAGTTCATGTATCATTTCATTTTTTTTCACAAGTTAGCGGAAAATGACACTTTCTGAGGAAAAATAATAAAGTTTCCATTTCTGCTAACTTCTGGAAAAAAAAAAAAATCTCCCACGGACTCACTATGCCCCTCAGTGATACCTTGGGGTGTCTACTTTCCAAAATGGGGTCATTTGTGGGGTGTGTTTACTGTTCTGGCATTTTGGGCGGGGCTAAATTGTGAGCAACCCTTTAAAGCCTAAAGGTACTCGTTGGAATTTACGCCCCTTTACGCACCTAGGCTGCAAAAAAGTGTCACACGTGGTATCGTCGTGCTCAGGAGAAGTAGGGCGATGTGTTTTGGGGTGTATTTTTACATATACCTATACTGTGTGTGAGAAATATCTCTGTAAATTGACAACTTTGTATTAAAAAAAATTAAAAAGTTGTCATTTACAGAGATATTTCTCACACACAGCATGGTTATATGTAAAAATACACCCCAAAACACATTGCCCTACTTCTCCTGAGTACGGCGATACCACATGTGTGACACTTTTTTGCAGCCAAGATGCGCAAAGGGGCCCTAAAACCAATGAGTACCTTTAGGATTTCACAGGGCATTTTTACGCATTTGGATTCCAGACTTCTTCTCACGCATTAGGGGCCCCTAAAATGCCAGGGCCGTATAAATACCCCACATGTGACCCCATTTTGGAAAGAAGACACCCCAAGGTATTCCGTGAGGGGTATGGTGAGTTCATGTAAAATTTTATTTTTTGTCACTAGTGAAATATGACTTTGTAAGAAAAAAAGTCAATTTCCGCTAACTTGCTCCCAAAAAATCTATGAACTTGCCATGCCCCTCACAGAATACCTTGGGGTGTCTTCCCTCTAAAATGGGGTCACATGTGGGGTATTTATACGGCCCTGGCATTTTAGGGGCCCTAATGCGTGAGAAGTAGTTTGGAATCCAAATGCATAAAAATGCCCTGTGAAATCCTAAAGGTACTCATTGGTTTTAGGGCCCCTTTGCGCATCTTGGCTGCAAAAAAGTGTCACACGTGGTATCGCCGTACTCAGGAGAAGTAGGGCAATGTGTTTTGGGGTGTATTTTTACATATACCCATGCTGGGTGAGGAAATATCTCTGTAAATTGACAACTTTTTAATTTTTTTTTATACAAAGTTGACAATTTACAGAGATATTTCTCACACCCAGCATGGGTATATGTAAAAATACACCCCAAAACACATTGCCCTACTTCTCCTGAGTACGGCGATACCACATGAGTGACACTTTTTTGCAGCCTAGGTGCAAAGGGGCCCAAATTCCAATGAGTACCTTTTTTAGGAGGGCATTTTTACGCATTTGGATTCCAGACTTCTCATGCTTTAGGGCCCCTAAAATGCCAGGGCAGCATAAATACCCCACAAGTTAGCGGAAATTTACATTTTTATTTTATTTTTTCCCCCAAAGTCAACCTTTCCACTAACTTGTGACAAAGTTCAATCTTTCATGAACTCACCATACCCCTCACGGAATACCTTGGGGTGTCTACTTTCCAAAATGGGGTCACATGTGGGGTTTTTGTACTGCCCTGGCATTTGAGGGTCTCCGCAATCATTACACGTATGGCCAGCATTAGGAGTTTCTGCGATTCTCCGTATATTGAGCATACGGGTAATGAGATTTTTTTTTTTCCGTTCAGCCTCTGGGCCGAAAAAAATGAACGGCACAGATTTCTTAATTTGCATCGATCAATGTGGATGAAAAAATCTCTGCCAAAAAATGTGCAAAAGAAAAAAAAAACGAGGGGAAAGGACATAGGAGTGCTTGCGAAGTAAAGCCCCATTCACATGTCCGCATCTATTCCGCAATTCTGCGGAATAGATGCGGACCCATTCAGTGTGAATGGTGCCGGCGGTGATGCGGAGAGCACACTATGTGCTCTCCGCATCAGCATTTGCGGAGCTGCGGCCGCGAAAATATAGAACATGTCCTATTCTTGTCCGCAATTGCGGACAAGAAAAGGCATTTTCTACATAGTTCTGGCAATGTGCGGATCCGCAAAATGCAGAAAGCACATTGCCGGTGTCCGTGTTTTGTGGATCCGCAAAACACATACGGATGTCTGAATGAGCCTTACAGGGGGTGATTAGTGAAAAAGGGTGATCAGGGGGGGTGACATGGGGTGATCAAGGGGTTAATCAGTGACCGGGGGTGTTAGTGTGTGGTGATTGGTGCACTTACATTGTCCTCTGGTGGTCCCAAGCAAAAGGGACCACCAGAGGAGCAGGCATATCAGACGCTGTTTACAGAACAGCCTCTGATATGCGATTCAGATGCCGTTTTTTTTACATCTACAGCCTGCCAGAGCATGATCAGCACTGGCAGGCTGTAGTTAAAGTTCCTCCCGCTCACAGGAAATCTCGCCTCTCGCGAGATGACGCACCGATGCGTCTAGGAGGAACATCCCGGCCGCCCGCAGGACGCATCCCTGCGTTAGGCGGTCGGGAGGTGGTTAATGGGGAATTTACTTTTACATTTTGCATTTCATCTGACAGTTCATTTTCCTCAGTGAATTTAGTGGAGAAAAAAATATTTAAGTTTTGCTTTCTCCTCGTCGCTCTCTGCAACTCCCCTCATTGCTATGTAGAGGGCCGACTCCTTCAGCCTCATATTTTTTACCATTTATATAATTGAAGAACATTTTAGGGTTAGTTTTACTCTTTGGCAATTAATCTCTCGATCTCTAGTTTGGCAATTTTTATTAGTTTTTTACATATTCTATTTTTTTCCTTATAGTTTATCAGCGCTTCCTGACTCCCCTCCTGTTTTAGTGATTTATATGCTTTTTTTTTTGTCATATTTTGCTTTCTTTACAGATCTATTTATCCACATTGGTTTCTTATTGTTCCTTAGCCTTTTATTCCTATAAGGTATGTACCTCTCACAATTAGATGTTACAATGCTTTTAAAAATCTCCCATTTTGTGGTTGTATTTTTATTTTTGAGGACTTTGTCCCAGTTAGTTAGGCCTATGGCCTCGCTTAGTTGGCAAAATTTAGCTTTTTTGAAGTTTGTATTTTCGTTCCTCCCTGTAGAAAGGATAATTGGAAGGTTATAACTTTATGGTCACTATTTCCCAGGTGTCCCCAACCTGCACGTCTGTTGTTCTATCAGGTCTATTGGTTAATACTAAGTCCAGTATGGCCGTCCCTCTAGTCGGGTCCTGAACCAGTTGGGAAAGGTAATTGTCTTTGGCTATTGCCAAGAACCTGTTTCCTTTATGGGATGTACAGCTTTCAGTTTCCCAGTCTATATCTGGGTAGTTGAAGTCCCCCATAATAATGACTTCATTATGATTTGCTGCCTCGTCTATCTCGTTTAGTAATAGATTTTCTGTGGATTCTGGTATATTAGGTGGTTTATAATACACTCCTACTAGTAATTTATTGTTTTTTCCTCCATGTATTTCTTGTAAATTTAAGTTTATTTAGTTATAGCAAGTATAATCACAATAATAACATCAAGAACTCCTCCATGTATTTCTACCCACTGTGACTCCACGTGTTCATGTCCCTCACTTATATCTTCTCGGAGTGTGGGCTTTAGACAGGACTTTACATAAAGGCAGACCCCTCCCTCATTTGTACCTTTAAAAAAAATCCAATGTCTGCAACCAATTCTTCCCTCTTGGACTAGACATTCAGTAGTCCTTCACATCTCGACATAGAGGAATTTATTCCCGCTCCCTTCTGTGCTGAGATGTCAACATATAATGGGACCAAAATGGTTTGGCTTCCTTCAGTTCTCAGCTGCACCCCTTTTGTCCTGCCCCCTCATTCGGATAATCCCCCCTGCCTCCAGCTCTATCACGTAATAACATCTAGGCTATGGTATCACTTATGATATGCTCACAGTACACCTGTTACCGAAGAGGATGCAGTATCCTTTGTGGGTCAAGACAAGAAGAATGGTAGACCTTCCAGAGGGGTATCTTGAAGATCCTGGGCCCTGATACAAAAATCTGTAAGATGTCTACTAACCTGCTACATGCCATCTACAATACTGGTGTTTTCTTATGTGGCAGAATGGCCTATGTGCCTCTTCAGTCACCAAATCCAGGGTATGACCCCTGCCTGTTCATCCCCTATAAATGTTCTAACTGGGCATCAGCCCGTCGTTACTCAACGTTGGTTACAAAATGATCAGTTGAAAAGGCTAAATTCAGTGTCTGCCTGGAAGAGTTGTGAGCTTTATGTGGTAGAGGACCAGGGTGCAAATAACAGAACCACCAAATCTACCATGGACATGAGATGACAGAAGACTCATTAGATGTTGAACTTCAGATAATATTTCGAGAATTTTTTTACTGTTTACTATTACAAATTGTTTTTGGTTTTCATTTGATGTTTATTTCATAATCTGAATAAATCAATACACAGAGTAAAGAAGAAGCTGTAGATGATTTGAGAGCAAAAAATCACAAGTTTACAAATCACAAGATAGACCATGGAGACCCCCAAATCCTCCTTCATATGTTACAACAACCCAACATTGCCTACCAGCACCTACCACTGCTCAGTAATACCAACACTTACACACCATCACACAACCCAACCCCCCACCAGCCACCTTCACCTTCCACTACAACCCACATCACCCAACACCACCTATCGGGACTCCCCATTGCCAACCATCGCCCAACACTACCCATCACTGTTCACTTTTACCTACCATTACAACTAGTGATGAGCAAATCGAAGTCCACAAAGTGGACTTTGATCCGAATTTCAGTATAAATTTGATTTGCTGCAAAAAAATAATACCTGATCCATTTGCTCGTGACAGGACGGCCGCCGCCATCTTCCTTCAAAATCTCAGCTGAAATTCCATGCCCAGTGATGTCACCATGCCACCCCACGCGATGATGTCATCTCGGGCTGCGCAAGATTTCGCGCCTGACCTTCATGAGCTATCATTTATGAACGCGGCATCTGAGGGGTACAATAACAGAGGCGATGTAATCGCCACACCCTGTCATTGCATCCACTACTTACAAAGAAATCTGCTTTGTTGCGAAGTAATTTGTCACGAAGTTGATTTGTTTGTAAAATTTCTCGAAGCAGCCAAATCAAATTTTTTACTACTTCGCTCGTCACTAAACACAACCTATCACCCAACAACAACTACCATGACTTACCATTACCAACCATTACACACCATCAACCAACACCATCCACCTTCACATATCACCACAATCCAACACCACCCACTATCCAACACCCCAACACCAAGTGACCCACCAGTACCCAACCCCATCATCAAACATCACACACCATCCCAATATGACCACTAACCACCTCCATCTGTCCTACCCATGAAGTGCATTTACTAAAATATGATATTCTCAAAGAAGTGAAATATTTCATTTTATAATTGATTTGAGGTTTAGTTATTGGATTTTCATTTGTCACAACACAAAAACTTAACATCAGTGAGAGCGACATCATCCCTCCAAAATCCTTGTTTTTCTTGCACTTTGGTTTGGATGCCACGTATTCCTTTTGCACATTTAGGGCTCCATGGTCCATAATCTCCCCTGGTCAGACCATTTCCCTCTAAGTGAGAGCCATTAGAGCACGAAAACTGGATGTTGTTGGCGGCCGTGTCATCCCCCAAGTGTCTACGTTCGACTCTCAGGCTGAAATTTTCGAGATATCCTGAATTACATGAAAAAGCAGGTCCCCAGGAGCCAAATCTATGGAGAAAGCAAATATCCAATCTATTATACATACAATAGCTATTGCACACATGTACATCCTGAATATCACAGCTAAAAATACTATGAAGGCAGCAGTTGACCTGGACATGGTGCCTGAGGGGCCCAGAGGCCATGATAACTAATAAGAAGATACCAGTATAGCAAACAACTGGTGAGAACCTGATACAAATTTTGAACAGTGCTCCACCTAAACCTGGATCTCTGTAATAGATGAATTGCAGAGATCCTCCAGGGACATATCTGCTCCTTTCAGGGTTGGCTGATAGAAGAGGAATTGAAATTACAATGGACTCCACATATAGATACGGGTGTCCACTGTTCGTTGGTCTCCTATCGAACTTATTGGTCTGCTGTCTCAGGATGACTCCACACTGAGCAGTTCCCACAGCCCCCATTCATTTAGATGGACATGGATGTGGTAGGATTATTGGGTCCCAGTATGATTGTGGAGAGAAGTTATTGCAGAATGACTCTTACAGGACATGTTCATGACTGAATGATAAATGTTATAGTACTTACGCTCCTACTGTAGAGCGAATGATCTTCACCACCTCAATGGATGACGGTTTTGTGCAATAAAGTGCAATCCCGTTCAGAGCTGTTCTATCCACAATTCGTCGTCGATGGACCTAAAAGTAAGACCATGTCTTGTATAGTATGAATGTAACACATGGTAGACCACCTACACCCAATGTGCTTACATCCATTGTAACATCTGTCCTTGCCCCTATCTATACATTTATCCTAGTTCCTGTCTATCATCAATCCCATCCACTGTCCCAGTCCTTGTCTATACGTCCATCCTAGTCCCTGCATATACATCATTATCCTCCCTATCTATACATCATTCTCCTCTCTATCTATACATCCGTTCTCCTCTCTATCTATACATCGTTCTCCTCCCTATCTATACATCCGTTCTCCTCTCTATCTATACATCCGTTCTCCTCCCTATCTATACATCCGTTCTCCTCTCTATCTATACATCCGTTCTCCTCTCTATCTATACATCCGTTCTCCTCCCTATCTATACATCCGTTCTCCTCCCTATCTATACATCCGTTCTCCTCCCTATCTATACATCCGTTCTCCTCTCTATCTATACATCCGTTCTCCTCTCTATCTATACATCCGTTCTCCTCTCTATCTATACATCCGTTCTCCTCTCTATCTATACATCCGTTCTCCTCTCTATCTATACATCCGTTCTCCTCCCTATCTATACATCCGTTCTCCTCTCTATCTATACATCATTCTCCATCCCTATCTATACATCCGTTCTCCTCCCTATCTATACATCCATTCTCCTCTCTATCTATACATCTGTTCTCCTCCCTATCTATACATCCGTTCTCCTCTCTATCTATACATCCGTTCTCCTCTCTATCTATACATCCGTTCTCCTCCCTATCTATACATCATTCTCCTCTCTATCTATACATCCGTTCTCCTCCCTATCTATACATCCATTCTCCTCTCTATCTATACATCCGTTCTCCTCTCTATCTATACATCCGTTCTCCTCCCTATCTATACATCATTCTCCATCTCTATCTATACATCCGTTCTCCTCTCTATCTATACATCCATTCTCCTCTCTATCTATACATCCGTTCTCCTCTCTATCTATACATCCGTTCTCCTCTCTATCTATCCATCGTTCTCCTCCTATCTATACATCCGTTTCTCCTCCCTATCTATACATCCGTTCTCCTCCCTATCTATACATCCGTTCTCCTCTCTATCTATACATCCGTTCTCCTCTCTATCTATACATCCGTTCTCCTCTCTATCTATACATCCGTTCTCTCTCTATCTATACATCCGTTCTCCTCTATCTATACATCCGTTCTCCTCTCTATCTATACATCCGTTCTCCTCCCTATCTATACATCCGTTCTCCTCCTATCTATACATCCGTTCCTCTCTATCTATACATCCGTTCTCCTCTCTATCTATACATCCGTTCTCCTCCCTATCTATACATCCGTTCTCCTCTCTATCTATACATCCGTTCTCCTCTCTATCTATACATCCGTTCTCCTCTCTATCTATACATCCGTTTCTCCTCCCTATCTATACATCCGTTCTCCTCTCTATCTATACATCCGTTCTCCTCTCTATCTATACATCCGTTCTCCTCCCTATCTATACATCCGTTCTCAAAGGCTCAGTGATGTTACCATGCCACCCCCACGCGATGATGTTATCTCGGGTTGCGCAAGATTTCGCGCCACTTCGCGTGAGCGACATGGTGAACGCGTATTCAGGGGTATACAATATATGACCGCGATACCTTAGTTGTATCTACTACTTATAGTTAAATCGCTGAGCAATATCACGGTTATTTGTTTAAATTAAGTAGCTAATTGGTTTTGCTATTGCTGGTTACTGTTATTAAATTTATTACCTAATAATTACTATGATTTCATTATTACTAACTATTATATACTATCAACTAACACTATCTAATTTTACATTACTATAATCCAACACTAATATCATATCTAACACTTAACACTATGGATCACTAGTACTAACTTACTTCATTAAACATTACACTATCTCGAATATTCACTAATCCACTTCCATCTGTCCTACCTATGAAGTGCATTTATTTTAAAATATGATATTTCAGTTAATATGAAATATTTCTATTTTATAATTGACGGAGGTTTGTGTTATTGATCATCATGTCACAACAATAAAACTTAACATCGTTTGTATGGTTTACATCATCCCTCCAAAATCCTTGCTTCTTGCACTTGTCTGATGCCAATGATTCTTGCACATTTAGGCTCCATGGTCCATAATCTCCCTGGTCAAACCATTTCTGTGAGAGCCATTAGAGCACTAAACTGATTGCAGCATGGTCAGAAGACCCCTATGTCGACTGCTGACTCTCAGGTTGAAATTTTCGACAGATATCCTGAATTACATGGTGCTATATCCCAGGAGTAAATCTATGGATAAAGTAAATATCCAACATATACAATAGCTATTGCACACACATCCTGAATATCACAGCTAATACTATGAAGGCGCAGTTGACCTGGTGGTGCCTGAGGCCCAGAGGCCATGATGCTAACTAATAAGAAGATACCAGTATAGTAAACAACTGTGAGAACCTGATATACCTTGAACAGTGCTCCACCTAGTCCTGATCTCTGTATTAGATGAACTGCAGATCCTTCCAGGACATATCTGCTTGGTTGATGAGCAGGAATTGAAATTACAATGACCTACATATAGACACGGTGTCCACTGTCTGCTGGTTCTATCAACTTATTGGGTCTGCTGTCTCAGGATGACTCCACACTGAGCAGTTCCCACAGCCTCATTCACAGATGGACATGATGTGGTAGACTAAGGTCCTGCATGTGACTGTGAGAGGTTATTGCATCGACTCTTACAGACATGTTCGCGACTGAATGATAATGTTATAGTACTTACGCTCCACAGAGCGAATGATTTTCACCACTCACTGGCTGGAAGGCTGGTGCAATAGTGTAATCCTGCTTCAGAGCTGTTTCCGATCCACAATCTGTCGTTGATGACTGTGGCAGACTATGTTTTGTATAGTATGGAATGTAATACATGGTAGTATCACTCTACACCTAATGTGTTACATTTGTTGTAATATCTGTCTCGTTCTTTATTCATACATTGTCTGTTCTGTTCATCATTGATCCTATCTACTGTCTCTGTGTTCTTGTTTCCATGTCTATCTTGTCTCTTGTATATATACTATTATTCTCCTATTTATATCATGCTTTCTTTTTCTTTTATTTATACATTCGTTTCTTCCTTATCGAGAGCATCTGTTTTTCTTTATCGAGGCATCTGCTTTCCTGACTGAGATATCTGTTTTTCTTTATTTATACATCTGTTTCTTCTTCCTATTTATCTGTTTTTCTTTCTTTATTTATATATCTGCTTTCCTTTTATTATATATCTGTTTCTTTCTTTTATTTATATATGCATTCGTTCTTTCCTTTCTATTTATATATATCTGTTTCTTTTCTTTTATTTATATATCTGCTTTCTTCTTTTATTTATATATCTCGTTTTCTTTATTTATATATCCATTCTTCTTCTTCTTTATCTATATATCATTTCTTCTTCTTTTATTTATATATCTGTTTTCTTCTTTATTTATATATCTGCTTTCTTTCTATCTATATATCCGTTTTCTTCTATTTATACATCATATCTTCTTTCTTCTATTTATACATCCGTTTCTCTTCTCTCTTTATTTATATATCTGTTTCTTTCTTCTATTTATATATATCTGTTTTCCTTATTTATATATCTGTTTCCTTTCTTTATTTATATATCTGCTTTCTTCTCTTCTTTATTTATATATCTGCTTTCTTCTTTATTTATATATCTGTTTTCTTTCTTATTTATATATCTGTTTTTCTCTTATTTATATATCTGTTTCTTTCTTTATTTATATATCTGTTTCTTCTTTTATTTATATATCTGTTTCTTCTTCTATTTATAATATTCTGTTTTCTTTATTTATATATCTGTTTTCTTCTTTATTTATATATCTGTTTCTTCTTCTTTATTTATATATCTGCTTTCTTTTTATTTATATATCTGCTTTTTCCTTTATTTATATATCTGTTTTTCTTCTTATTTATATATCTGCTTTCTTCTTTTATTTATATATCTGTTTTTCTTTATTTATATATCTGCTTTCTTCTTATTTATATATATCTGTTTCTTCTTCTTTATTTATATATTCTGTTTCTTCTTCTTATTTATATGTATCTGCTTTCTTCTCTTATTTATATATCTGTTTCTTCTTTATTTATACATTCGTTTTTCTTTTATTTATATATCTGTTTTCTTCTTATTTATATATTCTGTTTTCTTTTATTTATATATCTGTTTCTTCTTTTATTTATATATCTGTTTCTTCTTTATTTATATATCTGTTTTCTTCTTATTTATATATCTGCTTTCCTTCTTTATTTATAATATCTGCTTTCTTCTTTATTTATATATCTGTTTTTCCTTTATTTATATATCTGCTTTCTTCTTATTTATATATCTGTTTCTTCTTTATTTATATATCTTCGTTCTTTATTTATATATCTGTTTTCTTCTTTATTTATATATTCGTTTCTTCTTTATTTATATATCTGCTTTCTTTTTTTATTTATATATCTGATTTTCTTTCTTTTATTTATATATATCTGCTTTCTTCTTTATTTATATATCTGCTTTTCTTCTTATTTATATATATCTGCTTTTTCTTTATTTATATATCTGTTTTCCTTTATTTATATATCTGCGTTTTCTCTTTATTTATATATCTGCTTTCTTCTTTATTTATATATCTGTTTCTTCTTTTATTTATATATCTGTTTCTTCTTTTATTTATATATCTGTTTTCTTTATTTATATATCTGTTTTCTTTTATTTATATATCTGCTTTCTCTTCTTATTTATATCTGTTTCTTCCTTTCTTATTTATATATCTATTTTCTTCTTATTTATATATATCTGCTTTTCCTCTTTATTTATATATCTGCTTTCCTTCCTTTATTTATATATATCTGCTTTCCTTCTATTTATATATTCGTTTTCCTTTATTTATATATCCGTTTCTTCTTCTATCTATATATCCGTTTTCCTCCCTATCTATATATCCGTTCTCCTTCTATCTATACATCTGTTCTCTCTCTATCTATATATCTGCTTCTCTCTCTATCTATACATCCGTTTCTCCTTTCTATCTATACATCCGTTCTCCTTCTCTATCTATACATCCGTTTCTTCCTTCTTATTTATACATCCGTTTTCCTTCCTTATCTATATATCCGTTTCTTCTCTCTATCTATACATCCGTTTTCCTTTCTATCTATACATCTGCTTTCCTCTTTATCTATACATCTGTTTCTCCTCTCTATTTATACATCCATTCTTCTTCCTTATTTATACATCTGTTTTCTTTTATTTATCTATATATCCGTTTCTTCTTCTTTATCTTATATATCTGTTTCTCCTCTTTATTTATACATCCTGTTTTCCTCTTATTTATATATCTCGTTTTCCTTCTTTATTTATATATCTGTTTTTCTTCTATCTATATATCATTTCTCTTCTTATTTATATATCTGCTTCTTCTCTTATTTATATATCTGCTTTCCTTTATTTATATATCTGTTCTTCCTTCTTATTTATATATCTGTTTCCTCTTATTTATATATCTGTTTTCCTTTCTATTTATACATCTGTTTCTCCTTCTATTTATATATCTGTTTCTTCTTTATTTATATATCTGTTTTCTTCCTTATTTATACTATCTGTTTTCTTTATTTATATATCCGTTTTCTTCTTCTATCTATATATCTGTTCTTCTCTTCTCTCTTATCTATATATCCGTTTTCTTCTTTATTTATATATCCGTTTCTTCTTCTTTATCTATATATCTGCTTTCTTCTTTATTTATATATCTGTTTCTTCCTTTATTTATATATCCGTTTCTTCTCTCTTATTTATATATCTGTTTCTTCCTTTCTATTTATATATATCTGTTTTCTTCCTTTATTTATATATCTGCTTTCTTTCCTTTATTTATATATCTGCTTTCTTCCTCTTTATTTATATATCTGTTTCTCTTCTCTATTTATATATCTGTTCTCCTTCTATCTATATATCTGTTCTTCCTTATCTATATATCTGTTTCTTCTTTATTTATATATCTGTTTTCTTCTTATTTATATATCTGTTTTCTCTCTCTTATTTATATATCCGTTTTCTTCTTATTTATATATCTGTTCTTTCTCTTTATTTATATATCTGTTTCTCTTCTTTATCTATATATCTGTTCTCCTCTCTATTTATATATCTGTTTCTTCTTCTATTTATATATCTGCTTTCCTTCTTTATCTATATCATCTGTTTTCTTCTTTATCTATATATCTGTTCTTCTTCTATTTATACATCTGTTTTCTCTCTTATTTATATATCTGTTTCTTCTTCTATTTATACATCTGTTTTCTTCCTTATTTATATATCTGCTTTCTCCTCTCTATTTATATATCTGCTTTCTTCTCTTTATCTATATCATCCGTTTTCCTCTTTATTTATATATCTGCTTTCCTTCTTATTTATATATCTGTTTCTCCTTTATTTATATATCTGTTCTTCTTTCTATTTATATATTCGTTTTCTTCTTATTTATATATCCGTTTCTTCTTTTATTTATATATCTGTTTTCCTTCTTATTTATATATTCTGTTTCCTTACTCTCTTATTTATATATCTGTTTTTCTTCTCTATCTATATATCTGTTTTCTTCTCTTTATTTATATATCTGTTTCTCTCTCTTTATTTATATATCTGCTTTCTTCTTCTTTATTTATATATCTGTTTTCTTTTATTTATATATCTGCTTTCCTCTTTATTTATATATCTGTTTTCTTCTTTATTTATATATCCGTTTTCTTCCTTTATTTATATATCTGCTTTCTTCTTCTTATTTATATATCTGTTTTCTTTCTCTTATTTATATATCTGCGTTTTCTTCTTATTTATATATCTGTTCTTCTTTTATTTATATATCTGTTTTCCTTCTTTATTTATATATCTGTTTCTCTTCTTTATTTATATATCTGTTTCTTCTCTTATTTATATATCTGTTTTCTTCTTTATTTATATATCTGTTCTTTCTTTATTTATATATCTGTTTCTTCTTTATTTATATATCTGCTTTCTTCTTTATTTATATATCTGTTTTCCTCTTATTTATATATCTGTTCTCTTCTTATTTATATATCTGTTCTTCTTCTATTTATATATCTGTTTTCCTTTATTTATATATCTGTTTCTCTTCTATTTATATATCTGCTTTTCTTTTATTTATATATCCGTTTTCTTCTATTTATATATCTGTTCTTCTCTTATTTATATATCTGTTTTCTTCTTTATTTATATATCTGTTTTCCTCTTATTTATATATCTGTTTCTCTTTTATTTATATATCCGTTTTCCTTCTTATTTATATATCTGCTTTCTCTTATTTATATATCTGTTCTTCTTCTATTTATATATCTGTTTTCTTCTTATTTATATATCTGCTTCTCTTCTTTATTTATATATCTGCTTTCTTCTTTATTTATACATCTATTCTTCTTCTTATTTATACATCTGTTTTCCTTCTCTATTTATATATCTGTTTTCCTCTTATCTATATCTGTTTTCCTTCTATTTATATATCTGTTTCCTTCTTATTTATATATCTGTTCTTCCTTCTCTATTTATATATCCGTTCTTCTTCTTATTTATATCATTCGTTTTCTTCTTTATTTATACATCTGTTCTCCTTCTTTATTTATACATCTGTTTTCCTTCTATTTATACATCTGTTTTTCTTCTTTATTTATATATCTGCTTTCCTCTTATTTATATATCTGTTTTCCTTCTTATTTATATATCTGTTTTCTTCTTTATTTATATATCTGTTTTCCTTTATTTATATATCTGCTTTCTCTTTATTTATATATCTGTTTTTCTTCTTATTTATATATCTGCTTTCCTTCCTTTATTTATATATCTGCTTTTCTTCTTTATTTATATATCTGTTTCTTCTCTTTATTTATATATCTGTTTCTTCTTTCTATCTATATATCTGTTTTCCTTCTTTATTTATATATCTATTTTCTCTCTTTATTTATACATCTGCTTTCTTCTCTTTATTTATATATCTGTTCTCTTCTTTATTTATATATCTCGTTCTTCTCTCTTATTTATATATCTGCTTCTTCTCTTTATTTATATATCCGTTCTTCTTCTATTTATATATCTGTTTCTCTTCTTATTTATACATTCATTCTCTTCTTTATTTATATATCTGCTTTCCTTCTTTATTTATATATCCGTTTTCCTTCTTATTTATATATCTGTTTCTTCTTCTTATTTATATATCTGTTTCTTCTTCCTTATTTATATATCCGTTCTCCTTCCTTTATTTATACATCTCGTTTTCCTTCTTTATTTATATATCTGTTTTCTTCCTTTATTTATATATCTGCTTCTTCCTTCTTTATTTATATATCTGTTTTCTTCTTTATTTATATATCCGTTTCTTCTCTCTTATTTATACATCTGTTTCTTTCTCTTATTTATATATCTGTTCTTCCTCTTTATCTATACATCCGTTCTCCTCCCTATCTATACATCCGTTCTCCTCTCTATCTATACATCCGTTCTCCTCCCTATCTATACATCATTCTCCTCCCTATCTATACATCCGTTCTCCTCTCTATCTATACATCCATTCTCCTCTCTATCTATACATCCGTCCTCTTCCTTGTCAATATATAATTCCCAGTCCCTTCTTTTAGTCCATCATAGTCTCTATCTATTCATCCATCCTAGTCCCTGTCTATACATTCGATCTAAATAAGTCTAATATTCAGTTTCCTATACATTACTCACTTTAAGCTGGAATCCTCGCACCTCCGTTCCTTCATCACAAACCTCCATAGGGCCCCAGCTTCCCCATGTTCCTCCATTTGTAACTGATATGATGGTTTGAGCTGCCACCAAATTATGTAGAGTTGCCAAAAGCAGAAGGACAGGCAACATCTTGTCTTCTATAAGACCGTTCCACCGTGTATGGATGAAGCTGCTGGTAGATGGTCGGGACTGTTTACCAAACCCTTCTTATATGTATATTACAAGGAACTTGACCGATCACCAACGTGTCATATCTGACTTCCTGATTCCAATTACCGGACAAAAGCTTATTATTTATTGAGAAATGTTTTGCATCTTTCTTCCTCTTTTTCCCCCTCTTTAAAAATTACTAAGTTGACATTTTTCTGGTCATGATCATTTTGTAGATGAGCACTCGACTTGAGAGCCAAAAGAATATAATGTGAGACTTGATTTGCCTGGTTTTCAGCTGAGGTTCACCAAAACTAAATATAAAACATGACGACACCATTTTCCCAGTGTATTCCAAGATGGCCGTATTCTTGGTGGATATCACATCAGATCTTTGATTTCAAATGGAGAGAAATAATTCATTAATCAATAGAAATAGTCCAAAGCGCAAACGATTCCAGCCCTACACAATAAGCACATCGCCAAAAGTCTGCAGATCTTAATAATCACGTCTCATCTTAGGATGATGCTAATGCCGTTGCCTAATGTTAATGCTGCAATGTAGGAAGTGGTGGACGGACCTTCAGTCAAAGCACGGAATAGAACAGGGGAACAAACAATAAATTGTTCCAAATTTAATCTACCCAAATCAAATATGCTTCAATTGGCCTGAATATTGGTGTATGGCGCTTGTGGGCTCCTAGGACTCAGATCTTTTATTCACTATCTCCTTATTTATTAATTTTTTGTAATTAATTTTGCCCCACCCCCCACCCCCTTTAAGCTCTTGAATACAACAGCAGTAAATAGCAGCAAATAATGTCAGAGTGACACTAGCATATCTAGCCATTGATAAATGCATGGTTGACGGTTTTAACAAACAGCACGTTATCCTTTTTTTTATTTTAGAAACCATTAAAAGACTGTCCCTTGTCGGAGGAAGATAGTGTTTAAACACACACAGTGTTATGGGAAAAAACAGTGGCTTGTTGTGACCAAAAATTATACCTTGACGGGGGAAGAACCCTGCCGCTGTTTATACACACAGGTTAATGTCATAAGAAACAGTGACTTGTTCTGCACAAGCATCCAAAGCTCATGCCTTAATGGGGGAAGAATGCCTGTCCGCATGTATACACATGCAAATGTTAATTGTCAGAATAAAGAGTAGCTTGTTCTGAACAAGCCTGGAAAATGTTTTCCTTGGGGGCAGCAGAAGTACAGTATGGATGAAGAAGGAGTAAGGTGTGCAGTAGAAGAAATAGTAGCAGCAGTAGCGGTACAGCATGGAACAGACAAGGCATTAGATGTGTGTGGCTGTTTAGGGGTAGTAGTAATAGTAGCGCCTGTGTAGCAGTAATGGCAGTTGCAGTATGGTTTCGGAAGTGGCAGTAGGGGGATTAACAGCATGGAGTAGCGGCTGCGGCACTGACGGCAGCAGCCATACAGTACGAAACATAATGGTAGGCAGGCAGGCGGTGGTATGATTGGACACTGACAGCAATGGCAGATTTATTTATCAGACTTGGACGGAGGAGTGTAAAAATTTGCACAGATCCAAGCCTTGTTCATTTTGACAAAAGCGATGTTTTGTACACTGGTGGAGGACAATTTTGTCTGTCTTAGGCCCCATGCACACGACCGTTGTTTGTTTCCGCGTCCGTTCCGTTTTTTTTCACGGATAGGATGCTTCCCCATTCATTTCAATGGGTCCGTCAAAAAATGCGGATGGTCAACCATTTTTGTTCCGCATCCGTGTTTTCATTCCGTCAAAAAAATAGTGCATGTCCTATTTTTTTCACGTTTGCGGACTAGGATAGGCATTTTTACAATGGATCTGCCATAAAAATCGGATCCGTCAAAAAAAACGGTCCGTCATCCGTTTTTTTTGACGGACGCAAAATTTCAAGGAGGAGCGGACGCAGAGGCAGGCAACGGTCGTGTGCATGTAGCCTAAATGTGACGAAAACAGCTACCAGCTGAGATGACACTGGAGTCTGAACAAGAGAATACAGACAAAGCATACTGGGCCAGTTTTAGCCACTGTTCCAATCTGCCTGCCCAGAAGTCAATGGAGTCAGGGAATTGGGGCTACTAAGTCAGCCCCAGTCACAGGAGAAATCAATAGTGAAAAAAATAAATAAAAAAGAGGACTTGTATAACCTTATGGGGGACGCAAAGTGTAAAATAAAAAATAAAAAAATAAAGTGTTTTATAAAAACAAATAAAAAAAAGGTTTCACATGTAAAAAAAATCCCCAATTAAGTAATTAAAAAATGTTAAAAATAGAAAAAATTAAATAAAATAGACATATTTGGTATTAACGCGTCCGTAACGACTGGCTCTATAAACATATCACATGATCCACTCATCTGATAAACACCATAAAAATAAAATATTTTGTCATCTTACATCACAAAAAGTGCAACACCAAGTGATCAAAAAGGCATATGTCCCACAAAATGGTACCAATAAAACTGTCACCTCATCCCGCAAAAATGAGCCCCTACATAAGAAAATCGCTCAAAAAATAAATAAACTATAGCTCTTAGAACATTAAAACACCATTTTTTTGTGAAATAAAAAAAAATGCAAATTAGGTATTGCCATGTCCGTAACAACCAGCTCTATAGAAATATCACATGATCTAACCCCTTAGGTGAACACTGTAAAAAAATAAAAACAGTGCCAAAAAAACATTTTTTTTGTCACCTTACATCACAAAAATTGCAACACTAAGCGATCAAAAAGGTGTATGCACCATAAAATAGTTCCAATCAAACCATCACCTCATCCCACAAAAAATGAGCCCTCAATTAAGACAATCGGTCAAAAAATAAAAAAACTATGACTCTCAGACAATGGCGACACTAAAATATGATCAAAACTGCTATTATTGTGTTGAAGTGAAGTAAATAAAAAAAAGGTAGACCTATTAGGTATCGCTATGTCCATAACAACCGGCTCTATAAAAATATCACATGACCTAACCCCTCAGGTGAACACCGTCAAAAAAATAAAAACAGTGCCGAAAAAGCCATTTTTTGTCACCTAACATCACATAAAGAGTAACACCAAGCGATCAAAAAGGCATATACCCCCCAAAATAGTACTAATCAAACCGTCACCTCATCCTGCAAAAAATGAGACCCTAACTAAGACAATCGGACGAAAAATAAAAAAGCTATGACTCTCAGATTACGGAGATACTAAAACATAATTTTTTTGTTTACAAAATGCTATTATTGTGTAAAAATTAAATAAATATGAAAATGTATACATATTAGGTATTGCCACGTCCGTAACGATCTGCTCTATAAAAATGTCACATGACCTAACCCCTCAGGTGAATGCTGTAAACATAAATAAATAATAAATAAATAAAATGGTACCAATAAAAACCAAATAATAAATATTTTATGAGGAATCACTTTCTGTTTTAAAAGCAGAGAAATTGAAATTTAGAAACTTGAAATTTTTCAGAATTTTGGGTAAATTTTGCATTATTTTCTAAATAAAGGTGAAATATATTGACTCAAATTTACCACTGTCATGAAGTACAATGTGTCACGAGAAAACAATCTGAGAATAGTTATATTAGATAAGTTATAGTGGCTCACCCTCTCTTTTAGGGTCCATTCACACGTCCGTTGTTTAGTTCCGCATCTGATCCCGATTTTTCGGACTAGTCACGGAATAGTTGCGGACAGAATTCGGACCCATTGATTTTCAATGGGTCTAGAAAATATGCGGACAGCACAAAGAGTGCTGTCCGCATAATTTTCTCAGTACATAGTGTCCGTAAAAAAATAAAACATGTCCTATTCTAATCCGAAAATTGCGGTACGTTGTGCAATGCAATTTTATTCTTCTATCCGTTTTTTGAGGATCCGCAAAAAATGGATGACAAACGGAAAGAATTCTTGGAAAATAGGATCCGCAAAAAACGGTCCTATTTTCGGATTATAGGAAAACAACGGATGTGTGAATGGACCCTTAAACCCTGGCAGAGGTGCACTGTTTTTTTAGTGACTCACCTCATCACAATTGAGCAGAATGATTTAATTATAAAAGAAAGAAAGAACAGGCACTCGCCATCTGATTCTAAATGAAACTGCTTACACTTTTATTGCACACAAAGAATATTTTCCCAAAAAATTATAACATGCAATAAATTCCAGCTCACATTCCAAGGACTTTTCAGATCCGCAATTGATAAATATCGCTGTCTGTACCCATAATACAAATAGTTGGCAGATATGTTGTGACGTATAATCAAAAAGCAGATGATTTCTTTTAAATTATGGATTGGTATTTATAGTTTGTTTAAACCTCACAGCATAAACCCCAAATCCATAGTAATTAATTGCATCAAGGCTGAGTATATATAGAACGCTAATAGCTGATTACATCGAGGCTGAATGCAGATTATATCTTTGCTGAATATTTGTCTAGAGCGATAGCAACTTCCAGAAACGGATATAGATATCTGTGCGCACTCTATGCTCAAGCTGAATACATCTAATCATCTAACACCCCGCTCGTATGTCTATTCTGTGGTTGGAGTAATCTTCAGGATCTTTTAGAGACTGCTTACATGTATTCAGCTTGAGCATAGTGTGCGCAAAGATATCTATGGCGTTGGACAATAGACTTTACATACATCATTGTGATTTTTTGCCAGCCATTCAAGTGTACGGATATTTATCCCTGTATCCTCATATATCTTTACCTCTAAGGCGGTTGTCTCAGGAGCTGAGGGGAATCTAGGACCCAGCAGACTGAAGAGAAGCTCCAGGAAGCGGCTACTGGGTCACGTGGGACGCTGCGTTTGTGCCCAGAGACCGCGTGGGACGCCGCGCTGGTCGTGCAGGTACTAAGAACTAACAACACTTACAGCACAAGCTGGAGACTTCGGGAGCGGTAAAGTACTACAATTGTAGTGTATTCTGAACTAACATCTTTTTACCCGAATTGAGGGAGCTATATACTCTCTACTAATACCGCCAATTCTAACTGTATGCTTCTATGCTGCCTAATATGCAAGATTAATCCGGACTTGTCAACCACTTTATTTATGATATTTTGCTGCTATTTGTGGCTGATCTGATCCGGGGGACATAGGAGCAGCTGGCATTTGTGTTACTTTCTGTAAAGTGACGCTAAAACGTAACCTTTATTGGTATATATAAAAGATTAAGATGATAACACCCGTGGGTAGGATTACATAAATTGTGGGGTGGAATACACGCTCATAGTCCAGGGTGATGGACTTGAGCAATAGGAAATTATCCACGCCACAACACTAGGTTGAGAAGAAAATGAAAAAGAACCGGTCAGTCTAAGCAGACATATGAACTGCCGGACAGCAATGGGACTCAGAGTCAAAACTAGTTTTTTCTGAGGCACAATTACCTTCGGTACCTATTGCTCCCACCATCACAAGCGTTTTTAAAAATCTCACCAGAGCATATAAGGATAACATACGCAGCTGGTGGGAGATACAGACCTTGAAGACATATTTTTAAAAAATAACTTTGTCCCTAGGGGTCTGAGAATACCACTCTTTCCTAATGCTCGTTTGAACTCACCTGAGTTCATCAAGCGATGGGAGTCTGAATCCATTCAGTCATCCCTTCGTTTGATGCGCTTACTCCTCGAAGAGGAACATAAGATTTATGACAAAAGCTCAAGTGAGTTACAGGCATTCATTGATACTGCTAAGAAATTTTCTGAGCACGCAGATTTCACTAAAAAGGAACAGGCATTAGAACAGACTGTGCACAGATATACTGCACAATTGAAGGAACGTAAACATAGTCAATACTTGAGAGACACTACGGACTTCCGTGACGGCCATTTATTCAGTTTTGCTACCAAACCAACAAAGGCCCTGGAAGCTGACACAGAGCCCTCGTCATCTGAGGGAGAGACTGATTCTGGGTCTGCACGTCACATTCCACATAATAGTCAATCAAGTAACTCTAGGGGCCATTCAGGTAGAGGCCAGCGGAGACGTGGTAGAGGTGGTCGCTCAAGGGGTGGTAATAACAATTTTTTAGGACGAGGGGTCCCGATCTCAGACTATCTCCTCAGGGATCGGAAGGACCAATAAACATGTGTCCAAATTTTTCTCACACCCCTTCACAGTCGGATGAACTGCAGGTGATCAACCTTTCTGACAGAATTCTCACGCCAGCCGAGATCAGTGTCCTTAAAAAAGGCCTCTCCTTCGTCCCAACTCAGCCTTTTGACCTTTTTAATTGGGTCAAAGACTTAAACCTCTTCCTTAGGAAACTCAAATGGAAGAAATATTTCAAACATAAGGATAGACGTGAATGTGCTGAGTTGGGAATAGAGGAGGCGGACTTGGGTGACATTAGAAATCTGATGGATCTGGTGAGGGAGAATGAGCGTCCCCCTGGTGAAGGACCATTCACATCCATGAAACCACGATCCAAACTCACCCCCCCAATTACTGATAACACTCCGGCTGATGTGTTTGTGAACCTGGTTATTGAGGACCTTGCCTCCCTTGACCATGTCCGTGTGAGATACAACATCACAAAAGAAGAAATGGAGGGGCTGCGGTCACTGGAATGTGATAACTCCATAGTGATCAAGGCAGCGGACAAGGGGGGCAATGTGGTCATCATGAACCAGGCACAATATGTGGACATGTGCCTTGAGATTCTCAGCAATACTGAATGCTATGGTGTCCTCTCTCGGAATCCCATGGACGACTATGCTGCTGAGCTCAAGGGCATATTGTCCGCTGCCCTGTCACAAAATCTTATTGACAAAAATGAGTTCCAGGCTCTTCTTCCCAAACATCCATGCACAGCCTGTTTCTATGGGTTGCCCAAAATTCATAAAGGGCTGCGGCCCCTCAAGGGCAGACCCATAGTTTCCGGTTCCAACAGCCTGACGCAGGGCATTAGCGATTATGTAGAAAACATATTGCACCCGTTTGTGTTGGCTTTGCCCTCGTATGTGCGGGACTCAATGGAGGTGGTCAGTAAGCTGGACGGCCTCCACATCGAGGACAATATGCTTTTTGCCAGCCTCGATGTGGAGGCCTTATACAGCTCCATCCCACACGAGGGCGGCCTTGCAGCCGCACGTTACTTTTTGTGCCAACGGGGCATCGCATTCGCCCAACATAACGAATTTGTCATCCAACTCCTTGAGTTTATTCTGAGCCACAATGTGTTCATCTTTGGTCGTCGCCTCTTCCACCAGCTCAGAGGCGTTGCGATGGGGAGTCCGTGTGCCCCATCGTACGCAAATTTATATCTGGGCTGGTGGGAGAGGGAAACTGTGTTTTCTGATGACGATCAGGGATGGACTTCACATATCACATTGTGGCTCAGATTCATTGATGACATTCTCATTTTTTGGTCTGGTACGGTTGATGAATTTGGATCTTTTGTGCGAGCCCTTAATATCAATAAGTATGGACTTTTTTTCACATCTGAGATCCATTTTGAGAGCATCAATTTTTTGGATCTGACCATTTTTAGGGATGGCACCGGACAGGTACACACCAGCCTTCACCGCAAAACCACGGCCACTAATTCCCTTCTTCATTGGGATAGTTGTCATCTGGTCCCTTTGAAGAAGGGGATCCCTCGCGGTCAATACTTACGGGTCCGTCGCAACTGTTCCAATCTTTCTGATTTCCATTTCAAAGCTGGTGAATTAAGGAACAGATTCACTAAACGGGGTTATCCCTCCCCGGTCCTAGCATCTGCCTACCAACATTCATTGGCAGCAACTAGGGAATCATTACTTAATCCCAGACCTAAGCAGGAAGGTGACGGCTTAATACGCCTAATCGCCACCTATGATGGAGCAAATCCACAGGTATTGAACATCTTAAGGCGGCATTGGAACATTTTGCGTATGGATCCAGATATTGCAGACTGCATCAGTGAAAGGCCTTCTGTGACTTATCGCAGGGGTCGCAGCCTTGGTGACCGCCTGGTTCATAGTCTGTTCCAATCTCCGGTCCCCCAGACCTGGCTCACTAATCGGAGTTTGGGCACATTGCAAGGGCTGCATTGCATGCTCATCCATTAAAACGGGGGATACCTTTGTAAGCACTAAGACATCCAAATGTTACAAAATCAGATGTTTTGTTAACTGCAGAACATCTGGGGTCATTTATTTAGCCACATGTGTTTGCGGTATGCAATACGTGGGCAAGACCATGAGGGAATTTCGCCGCAGAATTGGCGAACACCTTGGTGATATACGTAAAAATGAAGACACACCAGTAGCTAGGCATGTCAATCTGTTCCATCCACAACAAACATCTGTTATCAGTTTTCAAGGGATTGATGTGGTGTGCCCATCACCAAGGGGCGGCGACTTCGATACCAGACTCCTGCGTAAGGAAGCCCAATGGACGTTCAGACTGGGCACTGTTAAACCTGATGGCCTTAATGAACGGATCTCTTACGTATGTTTTATTGATTAATCTGGGTTTGGACTTATCTGCTTTATTTCCCTCATCATATTTGTGGGGTGTTTATGATATAGTGTCCCCACTATAGCTTGCTTTGCCCCGCATTATTTTTATTTAGCAATACATATTTGTTATCATATGCTGTTCTTCTGCGCCTCAAATCCCTGTTCCCGAGATCTCTTATTGCTGTCATATAGCGGATAGTTTTCAAAAACTCCGCTCGCTGCCTCCTCGATTTAAAGCTCTGCCCATGATATCCCTCTTATCAATGTGAATCGGGCTGGCCGCGTACATGTTGTCATGGGGATGGTGGGCGGGTTGCTTGTCTGCATCCGCACACTCCGCCATCCAGTGACATCGTACGTCGGCCCCTCCCGCTCCCCTCCCCTGGGAGGAGTGGTTGCTATTTAAACCAGCGCTTGGCGCCGCCGTGTTACGGCCATCATAGCGCCGGCAGGTGCCGCCACGAACACTTAGCGTGGCAGTACCTCAGGCAGGTTTCTTGCTATCATCTCTTATCCCTCTTGCTCCTGATGATGTGTCTTTATTGACACAAGAAACGCGTCGAGCTAGCATACATGAGGGGGTAATTTTCTATATACCTGCTATCGCATTGACAGTGGTATGCTGTCTTTCTTGGACTACAGCTGGGTCCTTGCATATATGCGATTTTGTTAATCAGCAACCTTGCTGTCCGGCAGTTCATATGTCTGCTTAGACTGGCCGGTTCTTTTTCATTTTCTTCTCAACCTAGTGTTGTGGCGTGGATAATTTCCTATTGCTCAAGTCCATCACCCTGGACTATGAGCGTGTATTCCACCCCACAATTTATGTAATCCTACCCAGGGGTGTTATCATCTTAATCTTTTATATATACCAATAAAGGTTACGTTTTAGCGTCACTTTTTTGTTTTGTATACTGCCAATTCTTTAGGACGCTTAATATTGTACCACTTTAGGCAATTTTTGTTACCTACTTTCTGTAAAGACACAACCAGTGCCTTTGGAACAATTATTTTGCCAACATCTGTGGCATTCTTGGTGTTCTATTACCTGCCAATAGATATAATAACCGTATTGATTATAACCGTGCACACTGTATAATCTTCTCCATCATATATATGAAGTATAGTTGTCGATATGGGAGCTACGGGCTGTTGTGATTCAAGTAGTCCGATCCGGTCAAATTGCCGCGGTGTAAGCAGCTGGGGTCTGTAGTATCTAACTTGAACCCAAAGGCCACATTTTGCTGTTATATGAGCAGCTGGCATTTGTAGTACTCCAGCGTTGTCAAATTGAACTCATATGCTGTGATATCGACTTCCGGTCAGTTGATATCTGTGGAATTATTTGTGAAATTATATTTTGTTTCGGGCTGAGAATACGGTCAACCATATTCTTTTAATCCTGTTTATTTGTCTACAGTGTTTTAATAAATATTGTTGTGAACCATAATTCCCATTTAGTGAGTGCCCCTCCATATCTTTATAATCTGCATTCAGCCTCGATGTAATCAGCTATTAGCGTTCTATATATACTCAGCCTTGATGGAATTAATTACTATGGATTTGGGGTTTATGCTGTGAGGTTTAAACAAACTATAAATACAAATCCATAATTCAAAAGAAATCATCTGCTTTTTGATTACACGTCACAACATATCTGCCAACTATTTGTATTAGGGGTACAGACAGCGATATTTAGCAATTTGGATTTTAATTGTTTTTAATCATGTGATGTTTATTTTGTGTTTTATAAAGACTGTCACTTTTCCATCTTTAGCTGCTGTGCTTGCATTTATAGGTACCCTTTTCCCTCCTTTCCCTAATCCTTTGTGTGCTTATATATTCAGGATCTTCTTGCTGCCCCCCGGTTCTCATGTTAATGCTGTGCCAACCCTTGATACTTAGGCCTCTTTCACACGGGCGTCATGTTTGACGCCCGGATAAGAGGCGGGTGCATTGCGGGAATATGCGCGTTTTTCCCGCGCGGGTGAAAACGTTTGTACCACGTTTTGCACTCGCGTGAGAAAAAACGCCATGTTTGGTACCCAGACGCGAAGCCGGACTTCATCACTGAAGTCCGGTTTCGGGTCTTCTGGAGAATTGATTATTTCCCCTTATAACATGGTTATAAGGGGAAATAATAGCATTCTTAATAAAGAATGCATTGTAAAATGAAGAGGAAGGGGTTAAAAATAATAAAAGTTAACTTACCTTAGCCACTTGATCGCATAGTCGCGATCTCTCCTCTCTTTCCCTGCATCTTCTAAGATCTCCAGGACCCGTGATGACGTCACATCACATGGTCTAATCACATGGTCCATCTTACCATGGGGATGGACCATGTGATTGGACCATGTGATGTGACATCATCACAGGTCCTGGAGATCTTAGATGCTGCAGGGAAAGAGAGGACAGAAGAGATCGCAACTACGCGATCAAGTGGCTAAGGTAAGTTAACTTTTATTATTTTTAACCCCTTCCTCTTCATTTAACAATGCATTCTTTATTAAGAATGCTATTATTTCCCCTTATAACCATGCTATAAGGGGAAATAATAGAGATCGGGTCCCGTTGCTAAGCAACCATGCGGGAAAATCGCAACGCATCCGCACTTGCTTGCGGATGATTGCGATTTTCCCGCAGCCCCATTCACTTCTATGGGGCCTGCGTTGCGTGAAAAACGCACAATATAGAGCATGCTGCGATTTTCACGCAACGCAGAAGTGATGCGTGAAAATCACCGCTCATGTGCACAGCCCCATAGAAAAGAATGGGTCCGGATTCAGTGCGGGTGCAATGCGTCCTCCTCACGCATTGCACCCGCGCAGAAAACTCGCCCATGTGAAAGGGGCCTTAGTCTTTTGTAAACTTCCTCAAGAGTCCATAGACATCCTGCTGACATTTACTGAAGCCTCAACCATCATAAGGATTCTTTTGTGTAAAGTAACAGGGAATATCCAGTTACGTAATGTGGAGACAATTGAGAAAGCTGCTGTTCCATAGGATCTTCTGGCAGCAACCAAGACATGCTAAGATGGAGCAGATACACAATATGTTATAATTAGTCACGTGTCCTGGTCACACTAACAACATGAAGCACATGGCTTGTGAATATTGCTTATCCTAATGACTGCTTCTAGAAGCGACGTCAGCACAAGGACGTGCATCAGGAGCTTCATGAAACGGGTTTCTATAGTCGAGCAGCTGCAGGGGTTGTGCAGTGCTACAATACTGATGACCTATCCTGTTTGTAGCAGTGCTCATTCGATCGCTGTTTCCACTTCAAAATGACCTGCACTCCAGCCCGATTATAGCGGCAGCGCAGTGTAATTACAACTGCTTGTCCCATTCACTTGAGTGAGCCAGACGACGAGCATATAATTTGGAACCAGCGCTCGCACTAGTACCGGTTTATCGGGGAAGGGGGGGAGATGCCAAGAGAGCCCTGCAGATTTCATATTGATGCCCTATCCTAGCAGGATAGTGATTTCAGCTCTGGAGTATAATACAGGATCTGTACAAGATAACTAATGTATGTACACAGTGACTCCACCAGCAGAATAATGAGTGCGGCTCTGGAGTATAAAAAAGGATGTAACTCAGGATCAGAACACAATAAGTAATGTATGTACACAGTGACTCCACCAGCAGAATAGTGAGTTCAGCTCTGGGGTATCATACAGGATGTAACTCAGGATCAGTACAGGGTAAGTAATGTATGTATACAGTGACTCCACCAGCAGAATAGTAAGTGCAGCTCTGGAGTATAATACAGGATGTAACTCAGGATCAGTACACAATAAGTAATGTATGTACACAGTGACTCCACCAGCAGAATAGTGAGTTCAGCTCTGGAGTATAATACAGGATGTAACTCAGGATCAGTACAGGATAAGTAATGTATGTCGACAGTGACTGCACCAGCAGAATAGTGAGTGCAGCTCTGAAGTAAATTACTGAATGTAACTCAGGATCAGTACAGGATAAGTAATGTAATGTATGGACACAGTGACTCCACCAGCAGAATAGTGAGTGCATCTCTGGAGTATAATACAGGATGTCTAACTCAACCACTCAGGATGGCGGCACTCACCCCGTTGACGCTGGCGTCCATTAATGTCGCCAGCATTAAGTCTGATACGGCTAGCTTTTTTGGGCCTGGATTGATGCAGACATTTTGTTTTTGCAGAAGACAAGACTGCCAGATTTGGCAGCCATACATAAAGCTAAAAGAGTGGAGGCACGTGTCCTCCTATTGGTCTCTTGCGGCCAAACTGTATAGTGGGGTGGCGGTACTTTTTACCTCACCGGTAGAATGCCGACGGGTTATTGAGTTAGAAATGGGGAGGTGCCTGATTTTAGATGTCCTCATGAGGAGACAGGAACTTCTGTTAATCAACATCTCCGTTCCCCAGTCCAAGTGGGACTGAAAGTGTCTCTTTATGATGATCAAGCTCTACCGTTTTACGAGTCAGCAAGTGGTCTTTGGAGGGGACTTCAAAACTGTCACAAGGCCCCAAGACAGAGGAGGTTCCAGAGACAAGCTGATTTATGATGGGGTTGTGCTTAATGGCATAGCTAGTGTTGCTCGCCTGGTGGATATCCACATCCGGCACACCCCAGGCCATGAGGGGTTCACCTATCATAGTGCTAGTTGCAGGTTTAGAATAGATAGGTTTTATTTAAAGGAGTAAGCCGTCTCTTCGGCACTATCCATTGTTGAGGTGGAGTTCTCCGACCACTGTTTGATTTTGTTTTCTCTGACCCCCGGATGGGGCGAGACTTTTGGAGGTTCAATTCATCTCTCTTGGAAGAAGCGGACGTAAAACAATCTTTTGAGGACTTTCTTCAGAGCCAGCTCTCGAGCCTCAGAAACCTTGACAAGTCCCGCTTGTATCAGCACCTGAGGTGGAAACTCGAGCATCTTGTCTTGACTGGGGGTAGCTGTGAGGAGATCTCCAGAGTGAAATCTTTGCTCCTGAGGTGTCAGTACGATAGGCATGCATCTTTGGTTTTTCAGAGGGATTACGGGAAATGCCGCTCGCCCGACCCTTACAGGAACTGTAAGATGTCAATGAGTTCTAAGATGGTTTCAGGACTGATTGATAGCATGGGATTCTTGAACAGGTTCAGATCAGGGATCCTGAAGGTCTTCAGATCCTTCTACTCACACCTTTTGGGGAAGAGGGATTTACAGTCATGGCCAAAAGTTTTGAGAATGACACAAATATTAGTTTTCACAAAGTTTGCTGCTAAACTGCTTTTAGATCTTTGTTTCAGTTGTTTCTGTGATGTAGTGAAATATAATTACACGCACTTCATACGTTTCAAAGGCTTTTATCGACAATTACATGACATTTATGCAAAGAGTCAGTATTTGCAGTGTTGGACCTTCTTTTTCAGGACCTCTGCAATTCGACTGGGCATGCTCTCAATCAACTTCTGGGCCAATTCCTGTCTGATAGCAACCCATTCTTTCATAATCACTTCTTGGAGTTTGTCAGAATTAGTGGGTTTTTGTTTGTCCACCCGCCTCTTGAGGATTGACCACAAGTTCTCAATGGGATTAAGATCTGGGGAGTTTCCAGGCCATGAACCCAAAATGTCAACGTTTTGGTCCCCGAGCCACTTAGTTATCACTTTTGCCTTATGGCACGGTGCTCCATCGTGCTGGAAAATGCATTGTTCTTCCCCAAACTGTTGTTGGATTGTTGGAAGAAGTTGCTGTTGGAGGGTGTTTTGGTTCCATTCTTTATTCATGGCTGTGTTTTTGAGCAAAATTGTGAGTGAGCCCACTCCCTTGGATGAGAAGCAACCCCACACATGAATGTTCTCAGGATGCTTTACTGTTGGCATGACACAGGACTGATGGTAGCGCTCACCTTTTCTTCTCCGGACAAGCCTTTTTCCTGATGCCCCAAACAATCGGAAAGTGGCTTTATCGGAGAATATGTCTTTGCCCCAGTCCTCAGCAGTCCATTCACCATACTTTCTGCAGAAGATCAATCTGTCCCTGATGTTTTTTTTGGAGAGAAGTGGCTTCTTTGCTGCCCTTCTTGACACCAGGCCATCTTCCAAAAGTCTTCGCCTCACTGTGCGTGCAGATGCGCTCACACCTGCCTGCTGCCATTCCTGAGCAAGCTCTGCACTGGTGGCACTCCGATCCCGCAGCTGAATCCTCTTTAGGAGACTATCCTGGCACTTGCTGGACTTTTTGGACTTCCTGAAGCCTTCTTAACAAGAATTGAACCTCTTTCCTTGAAGTTCTTGATGATCCTATAAATTGTTGATTGAGGTGCAATCTTAGTAGCCACAATATCCTTGCCTGTGAAGCCATTTTTATGCAACGCAATGATGGCTGCACGCGTTTCTTTGCAGGTCACCATGGTTAACAATGGAAGAACAATGATTTCAAGCATCACCCTCCTTTTAACATGTCAAGTCTGCCATTTTAACCCAATCAGCCTGACATATTGATTTCCAGCCTTGTGCTCATCAACATTCTCACCTGAGTTAACAAGACGATTACTGAAATGATCCTTTAATGACAGCAATGAAATGCAGTGGAAACGTTTTTTTGGGATTAAGTTAATTTTCATGGCACAGAAGGACTATGCAATTCATCTGATCACTCTTCATAACATTCTGGAGTATATGCAAATTGCTATTATAAACACTTAAGCAGCAACTTTTCCAATTTCCAATATTTATGTAATTCTCAAAACTTTTTGCCACGACTGTAGATCGAGAGGGATCTAGATCGAGATGTGATGTCGGCTTTCGTGGCTGAAACTGTCCCTGAACCAGGAGTAGATCCCTCTCTTGACATTTTGGTGGAAATGATCAGTGAAGAGGAAGTCAGACTGGCGATCGAAGGGCTTGCCCTCAAGAAGTCTCCAGGTCCGGATGGCTTAACATCTGAGTTTATAAGACCTTTAAGGACGCCTTGGTTCCCCTCTTGACTGAGGTATTTAATGAGTGTCTGTCCTCGGGCACTCTATCAGGATGATCAGAGCTGACCTCCTCATTGACTTTGACAAAGGGTAAAGATCTATCTCACATTGAGAACTGGTGTTCCATAGCGCTTCTCAATGTGGACAGAAAGATTCCGGCAAAGGTGCTGTTTAACTGGCTGGTGAAATTTGCACCTCGACTCACCAGGCCGCAGTACGTTTAGTGCGGTGTTCAGTGTCTGAGAGGTGGTGGAGCAGGGTAGGGCTGGTCATTGCAAGGGGTACTTGCTGTCCTTGGATCAAGCAAAAGCATTTGATCAGGTTAACCATGAGTATCTCTGGTCTGTTCTTCTGAGGTATGGCCTGCCGGGGTGGTTTGTCGATTGGCTTAAGACCTTGTATGCAGAAGCAGAATTTCCATCTTGTGAACGGTTGGGTTGGCCACTCTTTTGAGGTGGGGTTTGGCGTTTGCCAGGGTTGCCTGTTGTGCCCACTGCTCTATGTGTTCACGATTGACCCCTTCCTTAGAAGGGTAGATCATGGGCCGTTGGAGTGGATCGGGATGGACCAGGCAGAGCCGGTCTCCACTCTGAGAGTGGTGGAATATGCCGATGATGTCACCGTCTTTGTGGCCTCGAGAGGGGAGGCAGATTGGGTGATGTCTGAGGTGGATAGCTACTCGGAGGCCTCCATGTCCAAGATCAACCGGGATAAGTGTGAGTCTCTGGCTGGGGGGGGGGGGGGGGGATCCTGGTTTTGATCTCCCGAACACCCTTCCAGAGCCCCAGGAGTCCGCAAAAGTCCTCGGCATTGAATTTGGCCTAGGGGATTACCCCAAACAAAATTGGGACAGCAGGCTACAGATCGCCACTCAGAAGGTGGACCAGTGGAAGGGTTGGTCTTTGACCCTCAGGGAAATGGTTAACTTGATTAAAACATTTCTGTTCCGTTTGCTGATGTATCTGGGCAGTGTGTGCATCTGGCCAGAGCCTCTCTGGACTCGGGTCTACAGTCTGTTCTTCCAACTGATATAGGGGCACAGACTGAACCTAGTCAGGAGGGAGGTTACTTACCGTATGAGGAGGCTAGGGGGTTTGTGTATGGTCAATCCCGTGGTGTTTCTTGTGAGCACCTTCATTAAGGTTAACATTGCTGACCTCTGGAAAGAGAGGGCTCCTCTGTGGGTATTCTCCTGTTAGGATGGTTTTGGCCTTTCTTTCAGGAATGGGAGACAGGAGTGCAAGTGAAGGATCTTCATACACCGCATGGGCATCTTCCGGCTTATGTTACCCCGGTTCTGAAGGTGATTCGCAGTTGGGGTCTGAGAATGTGGGAGATCAGGACTCTGTCGAGGAAACTCCTTGACCGAAGGGTTCTGTTAACCTATTTCCAAAAACCTCTGGCCCTCAGGGATTGCCCAAGTCGGAATTTGGAGGGTGGGTTGCGACTTTTGAATTTAATCAGGATCCTCTTGAAGTTTTGGGACTTGGCTTGGCGCTGCTTCCATGGGACAACTTGAAGTGTAGGAGCTCTGAGGAAAGGGGTTGTCCCCGGGGGGAGTGTGGAGATGTGCTGGAAAGCATGGACCACTTCTTGCTTCCTTTGGGTGCCTCCTTTGGCTGACCTGAGCTGGCCAGTCTCACCTATGCGGAGTGGGCCTATGGCGCATGTAGAGACCTGGGAGGCCGGGGCAGCTGCACTTTATTCTTAGTTAGTGTAGTGGTGAGGTACTACATGTGGAACCCACGTTATCTAGTATCTATGCAACGGAAAATCCTCCCGGTGGATGAGGTATATAGTTCTGTTTATATGGTGTATAATAAATAAAAAAATTGGTAATGTTATGGTTATATAAGTGGTTTATTAGGCAACTGGACCAGTTAGTTTTCTGTGATTATTTGTATATATTTAGTGTAGGGTGGTAGTATGTATATAATATTATGGGGTGGGTGTATGTATGTAATATTATGGGGTGGGTGTATGTATATAATATTATGGGGTGGGTATTGTGTATGTATAGTTGTACATAATTGGTGTAGGGTGGATGTATATATTGTAAGGGATCGCTCTCTCTCAGGGGGTTGCAATCACAGACAACAGGATTTAATGTACAAACTGGTGCTTTATTTTGGCACTTCAGCACCCACACAAACAAAATGAAACAAACTCCTGCCCGTCTGGGCTCTAACTAATACAAAGTTGTTTTCTCTGACTCACCTCTAAGCACAGCTTATACACAGGGTCTCAGGCTCCAAGCCTTGGCAGCTCTGGTCATCAGACACAAGTACAGACAGGGAAGAGATCAGGCTTTACACAGCCTCGTGACCCCTAAGGCCTCCTGGCTCAGACCACACAGAGCCTCTGTTTCCAAGTCCTCTATTCTCTGACTGACATCCAGGGGGTTAGTTTTATCCCTCCTTGGTTACAGCAGGCCTCACCTGCGATCACCTCCGGCAAAATACAACACACGCACTGGAAGGGTGTGAACTGGCAGATCCCACTACCAAACCTATCCACCAGTCCAAATAAAATCCAGCCCAGATCAAAATATAAACAACACTGTCTCATTGAACTACGCTCTGGGGGTGCCAGAGTTGGCTGCGAGAACTCCAACCGCTGATTACGCTGTTCCCTCGGGGCAGCAGAGGCATGAAGGAGCTGCCGGGGCTATGATGGTTACTCCTCCCAATAAAGGAATAGAACTGGGACTAAAACCTTTGTTTTGCATTAGCGCTGCTGGTCCAGATGAGCAGCGCCATGAAATAACAGATCTGTAGCGTCTGGGTTTGGATCAGCAGTGCCCAGTAATAGATCAGTGGTGTCACGAGTTGGAGGTCCCGCAAAGGACCTCCGCGTCGTATCACAATAAACATGAGACCAGGATACGGACAAAACAGAGTTTATTGTACAAACACAAGCAAAGGCAGAAGCACAGGGAAAACATAACCTCTATGCACCGTCTGCACAGTGGGAGAAACCCCCACTGCGCCACTGTCTAGCAATACTCCAGAGGGGCGTGTCTAAGCAAACCCAGGTGTTCACTAGAGCCCCTGATGGTGGGGATAGACTTTGCTGCAGGGGGTTGCCAAGTCTACTCTGGAGCGTGAACTAGACAGTGACAACAAGAGCGAATGGACACAGGTACCGGAGGTACCGACTGTGCATAGTAATAAGACATAAAGGCAAACAAAGGCAAAAACATACAGCAGGAGTTCCAGCAAGAAAACAGGAGTGCAAAGGGCAGAGCAGATCTTGCTTCTCCAGTGACATACTGCGTGGCCTTGCCATTGCACTCTGCAGCCAGGAAGGCTGCAGCACGAGCTAGCGAACACGGAGCAAACACACAAACGAGGCTATGGTCACCAGCACCATGAGAGATGCTGCACGGGCAAGCCCGCCGCACCAGCAGCAAGGAAGCTGCTCCGAGAGCATGACCCAGGACACGTACAAGACAAAGCTCATAGCTACCAGCACCATGAGATGGTGCTGCACGGGCGGCGCCCGCTGCACTAGCAGCAAGGAAGCTGCTCTGAAGGCATAGCTTAGGGCACAGCATGTTCCCCTTCCGAGGAACGACAGACCCCCTTCCGGGGGAAACAGGAAACACAGCAAGACAAGACATAACATAACAGGCAAACTAAAAACAGAGACACAGGAGTACGAACCACATCAGGCAATGGACGACAATGAACAAGTAGGGGAACCTACAGAGAACAGATGGACACAGATCCCATGGGTCAGAAGCATGGGAGACAGAGTGCACACCAGGAGCAGGACAGGACAAAACCATACCAGGAAAGCTGACCCAGAACTGTGGAAACCTCAGCCTTAAATACAGGTACCATGGGTGCAGCTGAGAAGCCACACCCATGGAGCTGACAGACACACATGGGAGTTAACCCATACAAACCCACATACGAACACACTGAAACGAAGCTGCAGCGAGGAACTGCAGCACACGAATGGATGGAAGATCACGGCCGGAAACAGCGGTCGTGACAAGTGGTGCCCAAAGGTTGTGAAGAATAGTACTGATGAGCAGAGGGCAATAATCAAAATGTGGTTGGGGCTGCTTCTAAACAGGGTAGGGATGCTGACTGGCCCCTACATAAGCAGCTAGTGGCCTTTTCTTTGGAGGCAGCTCTGGCCCAGTGATGCCGGGGGCCATTGATGCTGAGGTACCAAACCTTACACCAAAACACACCGGTTCAGCCAGAATGAGCGAAGGAATGAATGTAGGGGAGAATGTGGGAGGGAGTAGGGGGAATGTTTGTATTAGTAAAAATGTGTCTGGGGGTTTGGATGGTGGAGTGAGTGGTGGTAGGAGGGAAGGAAGGGTGGGCACAGTATCCGTTATAAGTGAGGGTGGTTTGGTGATGGAGGATATGGAGGTGGATGGTGGAGGGTCTTTGGTAAGTGGGGAGGGTGAGGGATCTGGTCCGGTTTTCCCCCTGGCTGTGGCAGCCCCTGTGCGCAGCTATGTTAATGTCGTAGCTGGGGGAAATAGGGGGTCTTCCTTGTCCTCTGGTTTTGGGGACGGCTTTTTGCAGTGGCGTCTTCTGGAGGCGCTAAAGAGAGGGGAGAGAACAATGAATGTAGAGGGTAGGGAGGTTGATCTATCCTTATGGATAGAGAGGCATGGCCTCTCAGCCTTCTAAGAGGAAAGGAGCAGTGAGACCGTGTGGTCTCTCCCGACAAATGGGCAGGATGGTCTTCATAGAAATGTGGTCCGTCTGAGGTGGAGGGGCAGTGATACATGTCCTTCAAGATCAGACATAGTTGAGCTCCTGCTAAAGATGGGCTTCAAGGAGACTGACATCTACACTTTGATACATCCCTATGGGGCCCCGGAGTTCGATGTCAGCTTTCGGCCAGAGGGGCTTGAGCTCTTCCGGTCTAACTATGAGTTGGCAAAGAACAAGCCCAGCTGGCGAGACTTTGCTGTCCAGGCAGTGTCTCATCAGAACAACGTCAAGAGGGTGACCTTTTTAACCCGTAACGAGTCACTCTCATGTATTGACATTATGACGTGGCTTGGCCGATATGGGGAGGTGGTGGAGGTCCCCAAAAAGAACAGGAATGAATATGGCATCTGGTCTGGGTCTGGATGTTTATGGTAAAACTTAGGCTTTCAGGAAACACGGTTACCCACATACCATCTGCCACCTTCCTTGGAAAGGATCGCATCCAGATTTTCTACCAGGGTCAGCCGAAGCTCTGCCACAGATGCGGCAGCCCCACACACTTCAGTGTGGGGAGATAGGTCACCTCGCTGCATCATGTGCAGAGATTAGGTGTCACCTGTGTGGTGACTCAGGTCACCCATTCTATTGCTGCCCTAATCCCGTTGCCAATGTAGTCAATACCCCGGCGGAAGAAAGCCGTGAAGTCAATTCTGCTGGGGGAGAGGCTGGCAGAGATGAAGGAACAGAGGGGCCAGGGAGGAAAGGTAAGCAAAAGACGCCTACTCAATTGAGGCGTCAGGAACTGATCTCTCCCCTGAGGCTGTTGCTACTGCTGTGGCCCAAAGGAATAGTAAACGGGATGAGGAAATTAGGAGGATCCAGGAAGAGGAAAGTGCCATCTACTCAATTCCCCCCATGACAAAAGTATGGACAGGAAAAGTGGGGGATGGCAAGAGAAGAAGCAGGGAAATAAATGTACAGTCGTGGCCATAAGAATTACATAAATATTGGAAATTGGAAAAGTTGCTGCTTAAGTTTTTATAATAGCAATTTGCATATACTCCAGAATGTTATGAAGAGTGATCAGATGAATCGCATAGTCCTTCTTTGCCATGAAAATTAACTTAATCCCAAAAAAACCTTTCCACTGCATTTCATTGCTGTCATCAAAGGACCTGCTGAGATCATTTCAGTAATCGTCTTGTTTACTCAGGTGAGAATGTTGACGAGCACAAGGCTGGAGATCATTATGTCAGGCTGATTGGGTTAAAACGGCAGACTTGACATGTTAAAAGAAGGGTGATGCTTGAAATCATTGTTCTTCCATTATTAACCATGGTGACCTGCAAAGAAACACATGCAGCCATCATTGCGTTGCATAAAAATGGCTTCACAGGCAAGGATATTGTGGCTACTAAGATTGCACCTCAATCAACAATTTATAGGATCATCAAGAACTTCAAGGAAAGAGGTTCAATTATTGTTAAGAAGGCTTCAGGGCGTCCAAGAAAGTCCAGCAAGTGCCAGGATCGTCTCCTAAAGAGGATTCAGCTGCGGGATCGGAGTGCCACCAGTGCAGAGCTTGCTTAGGAATGGCAGCAGGCAGGTGTGAGTGCATCTGCACGCACAGTGAGGCGAAGACTTTTGGAAGATGGCCTGGTGTCAAGAAGGGCAGCAAAGAAGCCACTTCTCTCCATGAAGCCTCTTTCCGATTGTTTGGGGCATCAGGAAAAAGGCTTGTCCGGAGAAGAAAAGGGGAGCGCTACCATCAGTCCTGTGTCATGCCAACAGTAAAGCATCCTGAGACCATTCATGTGTGGGGTTGCTTCTCATCCAAGGGAGTGGGCTCACTTACAATTTTGCTCAAAAACACAGCCATGAATAAAGAATGGAACCAAAACACCCTCCAACAGCAACTTCTTCCAACAATCCAGCAGCAGTTTGGTGAAGAACAATGCATTTTCCAGCACAATGGGGCACCGTGCCTTAAGGCAAAAGTGATAAATAAGTGGCTCGGGGACCAAAATGTTGACATTTTGGGTCCATGGCCTGGAAACTCCCCAGATCTTAATCCAATTGAGAACTTGTGGTCAATCCCACTAATTCTGACAAACTCCAAGAAGTGATTATGAATAATTGGGTTGCTATTAGTCAGGAATTGGCCCAGAAGGTGATTGAGAGCATGCCCAGTCGAATTGCAGAGGTCCTGAAAAAGAAGGGCCAACACTGCAAATACTGACTCTTTGCATAAATGTCATGTAATTGTCGATAAAAGCCTTTGAAACGTATGAAGTGCCTGTAATTATATTTCACTACATCACAGAAACAACTGAAACAAAGATCTAAAAGCAGTTTAGCAGCAAACTTTGTGAAAACTAATAATTGTATCATTCTCAAAACTTTTGGCCACGACTGTATAGGGAAAAAGGGAGATTTAAGGTCTTCTCCAACCCACCAAATGCCAAAGGAAGGTACAACCGACCCCCCTCTGATAAGTCTCTCAAACCGGTTCCAAGCAAATGGTGACACCTCCCTTTCTTTGGGGGAGGGAGTCGGGGGTGAGGTTCTGGGAGTTCAGGAAACATCGGGGCCTGTAGGGGACGCCAGGCCTCCTTCTCCTGGGGAAAATATGTCCTCAGGGGTGGGGGCTGGCCTGGAGTCAGAGGACAAGGATGGAGGTGAGATGGACACATCTGTCTCCTTGAAAAGGGGTAAGCCATCATCTGATGGAAAGGATGGCATGGGCAGTGGGAAAAAGAAAGCTGTCTAATTCAATCACCCATGATTGCGGCACCCACTCCGTTGACGCTGGCATCCATTAATGTCGCTAGCATTAAGTCAGATATGATTTGAGGCCTTTGATTTTTTCAGCTGGGTTGAAGCTGACATTTTATTTTTGCAGGAGACCAGGCTGCCAGATTTGGCAGCCATATTTAAAGCTAAAAGGGAGTAGAGGCGCGGAGCCTCCTACTGGTCTCTTGCGGCCGAGCCGTGAAGCGGGGTGGCAGTCCTTTTTAGTGCACCGGTAGAATACCAACGAGTTATTGAATAAAAAATGGGGAGGTGCCTGATTTTGGATGTCCTCATGAAGGGACAAGAATTTCGTCTAATTAACATCTATGGTCCCCTGTCCAAGTGGGACCGAAAGTGTCTCTTTATGAGGATCAAGCCCTATCTATTTACAAGTCGGCAGGTGGTCTTTGGAGGGGACTTTAATACAGTCACGAGTTCCCAGAATAGGGGAGGTTCCAGGGACAAGCTAACTTATGATAACGTCACGCTCAATAGTATAGCTAGTGAGGCTCGCCTGGTGGATGTCCACATCTGGCACACCCCGGGCCACGCGGGGTTCACTTATTATAGGGGTAGTTGTAGATATAGAATAGGTACTAGGCAAATTAGTTAGCCGGATTTGTGTGAGGAGGAGACGGGGCTTCTCACTTAAAAGGCGGCCCGTCATTCAGCATGACGTTGTCTGGAAGTTCCTGCTTCCGGCTCGATTGTGGCGAGGGGTGGACGCGCTACGTTGCTGTGGCAGCAGGAGATGCCGTTGGGGTAAGATCGGGGTGTTTAAAGCCGGCAATCGCTCGCTTGTGCACGGGGGGGGGGGGGGGGTTGGGGGTGCAAGTCGTGGCACACGGCCGCTTGCGCAACTTTGTTACCGCCTCGGGGCCGGAGCGCAGTCAGAAGCCCCGTCGCCTCTCTCCTGGAGCGCATCGCATTACAGGTCGGCGGATGGCACGGCAGGACTCCCACACTGGGCAATGGCGGCGCCTCTGGAGCGCGCACAGACGCCGTACCCGCGTAGAGCTCATCGCGATGTTAGGCAGGCGATACCTTCTCCAAGCATTAGGGCGAGGGGGGAATAGCTTACACGGCGCTTATTGCAGCTTCTTTTCTTTGGGTGGCATATGGTGCACGGTACTGTGGGGAGAGGGAGGGGCTTGGGGTGGGGTATTGTCACAGGGAACTGCTGTCTGCAGGCAGGATGACAGCACAGGTACTTCCCTCACATTTTAATCCAGTTTAATGCGTCACAGTGCTGTCTAGTGGTGGCATATCGGCATAACTGCTTGGATAAGAGCATTGTCTCTCCCAGTTACTTCGATATGTCACTGCTCATTGAAGGGGAAAAAAAAAAGGTAGGGGTTGTTATGATAACATGATTCATGGTATAAAGCTCAAGTTGTCATTATTTTATCTTCATAACAGTTACACCAGTCAGGGTAAAAAGGATCTCATCCTACCAGACCTTATCATCGTGGTTCGTTTCTTTCAGCAAGAATATCAATCTTCATTCCCGGTAAAGGAGAATGAATGGGCTAGGGTGGGGGTTGAGGGTACTCTGCAGTCGGGAGTAATAATGTCCGTTGTGTCATGGTTAGTTTCAGATCAAGAGTGGCAATTCAGCTTTCCAGGTAGGTATGTGGCATCACGGTAGTAGGTTACCTAGAGGTGGTAGTTCACGCAAGTGTGTGCACAAGGCATGGTCTAATAATAAAATTGTGTCTGTCACACCACAGACACGAATCGAGTCCTGTAGTCCACAGACACAGTATCAGTAGCATTATCAGTCGAGAGAATAACAAACTATCACCAGGTCTACCTCGCGTGTAGACACACGTTCGAGTCCTGTCAAGTCCACAGGCTTTTCGAATGTCCTTACGAAGTTAGGGGGTAGACGATGGGGCATGATGCTCTTACTACAATACCGGGTTAAAAGGACTACCCCCAATCTGTACGACGATCACGCTAAGCCTACACGACCATAGGCTTGTACATACACGATACGATTATCTTATTCCAGTCGAGCAGGGGGGGGGGGGGGTCGATTCAATCACCTCTAGGCGGTTATAGCATGTTTCGATAAAACCTCACGGGTGGCGGGTTTCACGAAGTTGGCCTTGTGGTGATGGTACTTCGGTTAGTCAGGTAGCACACGAGGTGTAATGGGGTGTAGAGGCAGGTAGAGTCGGGGGGGCGGGGGCAGAGCATACAACCGACGGTAATCCGTTATTTCCTGGTTTAGGATGTCGGAGGGGCTTGATGAGGGAGCATCCTCTTCCCATGGGAGCATGGACAGACAATCCGATCGTGAGGGAACCCAGTCATTTAGAACTTGGACCGTGCTGAAACTAATGGCTGAGCTACTCAGAAGAGGGATACCATACCCAGCCTCTGCTAGAAAAGCTGAGCTGTTTCGCTTACTGTCAGCCGATAGTGCAACTCCAGAGCAAGAGGCCGTGTCAACGAATACTATTCAGACTTCTTTAACGCAGTTGCATGCATTGATTAATACGATGGCGTCTTCTATGGCAGATTTGCAAGCTAGAATGGAAACAGTCGAAGCCAATTCGGCCATTTCCGGGTTGGCAACCCAGAGACCGACAGTGTCCAGTCCAACGCTTTGGGTGGGTCAGGGGCTTTTCCCACCATCGCTCCCTCGCATTTCATTCCCGCAAATATACAACAGGACATTCTGGAAGGCAAGGATGTGAACCTGGCATCCTTACTCATCGCAGCGCACGAGGTCCCTGATAACAAGACCATTGCCTGCGGTGAGGTTTCGGTAGTTTTGAAATCGAAGGAGGCCAGGCTGAACAGAAAATTAAGTATACCAGAATTCGTTCTGGCATTAAGCTTATTCCGTGATGTATTATGTTCTATCAGCCCACACAGAAGGGAAGAACTCGATTTATATATGTACAAAGTGGTAGATCTGGGATACAAATATGGGGGAGCAGCATTTTACGAGTACCACCGCTCATTCTCTGCCAAAGCTGCTGCAGCGCTAACACAGTTTCAGCAAACTATTGATTGGTCAAACATTGACATGGAGCTTTTCTGTCGGCATTTCGCGGGCCTGAAGGCTCCGTCATGCACAGCATGTAACTCTTATTCACATACCGCAGGCTGGTGTCCTAATTTCAGCAATACCACGGGGACAGCGCAATCTAGGAGCATACCGGGCCCGTCAAGTGGCAGAGTAACATCTGGGTTGGATAAATTGGGACGCCCAATCGTCTATCTGGGTAGAGCCAATAACAGGTTGTTTGTTCAGGTCCTTGTCGGATAAATTACGGGAATATCCGTTTGGCAGATATGTCAGCCTATTGATTTTGACAGCTATGTACTTAGCGTTCTACGGGTTTCTTCGACCCAGAGAGTTTACAAGTCCAGTCTCCAGTAAACAATACTTGAGGAAGGATCAGTTGGTTAGAAATAGTAATCTCTTTGTCCTAACGTTACACACCTCCAAGACCTCGCAGCCAGGTGAACCTGTTCAGATAAGATATTTTCCCACAGATTTCGAGTGGTGTCCGGCCACAGTCTTGAGCGAATGGATGCACGCCATTTCAAGGGTTCCTGGCGATTCTCCCTTACTCAAACTAGGGTCAAAACCTTTAGGCATACAGGATTTTCTGAAATACATTCACATTTTGTTGTCAAACTCTGAGGTCAATCCACTTTCTATCACGGAACATTCCTTCCGCATTGGGGCAGCTTCCGCCGCGTCAAAGAATAATGTACCTGTACATGGTATCAAAAAACTAGGCAGCTGGAAGTCATCATGTTATCTTCGTTATATTCCAGATCCACACGCTGAGATGTCTACGGCATTTCAGAAATTGGTACAGTAATAAGTCAATAAACTAATAATGATTAACCTATGGTCTGTCTTTTTGGCCCCATTTAGCCTATCCTACTATGGCAGTTTGGGCACAACTCTACTGTTATTAGGTATAGGGGGGTTAGGATAGGTACCGACTATTAGCCGTTCCAAACGCAAATATGTTTTATTTAAAGAAGGAACCGTCTCTTCAGCCGTGTCTGCTATGGAGGTGGAGTTCTCCGACCACTGTTTAATTTAGTTTTCTCTGAATGTTACAGAGACACCGACACCCCCCCCCCCCTCCCTGGATGGGAAGAGGCTACGGGAGGCTCAATTCTCCGCTCCTAGTCCTTCATGGAAGAAGCAGAGATAAGACGGTCTTTTGAGGATTTCGTTCAGAGCCAGGTACCATTGATGGTTCTCTGCAGCAGTAAGTCTGAGTGGTGGGAAATGTTCAGGATAAGGGTGGAGAGATTCGTCCGCCAGCTCTCGAGCCTCAGGAGTCGGTACCGCCTGTATACGGGCCTGAGGAGGAAACTCAAATGTCTTGTTTCAAGTGGGGGTAGCCGTGAGCAATCTCCAGAGTGAAGTCTTTGCTTATGAGATGTCAATATGATAGACACGCATCGTTGGTTTTTGAGAGGGATTATGAGTAGTGTTGAGCGAACAGTTCGAGCATCGTTCGGGTTCGTACCGAATTTTGGGGTGTCCGTGACACAGACCCGAACCCGGACATTTTCAAAAAAGTTCGGGTTCGGGTCCGGTGTTCGTCGATTACTTCCCGCTTTCTGAAGGGCTGCACAGCAGCCAATCAGCTAGCGTTTACTTCTTGCCCTAAGAGCCCATCACAGCCATGCCTACTAATGGCATGGCTGTGATTGGCCAAGTGCAGCATGTGACCCAGCCTCTATTTAAGCTGGAGTCACGTAGCGCCGCACGTCACACTGCTCTGATTAGTGTAGGGAGAGGATGCAGCTTCTGTGAGGGTGAGATAGGCAGGGATAAAGAAGTGAAGTGATCTACCTTTCTACACCTGTGCATCAGAACAACTCAGCTGAGCTGTTCACTGAAAGTCACTATTTTGTTGAGACTGGCCAGAGCGATTTTTACTGGCACATGTAACTGGGCTGACCGGCGGTGGCCATTTTGGGACTTGTGGTGCGCCAGCACTTGCTGCCACAGAGTGTAAACCAAAGCTCCAAAGAAGTGAAAAATCTACACCTGTGAATCAGAACAACAGCGATTCAGCTGCTCAGTCAAAGTCTATTTTTTTTCTGGCTGGGCAGACCGTTTTCTGGCACATGTTACTGGGCTGATAGGCGCGGCCATTTTGGGACTTGTGGTGCTACAGCAAAAGCTGCCACAACGTCCATTAATCTCATGTAATAGTCGATTTTTCATAGATATACTACATCAGGGGTTTGGCTGTGCTTGTGTCACCCATACTAACTGCAAAGATATTTAATATATCAGTGGTGAAACTGAAAGTAACCCACTTGGATAGCAAATCCCATGAATGTGCTGTTCCAGCTAGGCTAGCCAGTGCCACTACAGCCAAGTCCAATACTGTCAGCCAGAATTCTTTTTTTTTTTTATGTGCCAGAAATATAAATTAAAAAAAGCTTTCACCGTAATAATAAAATTATTCTGGTGTTAGACCAGAAGAAGCACTCCTGTTGTAATTAATACTGTAAAAAGGCTTAGGCAATATTTCTCCCAGTGTGGGAAATTTATCTAGCAAAACTAGCATTTTAAAAATTCCGGTGTTCTGAAATACCAGCAGTCCTCTTGTAATTAATACCGGAAAAAGGCATTACATTGTCCAGTGTTGTAATTTTGGTGAAAAAAAGGCCAGTTTAATCAATCTCGTGTTAGTTAGACCAGAAACAGTAGGCCTCACGTTTTTACTCCTGTAAAAAGGAATTATATCTCCCCGTGTGGGAATCTATGTACCAAAACTAGCATTTTAAAAATTCTGGTGTCCAATTAGCAGCAGTTTTCTTGTAATTAATACTGGAAAAAGGAATTATATCTTCCAGTGTGGGAATTTATGTACACAAACTAACATTTTAAAAATTCTGGTGTCCAATTAGCAGCAGTCTTCTTGTAATTAATACCTGAAAAAGGCATTACATTGTCCAGTGTTGTAATTTTGGTGAAAAAAAAGGCCAATTTAATCAATCTGGTGTTAGTTACACCAGAAACAGTAGGCAGCACGTTTTTACTCCTGTAAAAAGGAATTAATACCGGAAAAAGGCATTTCATTGTCCAGCGTTGTAATTTTGGTGAAAAAAAGGCCAATTTATCGTATATACTCGAGTATAAGCCGATTTGTGCCGAAAAAACCGAACTCGGCTTATACTCGAGTCATAAATTAAAAATCTGAAGAGCGGAGTGGGAGGAGGAGCGGGGGGAGGAGCTGGGGGCGGGCATTTGCTGCAGGGCCGATGCGCTCACTGCGCTCCGGCCCCACCGCTCATGTATAGTTTTTAAATTCGATTATACTATACAGTTATTCTTACTATAATTCTTGTCCCCTCTGTACTTCATCACATGCGGCAGTCGGGCAGTGAATACTTCAGGCCGGGCGGACGAGAGCAGCGTGACTTGCTGATTTCACGTGCCTGCCCGGCCTGCTTTATGAATGAAGCAGGCGGCGCAGGCACGTGACGTCAGTCACACTGCGCTCGCTCTCCCGCCTGGCCTGAAGTATTCACTGCCCGACTGCCGCATGTGATGAAGTACAGAGGGGCAAGAATTATAGTAAGAATAACTGTATAGAATAATCGAATTTAAAAACTATACATGAGCGGTAATGGGGATGGGGGATGTGGATGGCACTGTTATGGGATGAGGGGATGTGGATGGCACTGTTGATGGGATGGGGGGATGTGGATGGCACTGTTATGGGATGGGGGATCTGTGGATGCCATCCACAGCCCCCCATCCCATAAGTGCCATCCACAGCCCCCATCCCATAACAGTGTCATCCACATCCCCCTCATCCCATAAGTGCCATCAACATCCCCCTTCCCATAACAGTGTCATCCACATCCCCTCATCCCATAAGTGCCATCCACATCCCCCTTCCCATAACAGTGTCATCCACATCCCCTCATCCCATAAGTGCCATCCACAGCCCCCATCCCATAACAGTGTCATCCACATCCCCCTCATCCCATAAGTGCCATCCACAGCCCCCATCCCATAACAGTGCGTCATCCACAGATCCCCCATAACAGTGCGTCATCCACAGATCCCCCATAACAGTGCGTCATCCACAGATCCCCCATAACAGTGCGTCATCCACAGATCCTCCCATAACAGTCGTCATCCACAGATCCCCCATAACAGTGCGTCATCCACAGATCCCCCATAACAGTGCGTCATCCACAGATCCCCCATAACAGTGCGTCATCCACAGATCCTCCCATAACAGTGCGTCATCCACAGATCCCCCATAACAGTGCGTCATCCACAGATCCCCCATAACAGTGCGTCATCCACAAATGCCCCCCATAACAGTGCGTCATCCACAGATCCCCCCATAACAGTGCGTCATCCACAGATCCCCCCATAACAGTGCGTCATCCACAGATCCCCCATAACAGTGACATCCGTTTCCACCTCGGCTTATACTCGAGTCACTACTTTTCCCAGGTTTTTTTGGGTAAAATTAGGGGGGTCGGCTTATACTCGGGTCGGCTTATACTCGAGTATATACGGTAATCAATCTGGTGTTAGGTACACCAGAAACAGTAGGCCTCACGTTTTTACTCCTGTAAAAAGGAATTAATACCGGAAAAAACCATTACATTGTCCAGTGTTGTAATTTTGGTGAAAAAAAGGCCAATTTAATCAATCTGGTGTTAGTTAGACCAGAAACAGTAGGCCGCACGTTTTTACTCCTGTAAAAAGGAATTATATCTCCCCGTGTGGGAAGCTATGTACCAAAACTAGCATATTAAAAATTCTGGTGTCCAATTTGCAGCAGTCTTCTTGTAATTAATACCTGAAAAAGGCATTACATTGTCCAGTGTTGTAATTTTGGTGAAAAAAAAGGCCAATTTAATCAATCTGGTGTTAGTTACACCAGAAACAGTAGGCCTCACGTTTTTACTCCTGTAAAAAGGAATTAATACCGGAAAAAGGCATTACATTGTCCAGTGTTGTAATTTTGGTGAAAAAAAGGCCAATTTAATCAATCTGGTGTTAGTTACACCAGAAACAGTAGGCCACACGTTTTTACTCCTGTAAAAAGGAATTATATCTCCCCGTGTGGGAATCTATGTACCAAAACTAGCATATTAAAAATTCTGGTGTCCAATTTGCAGCAGTCTTCTTGTAATTAATACCGGAAAAAGGAATTATATCTTCCAGTGTGGGAATTTTGGGGCTAAAAAATAATATATTTTATTGTGGTGCGAGTTGAATCGCAACAATGAGGAAACATTCTATTAAGGGACGAGGACGCGGTCGTGGAGCCTCTGTTGCTGGCAGAGGACGTGGCCGTTCGGCCTCAGGCGCACAAAGTAGTGAACCAACTCCCTCAAGTAGCCGGCAGAATTTAAAGCGATATTTGGTGGGGCTCAATGCCGTTATGAGGATGGTAAGGCCTGAGCAGGTACAGGCGCTAGTCAATTGGGTGGCCGACAGTGCTTCCAGCACGTTCACCACATTGTCTTCCGCCCAGTCTTCTGCGGAAAGCGCACAGGTGGCACCTGAAAACCAAGCCCATCAGTCTGTCACATCACCCCCATGCATATCAGGGAAACTGGCTGAGCCTCAAGTTATGCAGCAGTCTCTTATTCTGTTTGAAGACTCTGCTGGCATGGTTTTCCAGGGGCGTCCACATAGCCCTTCCCCAGCGGTGGAAGACATTCCATGCACTGAAGCACAACCACTTATGTATCCAGATGATGAGGACATGGGAATACCACCACAGCAGAGTGACCGAGTCTCTGATGATGACGAAACACAGGTGCCCACTGCCGCGTCTTATTGCAGTGTGCATACTGAACAGGAGGAGGTCAGGGAGGAAGACTGGGTGGAAGATGATGCAGAGGACGATGAGGTCTTAGACCCCACATGGACTGAAGGTCGTGCCGCTGACTTAAATAGTTCAGAGGAAGAGGCAGTGGTGAGACTGAGACAACAGCGAAGCCAAAGAGGGAGCAAAAGCAGAACAGCCGCCGTCCAGAGAGTTCGCCTGCTATTGGCCAGCGCCAACAGGGACCCAGCACCCCAAATGCATCTTCAAGGAGTTCCCTGGCATGGCACTTCTTCAAACAATGTGCTGACGACAAGACCAGAGTGGTTTGCACGCTGTGCCATCAGAACCTGAGGCGAGGCATTAACGTTCTTAACCTGAGCACCACCTGCATGATCAGGCATCTACATGCAAAGCATGAACTGCAGTGGAGTAAACACCTTAAAAACAAGGAACCCGCTCAGGCTCCCCCTGCTACCTCTACCGCTGCTGCCTCGGCTTCCGCCTCGAAAGGAATGTTGCCACCTGCCGAGCAGCAAACAGACGATGTGCCACCGACACCACCACCACCACCGTCACCGTCACCTAGCGTCTACTCTATTTCACACAGCAGCGTTCAGCTCTCCATCTCTCAAACCTTTGAGAGGAAGCGCAAATTCCCACCTAGTCACCCTCGAGCCCTGGGCCTGAATGCCAGCATTTCTAAACTACTGGCCTTTGAAATGCTGTCATTCCGGCTGGTGGACACAGACAGCTTCAAACAGCTGATGGCCATGGCTGTCCCCCAGTATGTGGTTCCCAGCCGCCACTACTTCTCCAAGACAGCCGTACCTTCCCTGCACAACCAAGCATCCGATAAAATCAAGTGTGCACTGCGCAACGCCATTTGTGCCAAGGTCCACCTAACCACAGATACGTGGACCAGTAAGCACGGCCAGGGACGCTATATCTCCCTAACTGCACACTGGGTAAATGTAGTGGTGGTATTCAGCACGGCAGGGGGCGTCATTACTGACAAACGCAGCCGCCTGTCCGCAGCCAACGTGGACAAGCTGACGTTTATAAAAATGAACCAGGCATGGATCCCACAAGACCTGACCCTCCCTTGTGCAGAGTAGTCCTTAATAACTGCCTTAAACCATGTTGTCTTGTACTCCTGGCCACTTCTACATTGAAAAATCAATTTTTGAAATTAAGTAGGATCTTGGGGTGCAACCCAGAGTTGAATGAACCTTCCCTCTGTCTGGGTGCCGGGGCCAAAGTACATGAAAGTGTCCTTCTCCTGTGCTGGGTGATATGAATGTTATACTTGTGCTGTCTGACATGTCTCCTTTGTGTGGGTGCAGGGGGCCAAAAGTCACTGAAAGCGGCCTTCTCCTGTGGTGGCTGATATAAATGCCTGAATCTCTGCTGTGGGACCTCTCTCCTCTTTCTGGGTGCAGGGTCAAAGAAACAAAGGTGGCCTACTCCTGTGGTGGTTGACATGATGCCTGATTCTCTGCTGTGGGACCTCTCTCCTCCGTGTGGCTGCAGGGGTCAAGGTCTCTAAAGTGCCCTTCTCCTGTGGTGGTTGATGTAAAACTGATGCTTGTGCTATCTGACCTGTCTCCTCTGTGTCGGTGCTAAGGCCTAAGTCACTGAAAGCGGCCTTCTCCTGTGCTGGCTGATATAAATGCCTGAATCTCTGCTGTGGGACCTCTCTCCTCCGTGTGGCTGCAGGGGTCAAAGGTCTCTAAAAGTGCCCTTCTCCTGTGGTGGTTGATGTAAAACTGATGCTTGTGCTATCTGACCTGTCTCCTCTGTGTCGGTGCTAAGGCCTAAGTAACTAAATGGTGGCCTTCTCCTGAGGTGGTTGATATGATGCCTGATTATGTGCTGTGGGACCTCTCTCATCTTTCTGGGTGCAGGGGTCAAATTAACTAAAGGTGGCCTACTCCTGTGGTGGGTGATCTGTAAAACTGATGCTTGCGCTATCTGACCTGTCTCCTCTGTCTCGTTGCTAGGCACTAACTCACTGAAAGTGGCCTTCTCCTGTGCTGGGTGATATAAATGTTATACTTGTGCCATCTGACATGGTTGCCGGGGTCCCATTAAATGGTGGCCTACTCCTGTAGTGGGTGATCTAAATGCCTGATTCTCTGCTGTGAAACCTCTCTCCTCCGTCTGGGTGCAGGGGTCAAAGTCTCTCAAAGTGGCCTTCTCTTGTGCTGGGTGATGTAAAACTGATGCTTGTGCCATCTGACATGGTTGCGGGGTCCCATTAAATGGTGGCCTACTCCTGTGGTGGGTGATCTAAATGCCTGATTCTCTGCTGTGAAACCTCTCTCCTCCGTCTGGGTGCAGGGTCAAAGTCTCTCAAAGTGGCCTTCTCTTGTGCTGGGTGATGTAAAGCTGATGCTTGTGCCATCTGACATAGTTGCCGGGGTCCCATTAAATGGTGGCCTACTCCTGTGGTGGGTGATCTAAATGCCTGATTCTCTGCTGTGAAACCTCTCTCCTCCGTCTGGGTGCAGGGGTCAAAGTCTCTAAAAGTGGCCTTCTCTTGTGCTGGGTGATGTGAAACTGATGCTTGTGCCATCTGACATGAGTTGCCGGGGTCCCATTAAATGATGGCCTACTCCTGTGGTGGGTGATCTAAATGCCTGATTCTCTGCTGTGAAACCTCTCTCCTCCGTCTGGGTGCAGGGTCAAAGTCTCTAAAAGTGGCCTTCTCTTGTGCTGGGTGATGTAAAACTGATGCTTGTATCATCTGACATGGTTGCCGGGGTCCCATTAAATGATGGCCTACTCCTGTGGTGGGTGATCTAAATGCCTGATTCTCTGCTGTGAAACCTCTCTCCTCCGTCTGGGTGCAGGGGTCAAAGTCTCTAAAAGTGGCCTTCTCTTGTGCTGGGTGATGTAAAACTGATGCTTGTACCATCTGACATGGTTGCCGGGGTCCCATTAAATGATGGCCTACTCCTGTGGTGGGTGATCTAAATGCCTGGTTCTCTGCTGTGAAACCTCTCTCCTCCGTCTGGGTGCAGGGGTCAAAGTCTCTAAAAGTGGCCTTCTCTTGTGCTGGGTGATGTGAAGCTGATGCTTGTACCATCTGACATGGGTGCAGGGGTCAAATTAACTAAATGGTGGCCTACTCCTGTGGTGGGTGATATGATGCCTGAATATGTGCTGTGGGGCCTCTCTCCTCTTTCTGGGTGCAGGGGTCAAGTAACTAAAAGTGGCCTTCTCCTGTGCTGGATGGTATAAATGTAATGCTTGTGCTATCTGACCTGTCTCCTCTGTGTCGGTGCTAAGGCCTAACTCACTGAAAGTGCCCTTCTCCTGTGGTGGTTGATGTAAAACTGATGCTTGTGCTATCTGACATGTCTCCTCTGTCTGGGTGCTGGGGTCGAAATAATAGTAAGCGACCTTCTCCATTGGTGGGTGATTTGAAGCCTGATTCTGTGCTATGGGACCTAACTCCAATTAACATTGGTTAATTTTTATTTATTTTATGTTAACTCATCATTTCCCTATCTACATTTGTTTGCAGGGGATTTACCTACATTTTGCTGCCTTTTGCAGCCCTCTAGCCCTTTCCGGGAGAATTTTACAGCCTTTTTAGTGCCCAAAAGTTCGGGTCCCCATTGACTTCTATGGGGTTCGGGTTCGGGATGAAGTTCGGGTTGAGTTCGGATCACGAACCCGGACATTTTCCGGAAGTTCGGCCGAACCTCTCGAACCCGAACATCCAGGTGTTCGCTCAACTCTAATTATGAGAAATACCGCTAGCCCAATCCTTACAGAAACTGCAGGATGTCAGTTATTAGTAAGATTGTGTCAAGACTGATTGATAGAACGGGGTCCCTGAGAAGGTCCAGATCAGGGATCTTGGAGGTCGTCAGATCCTTTTACTCACATCTCATGGTGAAGAGGAATCTTGATCGTCATAAGATGTCGGCTTTCCTGGCTGAAAATGTTCCTGAACCAGGACTGGACCCCTCTCTTGACATTTTGACTGAAATGATTCAGAAAAAGGATGTCAGTCTGGTGATTGAGGGGCTTTCTAAAAAAAAATCGCTAGGTCCGGAAGGCTTAACATCTGAGTTTTATAAGACCTTTAAGGACACCATAGTTTTCCTCTTGCATCGAGGATTCGTTTGTGTCATGTGACCACGGAGTGGGAGTGAAGCGCTTGCTACTACTCACTGCTCTGTGGTCACCCGCCGGCCTGCGCGCTGCACTGTCTTGCTGACACATCGTCAGGACATAGTGCGCATATGCGTGCACTATAACCTGACGCCGCGTGACGTCAGGACGGCAATGCAGCACGCGGAGAATAAGAGGCGTTGTTGACTGATGCCCCTACAGGAGAGGTAAGTATTAAAGGGCTGCTGGAGACTAGGAGCTGAGATGGTGGTACTGGGGGAGCTGAGGGCATTCTGGCATCGGAGGGGATGATGGCACAGAGGACTCATGGCATTGGGAACTGATGGCACAGAGGACTGATGGCACATGGAGCTGATGGCACAGAGCTGATGGCACTGGGGGAGCTGATGGCACTGGGGGACTGATGGCACTTGGGGACTGATGGCATTGGGGGGGAGCTGATGGCACAAAGGAATGATTGCACTGGGAGTTGCTGAGGCACAGAGGTCTGGTGATGGCACGGGGGTTCTGATGACATTTTATAAAGGAAAATGTTCTTTTTTATTAGTTTTTTTTTATTAAAGTACTTGATTAATCATTGGATTAATTGATAGATTACTTGATTACTAAAATATTCGATAGCTGCAGCCCTAGTCCCATAGCGCTTCTCGGTGTGGACAGAAAGATTCTGGTGATGGTTGGTGAAGTTAGCCCCGCAGCTCCTTTCTGGGGCCCAGCATTGCTCTGTTCCAGGCTGCAGTACTTTTAGTGCTGTGCTCAGTGTCCGGGAGGCCATGGAGCAGGGAAGGGCAGGTCACTGGAAGGGGTACATGCTGTCCTTGGATCAGGCAAAAGCGTTTGATCGCGTTGACCACAAGTACCTCTGGTCTGTCCTTCTGAGATATGGCCTGCCAGGGGGGTTTGTTGATTGGCTTAAGACCTTGTATGCAGGGGGAGAGAGTTTCCCACTTGTGAATGGTTGGATTGGCCTGCCCTTTTGAGGTGGGGTCTGGGGTTGGCCAGGGTTGGCCCTTAAGTCCACTATTGTACGTGTTCGCGATTGATCCCTTCCTTAGAAGGATGCTGATGACGTAACTATCTTTGTGTTTTCGAGAGGGGAGGCAGAGTGGGTGCTGTTGGAGGTAGAACACTACTCAGATTCATCTGTGTCCAAGATCAACCAGGATAAGTGTGAGAGTCTCTGGCTGGTAGTAGGAGCTTCTAATTTTGATCTCTCGGACACCCTTCCAGAGCCCCAACAGTCTACAAAAGTCCTTGGCATTGAATTTGGCCAGGGGGAATACCCTCATCAAAATTTGGATAGCAAGTTTAAGATTGTTGCTCAGAGGGTGGACCAGTGGAGGGTGGACCAGGGAAAGGGTGAACTTTATCAAAACCTACCTGATTCCTTTGCTGTTATATATGGACAGTGTGTGCGTCTTGCCAGAACCTTTCTTTTTCTTCCAGATGTTATGGGGAAATAGACTGAACCTTGTCGAGGGAGGTTACTTACCGTACGAGGAGACTAGGAGGGATGGGTATGGTCAACCCTGTGGTGTTCCTGGTAAACACCTTTATTAAGAATAATCTTGCAAGCCTCTGGAAAGAGAGGGCTCTTCCGTGGGTAGTCTCCTGTCGGTGATGGTTTCGGCTTTTCTTCCAGGAATGGGAGACAGGGGGCAAGTCAAGGATCTCCGCACACCACATGGGCATCTCCTGGCTTATGCTGCCCTGGTACTAAAGGTATTATGTTGGTGGGGTCTGGGGATGTGGGAAATCAGGACTCAGTCAAGGAATCTCCTTGACCAGAGGGTTCTGCTGACCCATTTCCAGAAACCTCTGGCCCTCAGGGACTGCCCAAGTCGAGATCTGGGGGTCAGGTTAAAGCTTTTGAATTCCATCAGGATCCCTTTGGAGTTCTTTGACTTGACTTGGCGCTGCTTCCATGGGAAACTGTGTGTGATGGACAATCAGAAGTGTAGGAGCTCTGAGGGCAGGGGGTGTCCCCGGGATGAGTGCGGTGTTGTGCTGGCGAGCATGGACCACTTCCTGCTTCATTGTCCCTTTAACACAGAGGTTTACACCAGGGTGGGGACCTCCATTGGCTGGCCTAGGCTGGTCACTCTTTCCTATGCGGAATGGGCCTATGGAGCATTCAGACACCTGGGTGGTAGGGACCTCTGCACTTTATTCCTAGTAAGCTCAGTGGTCAGGTACTACACGTGGCATGCACGGTGTTTAGTCTCGACGCAACGCAAAATCCTCCCCGTGGATGAGGTGGTTAGGAACATTCTTGGAGACCTGGTGAAGGTGCGCTCTCTGGAGTATGAGAGGTTGGGGGCGGGTAGAGCCTCTCTCCTCTGGAGGGTGTGGTAAGGTGCAAGGTGTCATATGCGATGGCAGGTACGTGTCACCGAGGTTGCTGGCCTCGGTGAGGTGAGAGCCGGGTTTTTGTCTGCAGCAGCTAGTGCTGTTTGACTCTTTTAAATAGCATGGCTGCAAAGCCGATCCGGGCCGGCTCTTACTGGGAGCAGCTAAAGAGTAGGGTGGGTGGCTGCTCCCCACGGTCCAGTCCGAGTTTTGGGCTGAGTATAAAACACAGCCATCAGCTGTGTCTGGGTGTGATTATCCTGGAGCCTGCTAACAGGGCTGAGGAGTTCTCTGTGCTGGAGGACGGAGCTCAGCAAGGTGGTGTTTCCCTGCAAACTGAAGGAGGAATCGCCTGCGGCTGAACCGACTGCTAGGTGTGAACCGCACTTAAACCACCCAAGGTGACTGGACCCTGTGTTGGCCTGTTTTTGGTTTTGCCACATGATTTCTGTTGTGTGTGAACTGTCACCAAGAGACTGTTTTCATTTCTGGTGTGCAAGTGTGAATAAAACACTGTTTGATGCACAATCTGGACTCCTTGTTTTGCCTCTAAACTGCACCCGCACCGCTGTCTACCAGAGCGACTCCCACATTTGGTGTCGGATGCGGGCATGCGCAGTGAGGCTGGCGTGAGCGCCGAACTTTGTTTTTGCTGAGCAGAAGTGAATGTCCTATATTAGGCCGGCAAAGTTGCAGCCTGTGATCCCCGACAAAATGGAGGCGGCTGTGAAAGCCCTCATAGAGGCTAACGTGCAGCAGCGGGAGACCAACCAGCTACTGCTACAGCACGTGATGGCGTTGCAAGCGGCAGGAGCGTCCCACCGCGTCCACGATGCCCGGAAAGCTGTCCGTGCCGCGATCCCTAAGATGACCCCCTCGGATGATGTGGAGACCTATCTGGCGGTGTTCGAGAAGGTGGCCGTGAGGAGAAATTACCCGAGAACAGTGGGCAGAGAGTCGTCGCTCCGTTCCTGGCGTCTGGACCCCAGCAAGTATTTTTGACCTCCCAGATGACCAAGCCGCTGACTACCCGACCGTGAAAGGTGAGATCCTGGCAAGACTGGGGGTGAACGTGTTAGTCCGGGCTCAGCGGGTCCACCAGTGGAACTTTAATACGGCTGAACCCGCCAGGCCGCAGTATTATGAGTTGCTGCACAGGTTGCAAAAGTGGCTGCAGCCTGAGGTTCTAAGTCCGGCTGCTATGCTGGACCGTCTGCTGGCTGACATCTTCTGGAGGGCCTTGCCGTACCCCCTGCAGCACTGGATCGGCCAGGTGTCACCCACTAATGCCTTGGACATGAGTCGACCTGGTCGGCGCTATGAGAGCCACAAAAACCTTGAAAGGGGTGTTGTTGGGAGGGGCCGGTCAAACCCGGAGGTCTCCCATCCAGTCCCGACGACTGGTACCCGAGAAACCTGCTCGGGGTGTACCCCTGTAGACCCGGCCCGATAGTCTGCTGGCGGTGTCACGAGCCTGGCCATGTGAGGGCCGACTGTCCACAGTGGGAGAACCCATGGAGACCAATTATGGGTACCGGGCTTCCATGTATGCCCGGAGACTGTGTGCGACCGGCACCCCGAGACCCTAGACAATCGTCATCTGTGCCAGGTGCAAGTCGGTGATAATCTTGCAGTGGCGCTGCTGGACTCAGGAGCCTAGTAACCCTGGTAAGTGCTGCCCTGGTACAGCCCTCCCAGTATACGGGCCGGAAAGTTGGGGTGGTGTGCATACACGGAGACTTAAAGGACTATCCCACGGCTGTAATGTCTCTGTCCACGGCGGCGGCACATGGACTTGTGAAGTGGCGATCTCCGCTAAGCTACCGTATGAACTAATAATTGGAAGAGACTTCCCTGGTTTTCCGTCACTATGGCCTGAGGTGAAAGTGACTAATAGCCCTGAGACAGGGGTAACCCTAGCAAGTGGCCTGGTTCCTGTGGGAGGCCAGAGCCCTGGGAGCCCGAGTCCGAAGGGCCTGCGGTAGGGTGACCACCACTTCTGTGATAGAGGGAGACAACCCCACTGAGTGTAATGGTGGGAGACACGGAGGACTTGCCACCGGGACCTGAGTTGGCAGACCTCAATGTCTCGGGGAAAATTTTGGGACCGCACAACACCGGGACCAAACCCTAACCAGAGCCTGGGAAAGTGTCATAATAATTGATGGTAAACCCCAGAAACCTGGGGCTGAATTAATGTTTCCGCGATTCATTGTCCTTCAGGATATGTTGTATCGGGTGAACCAAATCCGAGGTGAGCCTGTTGAACAGTTGGTGGTGCCCACAGCGTATCGCAGGCTTGTCATGGAGCTTGCCCACCAACATGTTCTTGGGGGACACCTGGGGTGGCAGAAAACCCAGGACCGCATACTGCAGCGGTTTTATTGGCCCAGTGTGTTCAAGGAGGTAGAGAATTATTGTAAGTCCTGTCCCACCTGTCAGATAACTAGCCCCAGCCACATTTCCGTAGTCCTCTGGTACCGCTTCCAGTTATTGAGGTCCCGTTTGAGCGAATCGCTATGGATCTAGTGGGCCTGTACCAAAATCTGCCAGGGGCCACCAACACATTCTGGTAGTTCTCGACTATGCCACTCGGTATCCGGAGGCGGTGCCTCTGCGACATACCTCAGCTAAACTCATTGCCAAAGAGTTAATGGAAATGTTTTCCCGTGTGGGCCTGCCAAAAGAGGTTCTGACAGACCAAGGGACCCTTTATGTCCAAAGTAATGAGGAACTGTGTAAGTTATTGCGTATAAAGCAATTGCGGACGTCCGTTTACCATCCACAAACGGACGGTCTTGTCGGAAGGTTTAACCAAACTTTAAAAAATATGTTAAAGAGGGTGGTGTCTAGAGATGGGAAGGACTGGGACCTGCTTCTGCCCTATCTCATGTTCGCAGTGCGAGAGGTGCCCCAGGCCTCTACTGGGTTCTCGCCCTTCGAACTGCTTTATGGCAGACACCCTCGGGGCCTGTTGGATATCGCCAAGGAAGCGTGGGAACAACAGCCTGTCCCCACAAAAGTGTCATTGAGTATGTCACCCAGATGCAGGAACGGATGGAAAAGGTGTTGCCGCTGGTCCGGGAGCATATGGAGGCAGCGCAACAAGCCCAGAGTAGGGTGTACAATCGTCAGGCTCGGAGTGCGGGGCTTCAAGCCGGGAGATCGGGTGTTGGTTCTGGTACCCACCCTTGACAGCAAGTTCCTAGCTAGGTGGCAGGGCCCCTATGAGGTGATCGAAAGTAGGGAAGTAAGTACAAAGTACACCAGCCAGGGCGGCGCAAGCCGGAGCAGGTGTACCACGTGAATTTACTAAAGCCGTGGAAAGATAGGGACACGGCCGACGACCACAGCCCCGGCCAGAGCTTCTAGGTGAAAAGGGTCCAGCCCCACAGTTCGAGGCCTGTGAAGCAGTAACCACGGTAAAAATTGCAGACAGCCTGTCTTCCAAACAAGTTCAGGAAGTCAGGGAGTTCATCAGTCGGAACACGGATGTGTTCTCGGACCTCCCTGGCCGCACGTCTCTCATCCAACATGACATCGTCACTGAGCCTCAGGCCAAGATCCGGTTAAAACCATACCGGGTACCCGAGGCTCGGCGGCGGGCCATCGCGGAGGAAGTACAGTTAATGTTGAAGCTCGAGGTCATTGAGGAGTCGAAAAGTGAGTGGGCCAGTCCCATAGTCCTGATACCCAAGCCGGATGGGACGTTGCGGTTCTGCAACGACTTTCGCAAGTTAAATGAAGTATCCAAGTTTGGCAGCGTATCCCATGCCCCGAGTAGACGAGCTGGTTGAAAGTTTAGGACAAGCCCGTTATTTTTCTGTGCTGGACCTCACTAAAGGGTACTGGCAGGTACCCTTAACGAGTCGGCTAAGGAAAAAACCGCATTTGTTACCCACGGGGCCTGTATCACTACAAGGTGTTACCCTTTGGCCTGCATGGCGCCCCGCCACTTTCCAAGGTTAATGGACATAGTGCTGCGACCACATCGTCGGTGCGCCTCGGCCTACTTAGATGATGTAGTCATCCACAGCACCGACTGGGAAAGACATTT
>CM065590.1:18680013-19097859 GCA_033119425.1 Bufotes viridis
GCTTTGAGTAACTCACATAGTAACAATGGCTTATTTGTGACCCATACGGTAGGAATGTAATATTTGTGCCCCCAACACAGTAGTAATGCCCCCTTTATTTCCAAACACAGTAGTAATGCCCCATTGTGCCCTCACACAGTAGTCATCTTTCTCTTGGTGTTCTCACACAGTACTAATAAACCATTGTGCCCTCACACAGTAGTAATGCCCCATTGTGCCCTCACACAGTAGTAATGTTTCTCTTGGTGTTCTCACACAGTAGTAATGCCCCATTGTGTCCTCACACATTAGTCATCTTTCTCTTGGTGTTCTCACACAGTAGTAATGCCCCATTGTGCCCTTACACAGTAGTAATGTTTCTCTTGGTGTTCTCACACAGTAGTAATGCCTCATTGTGCCCTCACACAGTAGTCATCCTTCTCTTGGTGTCCTCACACAGTAGTAGTTTCCTCTTTGTACCCCCAACACAGTAGTAATGGCCCCATACAGTAGTAATCTTTCTCTTGATGTTCTCACACAGTAGTAATGCCCCATTGTGCCCTTACACAGTAGTAATCTTTTTCTTGGTGTTCTCACACAGTAGTAATGCCCGATTGTGCCCTCACACAGTAGTCATCTTTCTCTTGGTGTTCTCACACAGTAGTAATGCCCTATTGTGCCCTCACACAGTAGTAATGTTTCTCTTGGTGTTCTCACACAGTAGTAATGCCCCATTGTGCCCTCACACAGTAGTAATCTTTCTCTTGGTGTTCTCACACAGTAGTAATGCCCCATTGTGCCCCCACACAGTAGTAATCTTTCTCTTGGTGTTCTCACACAGTAGTAATGCCCCATTGTGCCCTCACACAGTAGTAATCTTTCTCTTGGTGTTCTCACACAGTAGTAATGCCCCATTGTGCCCTCACACAGTAGTCATCTTTCTCTTGGTGTTCTCACACAGTAGTAATGCCCTATTGTGCCCTCACACAGTAGTAATGTTTCTCTTGGTGTTCTCACACAGTAGTAATGCCCTATTGTGCCCTCACACAGTAGTAATCTTTCTCTTGGTGTTCTCACACAGTAGTAATGCCCCATTGTGCCCCCACACAGTAGTAATATTTCTCTTGATGTCTTCTAACAGTAAAAATGCCCCATTCGTACCCTCAACAGTAGTAATGCCCCTTTATTTGTTCCCCAAACAGTAGTAATGTTTCTCTTGGTGCCTCCCATAGTAGTAGTGTCCTCTTTGTGCCCCCTCACCATAGTACTGTCCCCCTTTTGCCAGACCACAGTAATAAGGCTCACTTTGATTGTGCCCCACCACAGTAGTTATGCCCCCTTTGTGCCCTCACCACAATAGTAATATCCCTCTGTTGCCCCACCAGAGTACTAATGATCCCTTTGTGACCCCCACCAAATTAGTTATGCCCCCTTTGTCCTTCCACACACTAGTTATGCTTAACTTTGTGCCCAACGCAGTAGAAAAATGCATCTGATGCCCGACACAGTCATAATGCCTGCTTTGTGCCTCCTAAGGTATCACTTTGTAACCCCACACAGTAGTAATGCCCTCATTGATATTAGTAATATCCCCCTTTTAACCCCACACAGTAGTAATGCCCTCATTTATATTAGTAATATCCCCCTTTTAACCCCATACGGTATTAATGCTCCCATTGTGCCCCCACATAGTAGCAGCCCTCGATCCCCCATATAGTAATGTTAATAATATCTGTCGTGCCCCCATTAATAGTGCTGACAGTGGCAAATAAAAAAACCTATGTAACGCACCTTCATTTGCTCTCACGACACAATGCTGGGTCCTCTCGCTCTCGCCTGCTTCCATGGCACGATGTAGTGGGGGCATTTCACCCCCTGTGCCAGGATGCTGGTGCCCTCTTTGTGCTCCCAATCTTTGGTAGGCCAAAGGTCCAAAGCTCTTGAAAGTCGGTGGTTGGGCAGTGAGACAGTGGATCTCCTTCTGAGGACACAGTTGAAGATGGCGTTGACCACCCGTAGGGCTCCTTGGGGCCTAGTCATTGTTACACCCTCTGAGACCCTTATGTCATAGGGGGTCCAACTTCTGAGGGCTTCTGTAGGGGAGGTTTATTCTCACTCACGTTGTATGATTTTGACTAGAAGACGTGGTCCAGGAGAACATTTCATGATGAAGATACCCATCAAGAACTCTCTCATATGACAGCCGTTCTGTATGATACGCCATTTTAAGGACTACCCTACAGCCCGGAGCTTATAGTAGTGCACCATGTGCACACGAAAGGACGTAAATGTCTCCAAAGGACCTTACCACTGAAGATGGGAGACAGGAGAAGTCTTCATGGGGGTCAGCAGCGTCAGTCACCCATTAAGCAACACCTCAGAACACATTATTGAGCTCTCCTCGGCCTAAAGTGGCTGCTACCAGAGAGCAATAGGCTATATTCACCTATTGGATTGTAGTCACCTAACCTACCTGCTCCTCCCCAGTGATTGGCCATTGAGCTCATGTGATGTATCGTCCAGTTGTACATAAAGTTGAATCGTGGAATAAAGAAACCTTCCAGAACGTTCTAGCAGACTCTGAGGGTTTGTTACAATGTATCTGTGTAGGTGGTAATTGACGTGAAGGATTGTATCAGCGCTGTATAGGCATCCTACAGTATAATGGGGGTCGAGCGCGCCTCCCATCCCTCAGGCAGTCGTTGACCTCCAGCCTTTGCAGCCATATCACACGGAGGATCCTGGTTTTCCATACATTTGCTGTATTATGAGCCGGTGTGGATCACATGACACATCAGAACCACCGCATCCATCACCGGGTCACATCGTGTTCTGTGCTCGCCCTGTTTACTCTCTATTTATAACCAGGGCTTATCCGGACGCCACAGGAAGCACTGAGTGTGTGAAACCGGATCACCCCGGGAGGTTCAGGCGGCTGCCAATCATTCTCCATCATGGGGACACATCAGATAACATCATGATGGTTCCCATTATAATAAGACGCCCCAAAAACAGGGACGTTGTCCTCCACAAAGTAGTTACGGGTGCCCTCGAAAAGAGGTATCGTCTCCCCAGGTCTTTCCACAACAGCAACCTCAACCCGATTGTCCTGGGAGGAACCCATCATCATAGAGACAAAATGACCACGCTGACTGGATGAAGGTCTACCAGCTGCGACAACCTCTGCGAGCCGCCGGGAAATCCTACCGTATTGTCTGTTGTGGGGGCATTACTGGTGGTCATCAAGTTATGGGACGACAGCAGCTGGCAATGTTATAAAGCACCGCAAACAACATTATGGGGCACAGCCTGGGACTGATGGTGCCATGGTGAAGGCACGTTGGCAGGAGATGTAATGGGGATAATACCTGCGGCTGACCACAGTATGGGTCATTTTTAGTGGCTGACAAAGGTTATGGGGTCACTGGGAACACTATCTGAGGCATACAATTTAGAGTGCACTGTTTGCGGACAAACACATTATGGGGGCACTGCCAAGGGCAGATTAGGCCTGAGCTGTTGGGCCTCCTTTTCCCCACCACCACACCAAAAAATATTAGGACCTTAGAGGAGACACATCTCTTTACCTTACTCACTCCTGGGCTTCTTTTCAGGTTTAGGGTCCATTTATAAGTCCGCAAAATGGGTCTGCATCCGTTCCGCAATTTTGCGGAACGTGTGCGAATCCATTCATTTTCAATAGGGCCGGAAAAGATGCGGACAGCACACAGTGTGCTGTCAACATCCGCATTTCCGTTCCGCGGCCCCGAACCAAAGCTTCGGAAAAAAATGCGAAGCCATTAAGTGCCAGCGATGTGCGGCGTCTGTGTTTTGCGGTCCACAATTTGCGGACCGCAAAACACTACGGGCGTCTGAATGGACCCTTAGACAACACAAGGTCCTGATCCTGGTGTGGCATCTCCTGGACCTGATGAGGAGCTCGGGAGTGAGGAGAAGTATTACCAGCCGTTATCTATTTAGTAGATTACAGATAATTCGCAGGGGTGTTTCTACAGTCTCAAAAGATCCGAGGCCCAAGCCCCAGTGCATATGAGCCTAATGGTCAACCCAAACCCCCCAAGCCCTGAAGACGTATTCAGATCGGCAGTACATACAGCGCTGTCACACATACAGGAGAAGACAGCACCACATACCTCTTACATCAAGTGGGACGTCTTCTCTGCATCTTCATGTTCTCCACTAGAAGCAGACCGCCATGATGACTTCTTTCAGCCACTTGTCCTCTCTGCAGAGTCTGTCACAAAAGACATCATAGGTTCCTCACTTTTCCATCGTCCTACTCTCCTGGTGCCCCACCATTGTGATTCAGCTGCTACCCCAATATTATAATCGCTGTGCTCCCCAATACCTCCAGATATACTATACAGCATAAATAATAGCACCATACAGAGACTATCCCTATTGTAATAGGGCTCCAAAAAATTCCCACCAATAGTGATAATTCTCCCCTAGAGTGCCCTCTTACACAGGGCCGGCGCGTCCTATAAGCGGACTAGGCCGCCGCGTAGAGGGCCGGCACCGCCTCATGCTGCAGCCGCCCAAACGCTCTATATTGAGCCTCAGGCGGCTGCAGCACTGCCCAGGGTGGCGCGTCCATGAGGGCGCACCGCCCGGGCGCAGCAAGAGAAGAGGAGCTGACAGGAGGGAAGCGCTCAGCGCTCCCTCCTGCCACTCCCTCATTGTAGCGTGGCTGAGCCCTGTATGGTCCACGGGAAGAGGGAGCATCTGTCTCCTGTACCCGGCCGGACTGAAATGAAGTGCGCACAGAGTGTGCACTTCCTGTCAGTCCCCTCGGATACAGGAAACAAAAGCTCCTGTACCCGTGGAGCATACAGGGCTCGGCCGCGCTATACTAGAGGTAGGGGGGAGAGGGGGAGAAAGAGAATGACATGGGGGGGGGGGGGTGAATGAAAAGGGGGGAAAGAATGACATGGCAGGGGGTGAAGAATGTCAAGAGGGGGGAAAGAATGACAAGAGGGAGGAGAGAATGACAAGGGGGGGTGAAGAATGACATTGGCAGTATGGCTGGTACTATTATATGGGCAGTATGTCTAGTACTATTATATAGCAGTATGTCTGGTAATATTATATGGCAGTATGTCTGGTACTATTATATGGCAGTATGTCTGGTACTATTATATGGCAGTATGTCTGGTACTATTATATGGCAGTATGTCTGGTACTATTATATGGCAGTATGTTTGGTACTATTATATGGGCAGTATGACTGGTACTATTATATGGGCAGTATGTTTGGTACTATTATATGGGCAGTATGTTTGGTACTATATTATGGCAGTATGTTTGGTACTATATTATGGCAGTATGTTTGGTACTATTATATGGCAGTATGTTTGGTACTATTATATGGCAGTATGTTTGGTACTATTATATGGCAGTATGGCTGGTACTATTATATGGGCAGTATGGCTGCTACTATTATATGGGCAGTATGTCTGGTACTATTATATGGCAGTATGGCTGGTACTATTATATGGGCAGTATGTCTAATACTATTATATGGCAGTATGTTTGGTACTATTATATGGCAGTATGTTTGGTACTATTATATGGCAGTATGTTTGGTACTATTATATGGCAGTATGGCTGGTACTATTATATGGGCAGTATGTTTGGTACTATTATATGGCAGTATGTTTGGTACTATTATATGGCAGTATGTTTGGTACTATTATATGGCAGTATGTTTGGTATTATTATATGGCAGTATGTTTGGTACTATATTATGGCAGTATGTTTGGTACTATTATATGGCAGTATGTTTGGTACTATTATATGGCAGTATGGCTGGTACTATTATATGGGCAGTATGGCTGCTACTATTATATGGGCAGTATGTCTGGTACTATTATATGGGCAGTATGTCTAATACTATTATATGGCAGTATGTTTGGTACTATTATATGGCAGTATGTTTGGTACTATTATATGGCAGTATGTTTGGTATTATTATATGGCAGTATGTTTGGTACTATTATATGGGCAGTATGTTTGGTACTATATTATGGCAGTATGTTTGGTACTATTATATGGCAGTATGTTTGGTACTATTATATGGCAGTATGTTTGGTACTATTATATGGCAGTATGTCTGGTACTATTATATGGTAGTATGTTTGGTACTCTTATATGGCAGTATGTTTGGTACTATTATATGGCAGTATGTTTGGTACTATTATATGGCAGTACGTCTGGTACTATTATATGGCAGTATGTTTGGTACTATTATATGGCAGTATGGCTGGTACTATTATATGGGCAGTATGGCTGGTACTATTATATGGGCAGTATGGCTGCTACTATTATATGGCAGTATGGCTGGTACTATTATATGGGCAGTATGTCTAATACTATTATATGGCAGTATGTTTGGTACTATTATATGGCAGTATGTTTGGTACTATTATATGGCAGTATGTTTGGTATTATTATATGGCAGTATGTTTGGTACTATTATATGGGCAGTATGTTTGGTACTATTATATGGTAGTATGTTTGGTACTATTATATGGCAGTATGTTTGGTACTATTATATGGCAGTATGTTTGGTACTATTATATGGCAGTATGTTTGGTACTATTATATGGCAGTATGTTTGGTACTATATTATGGCAGTATGTTTGGTACTATTATATGGCAGTATGTTTGGTACTATTATATGGCAGTATGGCTGGTACTATTATATGGGCAGTATGGCTGCTACTATTATATGGCAGTATGTTTGGTACTATTATATGGCAGCATGTTTGGTACTATATTATGGCAGTATGTTTGGTACTATTATATGGCAGTATGTTTGGTACTATTATATGGCAGTATGTTTGGTACTATTATATGGCAGTATGGCTGGTACTATTATATGGGCAGTATGGCTGCTACTATTATATGGGCAGTATGTCTGGTACTATTATATGGCAGTATGTTTGGTACTATTATATGGCAGTATGTTTGGTATTATTATATGGCAGTATGTTTGGTACTATTATATGGGCAGTATGTTTGGTACTATTATATGGCAGTATGGCTGGTAATATTATATGGGCAGTATGTCTAATACTATTATATGGCAGTATGTTTGGTACTATTATATGGCAGTATGTTTGGTACTATTATATGGCAGTATGTTTGGTATTATTATATGGCAGTATGTTTGGTACTATTATATGGGCAGTATGTTTGGTACTATTATATGGTAGTATGTTTGGTACTATTATATGGCAGTATGTTTGGTACTATTATATGGCAGTATGTTTGGTATTATTATATGGCAGTATGTTTGGTACTATTATATGGCAGTATGTTTGGTACTATATTATGGCAGTATGTTTGGTACTATTATATGGCAGTATGTCTGGTACTATTATATGGCAGTATGTTTGGTACTATTATATGGCAGTATGGCTGGTACTATTATATGGGCAGTATGTCTGGTACTATTATATGGCAGTATGTCTGGTACTATTATATGGGCAGTATGGCTGCTACTATTATATGGCAGTATGTTTGGTACTATTATATGGGCAGTATGTCTGGTACTATTATATGGCAGTATGCCTGGTACTATTATATGGCAGTATGTCTGGTACTATTATATGGCAGTATGTTTGGTACTATTATATGGGCAGTATGCCTGGTACTAATATATGGCAGTATGGCTGCTACTATTATATGGGCAGTATGTTTGGTACTATTATATGGCAGTATGTTTGGTACTATTATATGGCAGTATGTTTGGTATTATTATATGGGCAGTATGGCTGGTACTATTATATGGCAGTATGGCTGGTACTATTATATGGCAGTATGGCTGCTACTATTATATGGGCAGTATGTTTGGTACTATTATATGGCAGTATGTTTGGTACTATTATATGGCAGTATGTTTGGTATTATTATATGGCAGTATGTCTGGTACTATTATATGGCAGTATGTTTGGTACTATTATATGGCAGTATGTTTGGTACTATTATATGGGCAGTATGGCTGGTACTATTATATGGCAGTATGGCTGGTACTATTATATGGCAGTATGGCTGGTACTATTATATGGGCAGTATGGCTGCTATTATTATATGGGCAGTATGTTTGGTACTATTATATGGCAGTATGTCTGGTACTATTATATGGGCAGTATGTCTGGTACTATTATATGGGCAGTATGTCTGGTACTATTATATGGCAGTATGGCTGGTACTATTATATGGCAGTATGTTTGGTACTATTATATGGGCAGTATGTCTGGTACTATTATATGGGCAGTATGTCTGGTACTATTATATGGCAGTATGGCTGGTACTATTATATGGCAGTATGTCTGGTACTATTATATGGGCAGTATGTCTGGTACTATTATATGGGCAGTATGTTTGGTACTATTATATGGGCAGTATGTCTGGTACTATTATATGGGCAGTATGTTTGGTATTATTATATGGCAGTATGTTTGGTACTATTATATGGCAGTATGTCTGGTACTATTATATGGGCAGTATGGCTGGTACTATTATATGGCAGTATGTCTGGTACTATTATATGGCAGTATGTCTGGTACTATTATATGGCAGTATGTCTGGTACAATTATATGGCAGTATGTCTGGTACTATTATATGGCAGTATGGCTGGTACTATTATATGGGCAGTATGTCTAGTACTATTATATAGCAGTATGTCTGGTAATATTATATGGCAGTATGTCTGGTACTATTATATGGCAGTATGTCTGGTACTATTATATGGCAGTATGTCTGGTACTATTATATGGCAGTATGTCTGGTACTATTATATGGCAGTATGTTTGGTACTATTATATGGGCAGTATGTCTGGTACTATTATATGGGCAGTATGGCTGGTACTATTATATGGCAGTATGTCTGGTACTATTATATGGCAGTATGTCTGGTACTATTATATGGCAGTATGTCTGGTACTATTATATGGCAGTATGTCTGGTACTATTATATGGCAGTATGTCTGGTACTATTATATGGCAGTATGTTTGGTACTATTATATGGGCAGTATGTCTGGTACTATTATATGGGCAGTATGTCTGGTACTATTATATGGCAGTATGGCTGGTACTATTATATGGCAGTATGTCTGGTACTATTATATGGGCAGTATGTCTGGTACTATTATATGGGCAGTATGTCTGGTACTATTATATGGCAGTATGTTTGGTACTATTATATGGGCAGTATGGCTGGTACTATTATATGGGCAGTATGTCTGGTACTATTATATGGGCAGTATGTCTGGTACTATTATATGGGCAGTATGGCTGGTACTATTATATGGCAGTATGTCTGGTACTATTATATGGGCAGTATGTCTGGTACTATTATATGGCAGTATGGCTGGTACTATTATATGGCAGTATGTCTGGTACTATTATATGGCAGTATGTCTGGTACTATTATATGGCAGTATGTCTGGTACTATTATATGGCAGTATGTCTGGTACTATTATATGGCAGTATGGCTGGTACTATTATATGGCAGTATGTCTGGTACTATTATATGGCAGTATGTCTGGTACTATTATATGGCAGTATGTCTGGTACTATTATATGGCAGTATGTCTGGTACTATTATATGGCAGTATGTCTGGTACTATTATATGGCAGTATGTCTGGTACTATTATATGGGCAGTATGTCTGGTACTATTATATGGGCAGTATGTCTGGTACTATTATATGGGCAGTATGTTTGGTATTATTATATGGCAGTATGTTTGGTACTATTATATGGGCAGTATGTCTAGTACTATTATATAGCAGTATGTCTGGTAATATTATATGGCAGTATGTCTGGTACTATTATATGGCAGTATGTCTGGTACTATTATATGGGCAGTATGTCTGGTACTATTATATGGGCAGTATGTTTGGTACTATTATATGGGCAGTATGTTTGGTATTATTATATGGCAGTATGTTTGGTACTATTATATGGGCAGTATGTCTGGTACTATTATATGGCAGTATGTCTGGTACTATTATATGGCAGTATGTCTGGTACTATTATATGGCAGTATGTCTGGTACTATTATATGGCAGTATGTCTGGTACTATTATATGGCAGTATGTCTGGTACTATTATATGGCAGTATGGCTGGTACTATTATATGGCAGTATGTCTGGTACTATTATATGGGCAGTATGTCTGGTACTATTATATGGGCAGTATGTCTGGTACTATTATATGGCAGTATGTTTGGTACTATTATATGGGCAGTATGGCTGGTACTATGATATGGGCAGTATGTCTGGTACTATTATATGGGCAGTATGTCTGGTACTATTGTATGGGCAGTATGGCTGGTACTATTATATGGCAGTATGTCTGGTACTATTATATGGGCAGTATGTCTGGTACTATTATATGGCAGTATGGCTGGTACTATTATATGGCAGTATGTCTGGTACTATTATATGGCAGTATGTCTGGTACTATTATATGGCAGTATGTTTGGTACTATTATATGGCAGTACGTCTGGTACTATTATATGGCAGTATGTTTGGTACTATTATATGGCAGTATGGCTGGTACTATTATATGGGCAGTATGGCTGGTACTATTATATGGGCAGTATGGCTGCTACTATTATATGGCAGTATGGCTGGTACTATTATATGGGCAGTATGTCTAATACTATTATATGGCAGTATGTTTGGTACTATTATATGGCAGTATGTTTGGTACTATTATATGGCAGTATGTTTGGTATTATTATATGGCAGTATGTTTGGTACTATTATATGGGCAGTATGTTTGGTACTATTATATGGTAGTATGTTTGGTACTATTATATGGCAGTATGTTTGGTACTATTATATGGCAGTATGTTTGGTATTATTATATGGCAGTATGTTTGGTACTATTATATGGCAGTATGTTTGGTACTATATTATGGCAGTATGTTTGGTACTATTATATGGCAGTATGTTTGGTACTATTATATGGCAGTATGGCTGGTACTATTATATGGGCAGTATGGCTGCTACTATTATATGGCAGTATGTTTGGTACTATTATATGGCAGCATGTTTGGTACTATATTATGGCAGTATGTTTGGTACTATTATATGGCAGTATGTTTGGTACTATTATATGGCAGTATGTTTGGTACTATTATATGGCAGTATGGCTGGTACTATTATATGGGCAGTATGGCTGCTACTATTATATGGGCAGTATGTCTGGTACTATTATATGGCAGTATGTTTGGTACTATTATATGGCAGTATGTTTGGTATTATTATATGGCAGTATGTTTGGTACTATTATATGGGCAGTATGTTTGGTACTATTATATGGCAGTATGGCTGGTAATATTATATGGGCAGTATGTCTAATACTATTATATGGCAGTATGTTTGGTACTATTATATGGCAGTATGTTTGGTACTATTATATGGCAGTATGTTTGGTATTATTATATGGCAGTATGTTTGGTACTATTATATGGGCAGTATGTTTGGTACTATTATATGGTAGTATGTTTGGTACTATTATATGGCAGTATGTTTGGTACTATTATATGGCAGTATGTTTGGTATTATTATATGGCAGTATGTTTGGTACTATTATATGGCAGTATGTTTGGTACTATATTATGGCAGTATGTTTGGTACTATTATATGGCAGTATGTCTGGTACTATTATATGGCAGTATGTTTGGTACTATTATATGGCAGTATGGCTGGTACTATTATATGGGCAGTATGTCTGGTACTATTATATGGCAGTATGTCTGGTACTATTATATGGGCAGTATGGCTGCTACTATTATATGGCAGTATGTTTGGTACTATTGTATGGCAGTATGTTTGGTACTATTATATGGGCAGTATGTCTGGTACTATTATATGGCAGTATGCCTGGTACTATTATATGGCAGTATGTCTGGTACTATTATATGGCAGTATGTTTGGTACTATTATATGGGCAGTATGCCTGGTACTAATATATGGCAGTATGGCTGCTACTATTATATGGGCAGTATGTTTGGTACTATTATATGGCAGTATGTTTGGTACTATTATATGGCAGTATGTTTGGTATTATTATATGGGCAGTATGGCTGGTACTATTATATGGCAGTATGGCTGGTACTATTATATGGCAGTATGGCTGCTACTATTATATGGGCAGTATGTTTGGTACTATTATATGGCAGTATGTTTGGTACTATTATATGGCAGTATGTTTGGTACTATTATATGGCAGTATGTCTGGTACTATTATATGGCAGTATGTTTGGTACTATTATATGGCAGTATGTTTGGTACTATTATATGGGCAGTATGGCTGGTACTATTATATGGCAGTATGGCTGGTACTATTATATGGCAGTATGGCTGGTACTATTATATGGGCAGTATGGCTGCTATTATTATATGGGCAGTATGTTTGGTACTATTATATGGCAGTATGTCTGGTACTATTATATGGGCAGTATGTCTGGTACTATTATATGGGCAGTATGTCTGGTACTATTATATGGCAGTATGGCTGGTACTATTATATGGCAGTATGTTTGGTACTATTATATGGGCAGTATGTCTGGTACTATTATATGGGCAGTATGTCTGGTACTATTATATGGCAGTATGGCTGGTACTATTATATGGCAGTATGTCTGGTACTATTATATGGGCAGTATGTCTGGTACTATTATATGGGCAGTATGTTTGGTACTATTATATGGGCAGTATGTCTGGTACTATTATATGGGCAGTATGTTTGGTATTATTATATGGCAGTATGTTTGGTACTATTATATGGCAGTATGTCTGGTACTATTATATGGGCAGTATGGCTGGTACTATTATATGGCAGTATGTCTGGTACTATTATATGGCAGTATGTCTGGTACAATTATATGGCAGTATGTCTGGTACTATTATATGGCAGTATGGCTGGTACTATTATATGGGCAGTATGTCTAGTACTATTATATAGCAGTATGTCTGGTAATATTATATGGCAGTATGTCTGGTACTATTATATGGCAGTATGTCTGGTACTATTATATGGGCAGTATGTCTGGTACTATTATATGGGCAGTATGTCTGGTACTATTATATGGGCAGTATGTTTGGAACTATTATATGGGCAGTATGTTTGGTATTATTATATGGCAGTATGTTTGGTACTATTATATGGGCAGTATGTCTGGTACTATTATATAGCAGTATGTCTGGTAATATTATATGGCAGTATGTCTGGTACTATTATATGGCAGTATGTCTGGTACTATTATATGGCAGTATGTCTGGTACTATTATATGGCAGTATGTCTGGTACTATTATATGGCAGTATGGCTGGTACTATTATATGGCAGTATGTCTGGTACTATTATATGGGCAGTATGTCTGGTACTATTATATGGGCAGTATGTCTGGTACTATTATATGGCAGTATGTTTGGTACTATTATATGGGCAGTATGGCTGGTACTATGATATGGGCAGTATGTCTGGTACTATTATATGGGCAGTATGTCTGGTACTATTGTATGGGCAGTATGGCTGGTACTATTATATGGCAGTATGTCTGGTACTATTATATGGGCAGTATGTCTGGTACTATTATATGGCAGTATGGCTGGTACTATTATATGGCAGTATGTCTGGTACTATTATATGGCAGTATGTCTGGTACTATTATATGGCAGTATGTCTGGTACTATTATATGGCAGTATGTCTGGTACTATTATATGGCAGTATGTCTGGTACTATTATATGGCAGTATGGCTGGTACTATTATATGGCAGTATGTCTGGTACTATTATATGGCAGTATGTCTGGTACTATTATATGGCAGTATGTCTGGTACTATTATATGGCAGTATGTCTGGTACTATTATATGGGCAGTATGTCTGGTACTATTATATGGGCAGTATGTCTGGTACTATTATATGGGCAGTATGTTTGGTATTATTATATGGCAGTATGTTTGGTACTATTATATGGGCAGTATGTCTAGTACTATTATATAGGCAGTATGTCTGGTACTATTATATGGCAGTATGTCTGGTACTATTATATGGCAGTATGTCTGGTACTATTATATGGGCAGTATGTCTGGTACTATTATATGGGCAGTATGTCTGGTACTATTATATGGGCAGTATGTTTGGTACTATTATATGGGCAGTATGTTTGGTATTATTATATGGCAGTATGTTTGGTACTATTATATGGGCAGTATGTCTAGTACTATTATATAGCAGTATGTCTGGTAATATTATATGGCAGTATGTCTGGTACTATTATATGGCAGTATGTCTGGTACTATTATATGGCAGTATGTCTGGTACTATTATATGGCAGTATGTCTGGTACTATTATATGGCAGTATGTCTGGTACTATTATATGGCAGTATGTCTGGTACTATTATATGGCAGTATGTTTGGTACTATTATATGGGCAGTATGTCTGGTACTATTATATGGGCAGTATGTTTGGTACTATTATATGGCAGTATGTCTGGTACTATTATATGGCAGTATGTCTGGTACTATTATATGGCAGTATGTCTGGTACTATTATATGGCAGTATGTCTGGTACTATTATATGGCAGTATGTTTGGTACTATTATATGGGCAGTATGTCTGGTACTATTATATGGCAGTATGTTTGGTACTATTATATGGCAGTATGTCTGGTACTATTATATGGGCAGTATGTCTGGTACTATTATATGGCAGTATGGCTGGTACTATTATATGGCAGTATGTCTGGTACTATTATATGGGCAGTATGTCTGGTACTATTATATGGGCAGTATGTCTGGTACTATTATATGGGCAGTATGTCTGGTACTATTATATGGGCAGTATGTCTGGTACTATTATATGGCAGTATGTTTGGTACTATTATATGGGCAGTATGGCTGGTACTATTATATGGGCAGTATGTTTGGTACTATTATATGGGCAGTATGGCTGGTACTATTATATGGGCAGTATGTCTGGTACTATTATATGGCAGTATGTTTGGTACTATTATATGGCAGTATGTCTGGTACTATTGTATGGGCAGTATGGCTGGTACTATTATATGGCAGTATGTCTGGTACTATTATATGGGCAGTATGTCTGGTACTATTATATGGCAGTATGGCTGGTACTATTATATGGCAGTATGTCTGGTACTATTATATGGCAGTATGTCTGGTACTATTATATGGCAGTATGTCTGGTACTATTATATGGCAGTATGTCTGGTACTATTATATGGCAGTATGTCTGGTACTATTATATGGCAGTATGTCTGGTACTATTATATGGCAGTATGTCTGGTACTATTATATGGCAGTATGTCTGGTACTATTATATGGCAGTATGTCTGGTACTATTATATGGCAGTATGTCTGGTACTATTATATGGGCAGTATGTTTGGTACTGTTATATAGCGGTATGTCTGGTACTATTATATGGCAGTATGTCTGGTACTATTATATGGCAGTACGTCTGGTACTATTATATGGCAGTATGTCTGGTACTATTATATGGTAGTATGTTTGGTACTCTTATATGGCAGTATGTTTGGTACTATTATATGGCAGTATGTCTGGTACTATTATATGGCAGTATGTCTGGTACTATTATATGGCAGTATGTCTGGTACTATTATATGGGCAGTATGTCTGGTACTATTATATGGGCAGTATGTCTGGTACTATTATATGGCAGTATGTCTGGTACTATTATATGGCAGTATGTCTGGTACTATTATATGGGCAGTATGTCTGGTACTATTATATGGCAGTATGTTTGGTACTACTATATGGCAGTATGTCTGGTACTATTATATGGCAGTATGTCTGGTACTATTATATGGCAGTATGTTTGGTACTATTATATGGCAGTATGTCTGGTACTATTATATGGCAGTATGTCTGGTACTATTATATGGCAGTATGGCTGGTACTATTATATGGCAGTATGGCTGGTACTATTATATGGCAGTATGGCTGGTACTATTATATGGGCAGTATGTCTGGTACTATTATATGGGCAGTATGTCTGGTACTATTGTATGGGCAGTATGTTTGGTACTACTATATGGCAGTATGTCTGGTACTATTATATGGCAGTATGTCTGGTACTATTTACTATGATGGCAGTATGTCTGGTACTATTATATGGCAGTATGTCTGGTACTATTATATGGCAGTATGGCTGGTACTATTATATGGCAGTATGGCTGGTACTATTATATGGCAGTATGTCTGGTACTATTATATGGCAGTATGATTGGTACTACTATATGGCAGTATGTCTGGTACTATTATATGGCAGTATGTCTGGTACTATTATATGGCAGTATGGCTGGTACTATTATATGGCAGTATGGCTGGTACTATTACTATTTTTTGAGTATATTGTAGATTTGTTTTATAAAATACAAAGCTTTAATGAAGATACTTATTAACCCTACATCTTCTTGGTTCTGCAGAAGATGACATGTGAACTCAATACTATTCTAAGGCAGCTGTGAGAACTACATTTCCCATCATCCCCCGGGCTGCAGGAAGGAAGCAGCGAGGGTTGCTGAGGATCAGCTGCTGCTGTCTGTAGCCTCTCTCCAAGGCTTTTTATAGGACTTGTGGGGGATGGGGCGTGAAAGGAGGCCAGCGACATACGATGCCTCGCTCCGGGGCTCTGGCTAATGAATCCATGCAGGAGAGGGGATCCTGGGATTACTGTCATTTCTGCCGCCGCGTCTCGCAGGTGACGAGAGCGATATAAATGCTGTCTAATCACCATCCCATCCTCCGGATGCTGCCGTAATCGCCGGCTCACTGGACCCTCAGGCTCCTGACATCTGCAATATTGTATTTTCGCACGATCTGGCCTGGAATCACCAGCAGAGAAAACACGTAAGAATCCGCACAGGGCGCTACAATCCCAAGAGCCGCATCCGTATTCACGAGCAGCTGCCGACACCCTGCATCCTGATACGTTTCAATGACAGGCTGCGAAGAAGCCGTAACACCTCCGTCTGCATCCAAGACCATGGTCTGTTCACTCGCGCCGATCCTGACGCCCGTGTCACCGGGGAAAAGCCTTCATTAATATAACAAAAAGAGAATCAAATAAAATCACGGCATTTTTCTTTTTACGTTTCTGGAAATTCGCATTCCTTTTTCTGCTTATTGTGGAGAAAAAGAAGGGTTTTGTGTTTGGAAAATTTATCATTCGCAAAAACTCTTGGAAATGTGAGAAAATTCACTCTGAAATTGTTGACTTAATTTAATTTAGTTTTAATTTTATTTTTAATTTTTTTGATTATTTTCGTAAACCTTGCTAATAATATACAGAAAGACTCGTGATAGAAAATTTTTAAAAAATTAGAATATTTTTTGCATGATATAAGAATTTTTCTTGGTGGTAGTCGGAGGCAACGGCGTTAGAGATGGAGCGACAGAGAGCTGAGATGCTCATAAAGATCGCACGGGTTCGCCTCCAGTGCGGGAGAACGGGGGATGCTCTAAACTACCTATACCAAGCCCAAAGCCTCTACCCTACGCGCACGGCGGCCGGCCTCATACAGGCCATACGAGGAGGTTATTTCGAGGCTGATGGAGGTCATGGTGGACCAACACATGGTCCCTATGAGCAACGTGACTTCTGGGCCCATCAGAACCACTGTGCGGGTTGTGGGAACTGTGGTAGGCCGGCATGGCAAGTGGAAGAGGAGGAAGATGATGATGATGATGATGAAGAGGAGGAGGATGAGGAGGATGAAGAGGAAGAAGAGGAAAGGGTAATACAAGGCTTTGACGACCAGGAGGATTATTACCGAGTTCTTGGAGTCAGGAGGGACGCCAATACCGAAGTGATCCGAAAGGCGTATCGGAAACTGGCGCTGAGATACCACCCAGACAAGAACCACTCCGCGGGAGCTACAGAGGCCTTCAAGGTGAACAGGGATGGTGAGCCAATGTAAAAGGCAGGGGTGGTTTATGATATATGTGTGTGTTACTACTGACTCTAGGAAAGCTGGGTGACAACCAATATGGCTGCCATAAGTGCTCCACCGATAGTTTTCAGCGGGGCCATAACTAAGGTCGTAACCTTTACTACCAAAAAGACCTCATATTATCTAATGCGCCTGAGACATGCAAACATAATCATCTAGAGAAGTGCTCCTCAACTCCAGGCCTCAGGGCCCACCTACCGGGCATGATTTGAGAATATCCCACAGAATACCTATGGTAAGTCCTGATGCAGTGACACTAATTAGATCACCTGCTCAATACTGAGGAAATCCTGAAAACAAGGCCGGTAGGTGGGCCCTGAGGACTGGAGTGGAGGAACCCTGATCTAGAGTACATATTGGGTGAATGCCAGCTTCCCTGGTGGTCTAGGTACTGAGGCAATCAACGCAAACATCCCTGGTGTTCCTGATTTTGGTGTCAATATTAAACTCCCTGGTGGTATAGGGCATTGTAGGGCTTAAAGTGGTTGTTCGGGTTCAGAGCTGAACCCGAACATAACCATAACCTCACCCCGGCAGCACCCCTGATGTCAGCATCGGGGAATCTCATGCTCCGATGCTCTCCTTTGCCCGAAAAGGCATTTTCCGTAGTTCTGGTGACGTACCGGGCTCTCCATGGGGCTGCCATGAAGCCCGGTGACGTCACTGGCACTGATGGGTGGGCTTTAGCGTTGCCCTTGGGCAGCGCTAAAGCACACCCATCAGAGCCGGTGACGTCACCGAACACACTGCCATGCGATATTGTAAACAAAAGAGCCCTTGCCCTGCGCGATCTAGCGCAGGGCAAGGGAGCGCATCGGAGCATGAGATGCTCCGATACTAAAATTAGGGCTGCTGCCTGGGTGAGATTATGGGTACGTCCGGTTCCAGTTTGAACCCGGACAACCCCTTTAATATAGGCATCTCTTGTGGTCTAGGACAGTGAAGGTGTCATTGCCAGATGCCAGCTTCCCTGGTGGTCTAGGTAATGACATAGTCAAAGCCTCATCACTGGTGGTCTAGTGTATTGAAATGGCCAACGTCAATCCTTGGTGGGATAAGGCATTGAAGGAGTTAATGTAAGCATCCCTGGTGGCCCAGGCCAGATAAGAGGTCTGCTTTCCTTGTGATCTAAGTATTGACATAGTCAATGAGAAAATCCCTGGTGGTCTAGGGCAGTTACGGGGTTAATGTAACCATCTCTGTTGGTGAAGGGCAGTTAAACGGGTTATTCAGCCCAAAATATTCATGACCTATCCTCAAGATAGATTATCAATATCTGATTGCCAGGGGTCCGACAGTAGGGACTCCGCCATTCAGCTGTGAGATGAGGAGGCGGTGCCACACTATGTCTCGTCTCAGTGTAGCAGTGTTATATTGGGGCGGGTGCTTGTATTATACCGCACTCCCAAGATGAAGTGCGATGTACTGAAGAGGAGCTGTGCTTGCATGGAGCGCTGCCACACATGAGCAGAACTGCATTTCTGGAGCCTGGAAAAGCTGGGTGAGAACCCCACTGCAATGGGGCCCAGGATGGTTGTCCCCGGCTCTCCCAGAAATAGATAAAACCAAGAAATGAATGGACGGAAGGGAATGATTCAAGGCCGGGCCCTGGGTCTCTCTCTTTGCTGATGTGTCCGTCCATTCATACCGTAAAAGGGTGATGGACGGAACCAAGGCAGATATCAAACCTCAGAGCAACAGTCCATAAGACCAAGAAGAGGTGGGGCCTCCAAAGACCCTCCATAATAGTGTATCATCCACAGATCCCCCATAACCGTGTCCTCCAGAGATCCCCCATAACAGTGTCATCCACAGATCCTCCATAACAGTGTCAGCCACAGATCCCCCATAACGGTGTCATCCACAGATCCCCCATAACAGTGCCATCCTCAGATCCCCCATAACAGTGTCATCCACAAATCCCCCATAACAGTGTGTCATCCACAGATCCCCCATAACAGTGTCATCCACAGATCCCCATAACAGTGTCATCCACAGATCCCCCATAACAGTGTCATCCACAGATCCCCCATAACAGTGTGTCATCCACAGATCCCCCATAACAGTGTGTCATCTCCAGATCCCCCATAACAGTATCATCCACAGACCCCCCATAACAGTGTCATCCACAGATCCCCCATAACAGTGTATCACCCACAGATCCCCCATAACAGTGTCATCCACAGATCCCCATAACAGTGTCATCCACAGATCCCCATAACAGTGTGTCATCCACAGATCTCCCATAACAGTGTCAGCCACAGATCCCCCATAACGGTGTGTCATCCACAGATCCCCCATAACAGTGTCATCCACAGATCACCCATAACAGTGTCATCCACAGATCCCCCATAACAGTGTCATCCACAGATCCCCCATAACAGTGTCATCCACAGATCCCCATAACAGTGCCATCCACAGATCCCCCATAACAGTGTCATCCACAGATCCACATAACAGTGTCATCCACAGATCCTCCATAACAGTGACCTCCACAGATCCCCATAACAGTGTCATCCACAGATCCCCCATAACAGTGTCATCCACAGATCCTCCATAACAGTGACCTCCACAGATCCCCCATAACAGTGTGTCCTCTACAGATCCCCCATAACAGTGACATCCACAGATCCCCCATAACTGTGTGTCCTCCACAGATCCCCCATAACAGTGTCATCCACAGATCCCCCATAACAGTGTCATCCACAGATCCTCCATAACAGTGACCTCCACAGATCCCCCATAACAGTGTCATCCACAGATCCCCCATAACAGTGTCATCCACAGATCCTCCATAACAGTGACCCTGCACAGATCCCCCATAACAGTGTGTCCTCCACAGATCCCCCATAACAGTGTGTCATCCACAGATCCCCCATAACAGTGTCATCCACAGATCCCCCATAACAGTGTCATCCACAGATCCTCCATAACAGTGTCATCCACAGATCTCCCATAACAGTGTCATCCACAGATCCTCCATAACAGTGTGCCTCCACAGATCCCCCATAACAGTGTGCATCCACAGATCCCCATAACAGTGTCATCCACAGATCCCCATAACAGTGTCATCCACAGATCCTCCATAACAGTGTCATCCACAGATCCCTCATAACAGTGTCATCCACAGATCTCCATAACAGTGTCATCCACAGATCCCCCATAACAGTGTGTCATCCACAGATCTCCCATAACAGTGTCATCCACAGATCTCTCTATAACAGTGTCATCCACAGATCCCTCATAACAGTGTCATCCACAGATCCCCCATAACAGTGTCATCCACAGATCCTCCATAACAGTGTCATCCACAGATCCCCCATAACAGTGTCATCCACAGATCCTCCATAACAGTGTCATCCACAGATCCTCCATAACAGTGATCATGCCACAGATCCCCCATAACAGTGTGTCATCCACAGATCCCCATAACAGTGTCATCCACAGATCCCCATAACAGTGTCATCCACAGATCCCCATAACAGTGTCATCCACAGATCCTCCATAACAGTGTCATCCACAGATCCCCCATAACAGTGTCATCCACAGATCCTCCATAACAGTGACATCCACAGATCCTCCATAACAGTGTGTCATCCACAGATCCTCCATAACAGTGTCATCCACAGATCCTCCATAACAGTGTCATCCACAGATCCTCCATAACAGTGACCTCCACAGATCCCTCATAACAGTGTCATCCACAGATCCCCATAACAGTGTCATCCACAGATCCTCCATAACAGTGTGTCCTCCACAGATCCCCATAACAGTGTCATCCACAGATCTCCCATAACAGTGTCATCCACAGATCCCCATAACAGTGTCATCCACAGATCCCCATAACAGTGCTCATCCACAGATCCTCCATAACAGTGTGTCCTCCACAGATCCTCCATAACAGTGTATCAACCACAGATCTCCCATAACAGTGTCATCCACAGATCCCCATAACAGTGTGTCCTCCACAGATCCTCCATAACAGTGTGTCATCCACAGATCCTCCATAACAGTGTCATCCACAGATCCCCCATAACAGTGTCATCCACAGATCCCCCATAACAGTGACATCCACAGATCCCCATAACAGTGTATCATCCACAGATCCCCATAACAGTGTCATCCACAGATCCCTCCATAACAGTGTCACTCCACAGATCCCTCATAACAGTGTCATCCACAGATCCCCCATAACAGTGTCATCCACAGATCCTCCATAACAGTGTCATCCACAGATCCTCCATAACAGTGTCATCCACAGATCCCCCATAACAGTGTCATCCACAGATCCCCATAACAGTGTCATCCACAGATCCCCATAACAGTGTCATCCACAGATCCCCATAACAGTGACATCCACAGATCCCCATAACAGTGTATCATCCACAGATCCCCATAACAGTGTCATCCACAGATCCCCATAACAGTGTCATCCACAGATCCCCCATAACAGTAGTCATCCACAGATCTCCCATAACAGTGTCATCCACAGATCCTCCATAATAGTGTCATCCACAGATCCCCATAACAGTGTCATCCACAGATCCCCCATAACAGTGTGTCATCCACAGATCCCCCATAACAGTGTATCACCCACAGATCCCCCATAACAGTGTCATCCACAGATCCCCTATAACAGTGTCCTCCACAGATCCCCCATAACAATGTCATCCACAGATCCCCATAACAGTGTCATCCACAGATCCCCCATAACAGTGCCATCCACAGATCCCCATAACAGTGTGTCATCCACAGATCCCCCATAACAGTGTATCACCCACAGATCCCCCATAACAGTGTCATCCACAGATCCAGAACACACACAGAACCAGAGATAGGTGCACACTGCCGTCACATTAAACCCTCACACTGATGTTAAAAATTGAGAGGTCAGTTCGACATATCTCTGGTTCTATGTTTGTTCTGAATACTTGCCACATCCACATAAATTTTATCTTATGTAGGATTTCATTGTGGTACTTGTAGTCCGTTGCTGGCATCATCCATTGTATGCATTTTTTGCTGGTGATTGCCATTAGCAACGGACTACAAGTGCAGGATGTGCTCCCCTATAGAAATGCACAACTGCATATGGGTATGAGCGCATCCTGCTTTCTTATCACCACATTTTTTGATGGTTCATCCACAGATCCCCCATAACAGTGCCATCCACAGATCTCCCATAACAGTGTCATCCACAGATCCCCCATAACAGTGCCATCCACAGATCATCCATAACAGTGTCATCCACAGATCCCCCATAACAGTGTCATCCACAGATCCCTCATAACAGTGTCATCCACAGATCCCCCATAACAGTGCCATCCACAGATCCCTCATAACAGTGACATCCACAGATCCCCCATAACAGTGCCATCCACAGATCCCTCATAACAGTGACATCCACAGATCCCTCATAACAGTGACATCCACAGATCCCCATAACAGTGCCATCCACAGATCCCTCATAACAGTGTCACCCACAGATCCCCATAACAGTGTCATCCACAGATCCCCCATAACAGTGTCATCCACAGATCCCCATAACAGTGTCATCCACAGATCCCCTATAACAGTGTCATCCACAGATCCTCCATAACAGTGTCATCCACAGATCCCCATAACAGTGTCATCCACAGATCCCCTATAACAGTGTCATCCACAGATCCCCATAACAGTGACATCCACAGATCCCCATAACAGTGTATCATCCACAGATCCCCCATAATAGTGTCATCCACAGATCCCCCATAACAGTGTCATCCACAGATCCCCCATAACAGTATCATCCACAGATCTCCCATAACAGTGTCATCCACAGATCCCCCATAATAGTGTCATCCACAGATCCCCCATAACAGTGTGTCATCCACAGATCCCCCATAACAGTGTGTCCTCCACAGATCCCCCATAACAGTGTATCACCCACAGATCCCCCATAACAGTGTCATCCACAGATCCCCTATAACAGTGTCCTCCACAGATCCCCCATAACAATGTCATCCACAGATCCCCCATAACAGTGTCATCCACAGATCCCCCATAACAGTGCCATCCACAGATCCCCCATAACAGTGTGTCATCCACAGATCCCCCATAACAGTGTATCACCCACAGATCCCCCATAACAGTGTCATCCACAGATCCAGAACACACACAGAACCAGAGATAGGTGCACACTGCCGTCACACTAAACCCTCACACTGATGTTAAAAATTGAGAGGTCAGTTCGACATATCTCTGGTTCTGTGTTTGTTCTGAATACTTGCCACATCCACATAAATTTCATCTTATGTAGGATGTCCATTGTGGTACTTGTAGTCCGTTGCTGGCATCATCCATTGTATGCATTTTTTGCTGGTGATTGCCATTAGCAACGGACTACAAGTGCAGGATGTGCTCCCCTACAGAAATGCACAACTGCATATGGGTATGAGCGCATCCTGCTTTTTTATCACCACATTTTTTGATGGTTCATCCACAGATCCCCCATAACAGTGTCATCCACAGATCCCCGATAACAGTGTCATCCACAGATCCCCCATAACAGTGCCATCCACAGATCATCCATAACAGTGTCATCCACAGCCCCCCCATAACAGTGTCATCCACAGATCCCCCATAACAGTGTCATCCACAGATCCCCCATAACAGTGCCATCCACAGATCCCTCATAACAGTGACATCCACAGATCCCCCATAACAGTGCCATCCACAGATCCCTCATAACAGTGACATCCACAGATCCCTCATAACAGTGACATCCACAGATCCCCCATAACAGTGCCATCCACAGATCCCTCATAACAGTGTCATCCACAGATCCCTCATAACAGTGTGTCATCCACAGATCCCTCATAACAGTGTCATCCACAGATCCCTCATAACAGTGTCATCCACAGATCCCCCATAACAGTGTCATCCACAGATCCCTCATAACAGTGACATCCACAGATCCCTCATAACAGTGTCATCCACAGATCCCCATAACAGTGTCATCCACAGATCTCCATAACAGTGACATCCACAGATCCCCATAACAGTGTCATCCACAGATCCCCTATAACAGTGTCATCCACAGATCCCCTATAACAGTGTCATCCACAGATCTCCTATAACAGTGCGTCATCCACAGATCTCCATAACAGTGCGTCATCCACAGATCCCCATAACAGTGCGTCATCCACAGATCCTCATAACAGTGCGTCATCCACAGATCCCCATAACAGTGCCATCCACAGATCCCCCATAACAGTGTCATCCACAGATCCCCATAACAGTGTGCATCCACAGATCCCTCATAACAGTGTCATCCACAGATCCCCCATAACAGTGACATCCACAGATCCCCTATAACAGTGTGTCATCCACAGATGCCCCCATAACAGTGCGTCATCCACAGATCCCCTATAACAGTGTGTCATCCACAGATCCCCCATAACAGTGCGTCATCCACAGATCCCCATAACAGTGTCATCCACAGATCCTCCATAACAGTGTCATCCACAGATCCCCATAACAGTGTCATCCACAGATCCCCTATAACAGTGTCATCCACAGATCCCCCATAACAGTGTCATCCACAGATCCCCATAACAGTGTCATCCACAGATCCCCATAACAGTGTCATCCACGGATCCCCATAACAGTGTCATCCATAGATCCCCCATAACAGTGTCATCCACAGATCCCCATAACAGTGTCATCCACAGATCCCCCATAACAGTGTCATCCACAGATCCCCTATAACAGTGTCATCCACAGATCCCCATAACAGTGACATCCACAGATGCTCCCAAAACAGTGTCCTCCACAGATGCCCTCATAACAGTGTCATCCACAGATCCCCTATAACAGTGTCATTAACAGATCTCCCATAACAGTGTCATCCACAGATCCCTATAACAGTGTCATCCACAGATCTCCCATAACAGTGTCATCCACAGATCCCTATAACAGTGTCATCCACAGATCCCCCATAACAGTGTCATCCACAGATCCCCTATAACAGTGTCATCCACAGATCTCCCATAACAGTGTCATCCACAGATCTCCTATAACAGTGTCATCCACAGATCCCTCATAACAGTGTCATCCACAGATCCCCCATAACAGTGTCATCCACAGATCCCCATAACAGTGTCATCCACAGATCCCTCATAACAGTGTGTCATCCACAGATCCCCATAACAGTGTCATCCACAGATCTCCCATAACAGTGTCATCCACAGATCCCCCATAACAGTGTCATCCACAGATCCCCATAACAGTGTCATCCACAGATCCCCATAACAGTGTCATCCACAGATCCCCCATAACAGTGTCATCCACAGATCCCCATAACAGTGTCATCCACAGATCCCCATAACAGTGTCATCCACAGATCCCCCATAACAGTGTCATCCACAGATCCCCCATAACAGTGCCATCCACAGATCCCTATAACAGTGTCATCCACAGATCCCCCATAACAGTGTCATCCACAGATCTCCATAACAGTGTGTAATCCACAGATCCCCCATAACAGTGTGTAATCCACAGATCCCCCATAACAGTGTGTCATCCACAGATCCCCCATAACAGTGTCATCCACAGCGCCCCCATAACAGTGTCATCCACAGATCCCCCATAACAGTGTCACCCACAGATCCCCATAACAGTCTAAGACACTTTCCTCCGTTGTTTCTGTATTTGTGGCTTATCTCTATACTCATTGGATTTTATGCTCTTTTTTTCTATAGGTTATTGGGAAAGCATTTGCAGCTCTCAGTGATCCGACAAAGAGAAAAGCTAATGACGACTCCCAAGGCCGAGCTGAAGCTCCGTCTGACCAGGACCTGACAACAGATGAGATCTTCGATCTATTTTTCAGGGGTCACTTTTCTACCCGCACTGCTTATGCCTTCAGCGGTCGTCCAAGAGAGCCACCAAGATCAACCAGAAGAGATGAACCAGATGGGACATGGCAGAGGTGGACATCAGAGGATGACATGCAAGACAGACCAAGGTGGCAGCAGAGGGAAAGTATGAGACAAAACAATGGCCAAGATTGGAGACCGAGAGAGGAGACCTCCCAGGAAAGAAAGAGACAATGGCAAGAGCAGAAACAAGAGGGTGGTCAATCAAAGTGGCAGAAAGAAGTCAAACGAGAGCCAGGAAGACCCAAGACCCAGCAGGAGCGGAAACAAGACGCTGGACAGACAAATGCAAAGTGGTGGGAGAAGAGGGGTCAAGAACCCAAGAAGTCAAGATGGCGTGAAGAAATGGAAAAACATAATATAAAACGTCCTAGAAGACAGGAAGAGGAAGACGAAGCTGGTACTCCTAAATCAGCTTATTCTGCCTTCATCCAGGTCCTACCAGTCCTGATCCTGGTGGTGGTATCAGTGGTGGCACAAATGACAGCCACCAGTCCATCTTACAGTCTTCATCCCAAATCTTCTTCTGGTCTAACAATTCCCAGGGAAACCAGCAGTCGAGGGGTTCCGTATTTTGTTGGCCAGAATTTCCAGAACCGTTATCGAGGCCAAGCACTGGTAGAGCTCGAGAGGGCAGTGGAGAAGGAGTATGCCGAACAAGTCCAAGCTGGCTGTTGGAAGGAGAAACAGCAGAGGTCTGACTTGGCCAACCTAGCCCGGCTTTATGGAGACCAGAGATTAAGGGAAAAGGCCGACACCTTCAAGATGGAGAACTGTAGGAAGCTGTCAGACCTCATAGGCATACGGAGGGGAGGTTAATGTGTGGTCCTCACGAGACTTTTCTTTGGGAGGGGGAAGGAGGACCCATTAAGATCATGTTTGTGCCAGTTTATAATACAGCTGATAGAAAACTTTGGAGCCCAGAACCTTAGGCTCAGTCTACATGGTGACTTCTGTCATAAAAAAGATCAATGTGGTGGTGACACCAGGTCATGAGTCAAATATTGGACAAAATTGTCAGCCAGACCTCAAAACCATCAAAAATTTGGCCAGGCCGAATCACAAGTAACTTCCATTGTAGGACCTCAGCCTTGCAATATTCCACAGACCCGTGTAGTCTGGGCCTTCTATTCATTGTAGACTGAATGCTCTTAGACACTTCTTGAGACATTTTTAGAGAATTATCAAAATGTTCCTCAGACTGTGAAAATAGATAAAGTACGTGCCAAAACAACACCGAACCCAACACCGAGCCACAAGACGTCCTATAAACCAGAAGAACGTCATCGATACTACGCATCCTATAGTTCTTGTCTTCATTTCATCCATTAGGTTCTCACTACTGCGTTGAGCAGATGTCTCATATATAGTTCTGGCGTGAGGGTGGAGAAGCTGTAATCCTACTGGTTGTTACAAGCGACTCCTTCAAGGACATCTCCAGGAAGGGCCATAAAATCCCCTCATCTTCAGTGCGATGCTCAGATCACTAGACTCATGTATCCTACTTTGCCTGTAAGTTAATAAAATGAACTCTTTTACCTCAGCCATGATTACCTCAGGAGATGATTGGGTGAGGAGACTTTTGTAGATTGATTGACACATAACTAACAGGGGGAGTGCTCTGAGATGCCCCAGTACTGGACGGTATGGCTGGTCAGCCTAAGGCCCCTTTCACATCTGCGTTTTTCCTTTCCATCCTAGAGTTCCGTCCTCGGGGCTCTAGGACGGAAAGATACTGATCAGGATTATCCCAATGCATTCTGAATGGAGAGAAATCCGTTCAGGATGCATCAGGGTGTCTTCAGTTCAGTACTGAAACATTTTTTGGCCGTAGCCTCCGGCCAAAAATCCGGAAGACATGCCGCAAGGATGGATCCGGAATTAATGCCCATTGCAAAGCATTAATCCGGATCCGGCGCATCGCTGTATTCGACGCATCGCTGTATTCGACGCATCGCTGTATTCGACGTTTAGCTTTTAAGAATCGTAACATGGCAGCCAGGATGCTACTAAAGTCCTGGCTGCCATGAAAAAGCAGCGGGGAGCCAGTGGGAGAAGCTACTTTCCATGCGGCGGCCGGGGTGCTCCTCGATGATGTCACCAGGTCCCTGCGTCGCATGGTTCACATAGCTATGGATCGTACGGTGCATTGCTCAGATAGCATAGCTATGAGATCCATTCGACGCAGGGACCTGGTGACGTCATTGAGGAGCGCCCCCGCCGCCGCACGGAAGGTAGTAGCTTTTCCCCCGCTGCTTTTCTGTGGCACCCGGGACTTTAGTAGCGTCCTGGCTGCCATGGTTACTGGAAAGCATATTGAAGACTGATCAGTCTTCAAATGCTTTCAGTTGTCTTGTGCTGTGACGGACCTGGCGGGCATTTCCGCGACGGAAGTGCACACCGGATCCTCACAGCGCTAGTGTGAAAGAGGCCTAAGCTGCTGTCATAGGAGAGGGAAATCCCTGGATGAGGAGGGGTTGGCATGGCATTTTAATGAAGGTTACCCACTGGACACAGTCCCTCCTCCTGCTCCCTATTCACCTCGTAGAGGCAGGTGACTCTTAAGGATTTTTGATGCCCATCGAAATCAATAGATACTCAATGATTTTTAGGGAAGACGTATACAGTAATACTTCCACAGTCCGTAAAGTCTAGTCGGAAAGTGGATAGTTGGGCCTCTCGGTAACATCCACCTGACATTCAGGATTTCTCATTCCTCCAGTCCTAGGTTATTGTGCCAGGCCTGCCATGAGGTAAAACCTCTAGACATCTCAGGACACTTTCAGGGAAGACTGTAAAGTAAGACGTTGCGGGCCTGCATGTCTGAACAAGAGCCTAATTTCCACTTGGAGTTCCTATTTAGCTGCAGTGGGGTTATTACATGGTGGACACTTGGTCCATATGAGCTTGATGCTGCTGGGTAACAGACCTCCAGAATGTCAGGCGCCATCTAAGAAAGAGTTTTGGAGAGGAGGGGTATGAAGGTGAGGTGGACTCCGAGGTGAATTATAAGCCATTATGGATGCATCCCCAGCGACCACCGTCCCATAAACACTTACAGCTATGGGACATCTGAACGGAGTTTGTATGTCTTCCCCATGTCAGCGTGGCTTTCCTCCCACATTCCAAAAATATACAAATAGGCAAACTGGCTTCCTACAAAATTGACCCTAATGTGCATTGTGTGTTGGCGCTGATATGGCAGCCACTTACTTCCAATGGAGTCGCCCAGGGGCAGACCGTACAGTGAATTTTCCTGGTGGGTCAATGGCCACAGGGCCACCCGAGCCCTCCTCACTGCTGCTGGCCAGGTACATATTACTGGGCACACTATAGGGGGTCATTATTAGGCATCATACTAAAGGTAGGGCTGGCTCGGTGCTGAGGGCCACATCTCACCTCTTAAGCCCCTGCTCCATATCTAACTAGAGACGAGGGGGAAAGAATTGGACGAGGAAGACCGAATGTGGCAGCTATTGATGGCCACCATAGAAAGCCACGCTCCTGGGGAGGTACTTTGTAGTATTTGATTCTGAGGGATGATATTCTGTGCTACACTATGGTATGCCAACCTGTTCTGGCCCCATCTCCTTGTGTTCCCCTGCCTTCTGTCAACTTGGACCCACCTACAACATTGGAGCCACTTTTTGTTTTTTTCCAGAGCCACTTTAAGTTCCCAGTCCACCTCTGGAGTGGCCCCAACCACCCAACTATTCCTGCGCTTAGAGTCCCTGTGAGAAAGTCAATAAAGTAAAAAAAAAAACACAGGTCCGTCAAGTCCAACCTATAATCCTATGGTGTTGATCCAGAAGAAGGGAAAAATAGAGAGGCTCTGGAGCACCGAGGGCTCGTCACTCGTCACTGGCGTAAATGGAAGTTCATCCTTGGGAAGGCTTCTGCAACTCTAACTGGAAGGTGACGCCACCATGAATGGAAACTTCTTCACTGGAAGCTATGGAGATGCCAATCCTGATGGTTGTCACCCAGTGGGCATGGAGTTCTCGTCGGCCCCAGCCACCTCCTAAGCTTTAGCTTGCCTGGGGAGACCCAATGGCTAAGATTAGCAGGGTTCCCTCTCCAAATAAGGGGTCAGGAAGGGCATAAATCCAGATAGGATAGACCCGTCATTTGGAGGTGTTTTCTAGGCTCTTACATTGATGGTCTGTGCTTAGGATAGGGGGTCTCAACCCTGGGGTCACCACAGGGACAGTGACGACCATACGAGTGGCTGCGTCTGGTATAGACCCATTCAAGTGAAAGAGACTGAGCAGGACGGAGACGTATGGAGTGTCGCTGTCAGGAACTGCTTGAAACAAGAGCCTCCGCCTCTTCTTTCTGCTGATCGGTGGGAGTCCCGGGACGAGACCCCCTCAGTCTCACACCAAAGTGAAGCAATCAACGGAACATCCCAGAAAACCCATTTAAAGAGATTATCCAGGCAGGGTCCTTCCAGAAACAGCACCACACTTGTGTACAGGTTGTGTCTGGTACTGCAGTGAAGATCCTTTCACATCAATAGATATGTGTGATGCCAACTGTGGAAGAAAGCAGCCATGTTCTTCTAACCCTGTACCCCCATGCCTATTGCTAGTAATTAAAGGTTCGGTTCACAGCAGGCTGTAAAGTGAGACGGTGCAGGCTGTGCTACTGACATCTAGTGGTCAATATGAGCACCACACTGTAGCGGTATTAGTATAATACATCGTATTGCAGCTTTGTGCTGAATTATTGGACATTGGGTAATTCAGACAGTAATAATGCGGGGCATTCAGGGTGCGGTCTGACTACCGGTTTAACCACTTGAAGACCACAGGTTTATACCCCCCTAGTGACCAGGCCACTTTTTACAGTTCTGCACTACACTACTTTCACCGTTTATTGCTCCATCATGCAACTTACCACCCAAATGAATTTTACCTCCTTTTCTTCTCACTAATAGAGCTTTCATTTGGTGGTATTTCATTCTTGCTGACATTTTTACTTTTTTGATATGTTACTTTTTTTGACTAAATTTTTTGCAAAAAAACGACATCTTTCGCTTTCTGTTGTAAAAATTTTCAAATAACACTACATTTCAATTTAAATTTTTCACTAAATGTATTGTTCTATATGTCTTTGATACCATAGCTTTTTACAAACTATGGTGCAAAAAAGTGAGTTTCCGCACTTTGACTTTCTGAGCACCTGTCCTGTTTCCTGAGGCACTACAATGCCCAGACAGTAGAAACACCCCACAAATGACCCCATTTCGGAAAGTAGACACCCTAAGGTATTCGCTGATGGGCATAGTGAGTTCATGGAATTTTTAATTTTTTGTCACAAGTTAGCGGAAATGGAATTTTATTTTTTTTTAAATTTCATTTTCCGCTAACTTGTGACAAAAAATTAAAAATTCCATGAACTCACTATGCCCATCAGCGAATACCTTAGGGTGTCTACTTTCTAAAATGGGGTCACTTGTGAGGTGTTTGTACTGCCCTGGCATTTGAGGGTCTCCGCAATCATTACACGTATGGCCAGCATTAGGAGTTTCTGCGATTCTCCTTATATTGAGCAGACGGGGAATGAGATTTTTTTTTCCGTTCAGCTTCTGGGCTGAAAAAAAAATGAACGGCACAGATTTCTTCATTCGCATCGATCAATGTGGATGAAAAAATCTCTAAAAAGTGTGCAAAAAAAAAAAGAGGGGAAAGCTGTAAAGCTGCGATCGCTAAGGGACCCTTAGGCCTCATTCACATGTCCGCAATTCTGTTCCGCAAAATATGGGGACAGACTTTGTCCCGCTCGGATCCGCACTCCCGGGTCTGCACTTCCGGATCCGCAAAAATATAGAACATGTCCTATTCTTGTCCGCAATTGCGGAAAAGAAAAGGCATTTTCTATATAGTTCTGGCAATGTGCGGATCCGCAAAATGCAGAAAGCACATTGCCGGTGTCCGTGTTTTGCGGATCCATGGATCCGAAAAACACATACGGACGTCTGAATGAGCCTTACAGGGGGGTGATTAGTGACAGGGGGGGTGACATGGGTGATCAGGGGTTGATCAGTGATGGGGGTGTGTGTGTGTAGTGATTGGTGCACTTTACTTATGTTTGCCTTGGTGGTCCCAGACAAATGGACCACCAGAGGAGCAGACAGCAGGCATATCAGACGCTGTTTACAAAACAGCGTCTGATATGCGTTTTAAATGCATTTTTTTTCACATCTACAGCCTGCTAGCGCATGATCAGCGCTGGCAGGGTGTAGTTTCAGTTGTCCCGGTTACGATCGCATGAACGCGCACGCACGGCGCGCGCGCGTTCATGCGAAATCTCGGGTCTCACGAGATGACGCCGATAGGCGTGAGTGAGACCTGAGAGAGCCGCCGCGCTGACGCCTATCAGCGTTAGCGTGGCGTCAAGTGGTTAAATGGCATCTGTCAGCAGTTCTGTCCCTATGACACCGGCTGACCTGTTACATGTGAGCTCTGCAGCTGAAGGCGTCTGTGTTGGTCTCATGTTCATATGTGCCCGCATTGCTGAGAGAATTTATGTTTTATTATATGTGAATTAACCTCTAGGAGCAACGAGGGCGTCACCATTACACCTAGAGGCCCTGCTCTCTGCAACCGCCGCCGCATCCTCTACACTGTGATTGGCTTCACGTGCACATGTAACAGGCCAGCCGGTGTCATAGGGACAAACCTGCTGACAGATGCCCTTTAATGAATTTACAGCATCATATATGTCACGCGACCCGCGGTCGGGCTGAGAATATAATCCATAAAACGAATGCTAAAATACACCCCAAGTCTGAACGAGGCCTTAACAAATTTGGGACTAAAGAGCCACAAATGAATTCTTGTCAATGTGTCATTATAATTTTATGTTTTATCTTACTATTATTTTAGATTATTACTGTTCTAACCTTGACGCCATCTTTGTACTCCATTTCTCCTACTCTCATATTGTTACACTCAAGCTGTTAAACCGTTACCGTTTGTACGTCCATGAATAGGACGCAGCATACGTCGCGGCCATCTTTGTACGCCCATGACTAGGACGCCCCATGCGACGCGGCCATCTTTGTACGCCCGTGACTAGAAAGCCGCATACGTCGCGGTGTTCTGCCAGATCTCTATAGATTGCCGAAAGTCTATAGCGGAAGTCACGTGGTTCGCTGGGCAAGCGCACAAGCGCGCTTCCACAAATCATCCCTGCAGCCTCCACTGAAGTACTTCGCCCACCGCGCGTGCGCACAAGAGACGTCTTAAAGTGACAGTCATCTCCAGTAAAATACAGCATCTTTATACGCTCATGACTAGGACGCTGCATACGTCGCGGCCATCTTTCTACACTCGTTTTTCCTGACGTTCTAGCTCGGTGTTCTGTTCGGCGGCCATCTTTGTACACCCTGTCCTCCTACGTCACACCGGTGCGCCGGAAGTGTCGCAGTGTTACTCTCCAGCTCCGCTCCATTCCCGACAGAACTGATAGTCATGGCGGCAGTGCAGATGCTGAGTGCTGGGGCCGGGCCGCTGACCGGCGGGAATCCTGTGGAGATGGACTGGATGAGCCGAGAAGTGACCACCGGGGTGAGTCCGGGCTGGGGGACGTGCTGTCCGGGTGTGAGGAGCGGGAGAAGCCCGGTGGCTAGGCCGATGATACAGCAGATACAGTGCAGGCGAATTGTGGCTGTGCTGGGACTTGTAGTTCTTCCTCCTGTGTCTGCGCTAATGGTAGTAACATCGCAGAGTCCTGGCTGACAACCCCGGCTGGGCTGCACGCTGGGTGTTGTAGTGGCGTCACTTGGCCTCAGAGAAGCTGAGAGAAGGTGTCAGCAATATCTTCTCAAACCAGCCCCCAGCAGTGAGAGACCGAGCGCCCCGGAGGAGCGGTCCCCGGTATAGAAGTCCCAGAAACCCCCCCGGAGGAGCGGTCCCCGGTATAGAAGTCCCAGAAACCCCCCCCCGGAGGAGCGGTCCCCGGTATAAAAGTCCCAGAAACAACAACCCCCGGAGGAGCGGTCCCTGTATAAAAGTTCCAGAAACACCACCCCCGGAGGAGCGGTCCCCTGTATAAAAGTCCCAGAAAAAAAAAACCGTCCCCCGGAGGAGCGGTCCCTGTATAAAAGTCCCAGAAACCCCCCCGGAGGAGGAGCGGTCCCCTGTATAAAAGTCCCAGAAGCCCCCCCCCCCCCCGGAGGAACGGTTCCCTGTATAAAAGTCCCAGAAACGCAACCCCCCAGTGGAGCGGTCCCCAGGAATAGAAGTCCCATAGAACCTCTCCGGAGGAGCGGTCCCCGGTATAGAAGTCCCAGAAACCCACGCCCCCGGAGGAGGAGCGGTCCCCGGTATAGAGGTCCCATAGAACCTCTCCGGAGGAGCGGTCCCCGGTATAGAAGTCCCAGAAGCCCACCGCCCCGGAGGAGGAGCGGTCCCCTGTATAGAAGTCCCAGAAACAGCCCCCCCGGAGGAGCGGTCCCCTGTGTAAAAGTCCCAGAAAACCCCTGCGGAGGAGGAGCGGTCCCCTGTATAAAAGTCCCAGAAACCCCCCGGAGGAGCGGTCCCCGGAATAGAGGTCCCAGAAAACCCCCCCGGAGGAGCGGTCCCCGGAATAGAGGTCCCAGAAAACCCTCCCGGAGGAGCGGTCCCCGGTATAAAAATACCGGAACCCCCCCGGAGGAGGAGCGGTCCCCGGTATAGAAGTCCCAGAAAGAACTCCCCCCAGAGGGGGAGCGGTCCCCGGTATAGAAGTCCCAGAAAGAAACCAAACCGTCCCCAAACTGTATAAAAGTCCCAGAAACCACCCCCCCCCCGGAGGAGCGGTCCCCTGTGTAAGTCCCAGAAAACCCCTCCGGAGGGGCGGTCCCCGGTATAGAAGTCCCAGAAAGAACCCCCCTGGAGGAGGAGCGGTCCCCGGTATAGAAGTCCCAGAAAGAACCCCCCCCCCCCTGGAGGAGGAGCGGTCCCCGGTATAGAAGTCCAAGAAAACCCTCCTGGAGGAGCGGTCCCTGGTATAGAAGTCCCAGAAGTCCACCCCCCTCCGGAGGAGTAGCGGTCCCCGGTATAGAAGTCCCAGAAAGAAACCAAACCCCCTGCCGGAAGGAGCGGTCCCCGGTATAGAGGTCCCAGAAACCCCCAGAGGAGCGGTCCCTGTATAAAGTCCCAGAAACCCCCCGGAGGAGCGGTCCCCGGTATAGAAGTCCCAGAAACCCCCACCCCGGAGGAGCGGTCCCCTATATAGAAGTCCCAGAAACCCCCCGGAGGAGCGGTCCCCTGTATAGAAGTCCCAGAAACTCCCACGGAGGAGCGGTCCCTAGTATAGAAGTCCCGGAAGCCCACCCGGAGTATAGGTCCCAGATGAGGAGTGCCAGAGCAGCCCCGGATGTGACCGGAGTATAAGAGTCCCAGTAATGAGGAGTGTCAGTGCAGCTCTGGAGTGTGACCGGAGTATAAGAATATAACTGAGGAGTGTCCAGTGCAGCTCTGGAGTGTGACCGGAGTATAAGAATATAATGAGGAGTGTCGAGTAGCAGTCTCTGGATGTGACCGGAGTATAGAGATACTAATGAGGAGTGTCAGTGCAGCTCTGGATGTGACCGGAGTATAAGAGATATAATGAGGAGTGTCAGTGCAGCTCTGGGTGTGACCGGAGTATAAGATATAATGAGGAGTGTCAGTGCAGCTCTGGGTGTGACCGAGTATAAGAGATATAATGAGGAGTGTCAGTGCAGCTCTGGAGTGTGACCGGAGTATAAGAATATAATGAGGAGTGTCAGTGCAGCTCTGGATGTGACCGGAGTATAAGAGATATAATGAGGAGTGTCAGTGCAGCTCTGGGTGTGACCGGAGTATAAGATATAATGAGGAGTGTCAGTGCAGCTCTGGATGTGACCGGAGTATAAGAGATATAATGAGGAGTGTCAGTGCAGCTCTGGGTGTGACCGGAGTATAAGATATAATGAGGAGTGTCAGTGCAGCTCTGGGTGTGACCGGAGTATAAGAGATATAATGAGGAGTGTCAGTGCAGCTCTGGGTGTGACCGGAGTATAAGATATAATGAGGAGTGTCAGTGCAGCTCTGGGTGTGACCGAGTATAAGAGATATAATGAGGAGTGTCAGTGCAGCTCTGGGTGTGACCGGAGTATAAGATATAATGAGGAGTGTCAGTGCAGCTCTGGGTGTGACCGGAGTATAAGATATAATGAGGAGTGTCAGTGCAGCTCTGGGTGTGACCGGAGTATAAGAGATATAATGAGGAGTGTCAGTGCAGCTCTGGATGTGACCGGAGTATAAGATATAATGAGGAGTGTCAGTGCAGCTCTGGGTGTGACCGGAGTATAAGATATAATGAGGAGTGTCAGTGCAGCTCTGGGTGTGACCGGAGTATAAGATATAATGAGGAGTGTCAGTGCAGCTCTGGGTGTGACCGGAGTATAAGATATAATGAGGAGTGTCAGTGCAGCTCTGGATGTGACCGGAGTATAAGATATAATGAGGAGTGTCAGTGCAGCTCTGGGTGTGACCGGAGTATAAGATATAATGAGGAGTGTCAGTGCAGCTCTGGGTGTGACCGGAGTATAAGAGATATAATGAGGAGTGTCAGTGCAGCTCTGGGTGTGACCGGAGTATAAGATATAATGAGGAGTGTCAGTGCAGCTCTGGATGTGACCGGAGTATAAGATATAATGAGGAGTGTCAGTGCAGCTCTGGATGTGACCGGAGTATAAGAGATATAATGAGGAGTGTCAGTGCAGCTCTGGGTGTGACCGGAGTATAAGATATAATGAGGAGTGTCAGTGCAGCTCTGGGTGTGACCGGAGTATAAGAATATAATGAGGAGTGTCAGTGCAGCTCTGGGTGTGACCGGAGTATAAGAGATATAATGAGGAGTGTCAGTGCAGCTCTGGGTGTGACCGGAGTATAAGAATATAATGAGGAGTGTCAGTGCAGCTCTGGGTGTGACCGGAGTATAAGAGATATAATGAGGAGTGTCAGTGCAGCTCTGGGTGTGACCGGAGTATAAGATATAATGAGGAGTGTCAGTGCAGCTCTGGATGTGACCGGAGTATAAGATATAATGAGGAGTGTCAGTGCAGCTCTGGGTGTGACCGGAGTATAAGATATAATGAGGAGTGTCAGTGCAGCTCTGGATGTGACCGGAGTATAAGAGATATAATGAGGAGTGTCAGTGCAGCTCTGGGTGTGACCGGAGTATAAGAATATAATGAGGAGTGTCAGTGCAGCTCTGGATGTGACCGGAGTATAAGAGATATAATGAGGAGTGTCAGTGCAGCTCTGGGTGTGACCGGAGTATAAGAATATAATGAGGAGTGTCAGTGCAGCTCTGGGTGTGACCGGAGTATAAGATATAATGAGGAGTGTCAGTGCAGCTCTGGGTGTGACCGGAGTATAGAGATATAATGAGGAGTGTCAGTGCAGCTCTGGATGTGACCGGAGTATAAGATATAATGAGGAGTGTCAGTGCAGCTCTGGGTGTGACCGGAGTATAAGATATAATGAGGAGTGTCAGTGCAGCTCTGGATGTGACCGGAGTATAAGAGATATAATGAGGAGTGTCAGTGCAGCTCTGGGTGTGACCGGAGTATAAGAATATAATGAGGAGTGTCAGTGCAGCTCTGGATGTGACCGGAGTATAAGAATATAATGAGGAGTGTCAGTGCAGCTCTGGGTGTGACCGGAGTATAAGATATAATGAGGAGTGTCAGTGCAGCTCTGGGTGTGACCGGAGTATAAGAGATATAATGAGGAGTGTCAGTGCAGCTCTGGGTGTGACCGGAGTATAAGAGATATAATGAGGAGTGTCAGTGCAGCTCTGGGTGTGACCGGAGTATAAGATATAATGAGGAGTGTCAGTGCAGCTCTGGGTGTGACCGGAGTATAAGAATATAATGAGGAGTGTCAGTGCAGCTCTGGGTGTGACCGGAGTATAAGAGATATAATGAGGAGTGTCAGTGCAGCTCTGGATGTGACCGGAGTATAAGATATAATGAGGAGTGTCAGTGCAGCTCTGGGTGTGACCGGAGTATAAGAATATAATGAGGAGTGTCAGTGCAGCTCTGGATGTGACCGGAGTATAAGAGATATAATGAGGAGTGTCAGTGCAGCTCTGGGTGTGACCGGAGTATAAGAATATAATGAGGAGTGTCAGTGCAGCTCTGGATGTGACCGGAGTATAAGAGATATAATGAGGAGTGTCAGTGCAGCTCTGGGTGTGACCGGAGTATAAGAGATATAATGAGGAGTGTCAGTGCAGCTCTGGGTGTGACCGGAGTATAAGAGATATAATGAGGAGTGTCAGTGCAGCTCTGGGTGTGACCGGAGTATAAGATATAATGAGGAGTGTCAGTGCAGCTCTGGGTGTGACCGGAGTATAAGATATAATGAGGAGTGTCAGTGCAGCTCTGGGTGTGACCGGAGTATAAGATATAATGAGGAGTGTCAGTGCAGCTCTGGATGTGACCGGAGTATAAGAGATATAATGAGGAGTGTCAGTGCAGCTCTGGGTGTGACCGGAGTATAAGATATAATGAGGAGTGTCAGTGCAGCTCTGGATGTGACCGGAGTATAAGAATATAATGAGGAGTGTCAGTGCAGCTCTGGGTGTGACCGGAGTATAAGAGATATAATGAGGAGTGTCAGTGCAGCTCTGGATGTGACCGGAGTATAAGATATAATGAGGAGTGTCAGTGCAGCTCTGGGTGTGACCGGAGTATAAGATATAATGAGGAGTGTCAGTGCAGCTCTGGATGTGACCGGAGTATAAGAGATATAATGAGGAGTGTCAGTGCAGCTCTGGGTGTGACCGGAGTATAAGATATAATGAGGAGTGTCAGTGCAGCTCTGGGTGTGACCGGAGTATAAGATATAATGAGGAGTGTCAGTGCAGCTCTGGATGTGACCGGAGTATAAGAATATAATGAGGAGTGTCAGTGCAGCTCTGGGTGTGACCGGAGTATAAGATATAATGAGGAGTGTCAGTGCAGCTCTGGGTGTGACCGGAGTATAAGAGATATAATGAGGAGTGTCAGTGCAGCTCTGGGTGTGACCGGAGTATAAGAGATATAATGAGGAGTGTCAGTGCAGCTCTGGATGTGACCGGGTATAAGATATAATGAGGAGTGTCAGTGCAGCTCTGGGTGTGACCGGAGTATAAGAGATATAATGAGGAGTGTCAGTGCAGCTCTGGATGTGACCGGAGTATAAGATATAATGAGGAGTGTCAGTGCAGCTCTGGGTGTGACCGGAGTATAGCTCTGTGGGGGGGGGGGGGGCGGTCATGTGACCCGGCCGGCCTGATCCTGACTCTTCCTCTCTCTGCAGACAACGATCATGGCGGTGGAGTTTGATGGCGGTGTGGTTATGGGCGCCGATTCCAGGACAACTACCGGGTAGGTACCATTACTGGGCCGTACCATGACAGATCACGGAGGGGAAACACCTCTCTCCTCCATGAATCCTCCGTCTGCCCCCATGGAGGGTCACATGATCACTTGCTTGCCCCATATGTCGGAGCTGGAGCGTCACCCATCACGCCCCATATATATAAATGCTGTTTCCTCTCCGCAGGGCGTACATCGCCAACAGAGTCACGGACAAACTCACCCCCGTACATGACCGCATCTTCTGCTGCCGCTCCGGCAGCGCCGCCGACACTCAGGCCATCGCCGATGCCGTCGCCTACCAGCTGGAATTCCACAGGTAAGAAGGTGTTACCCCGCAGTATGGGAAAGGGGTGTGCAAGTGTTACATGAATGGATCCATAGTGAATCTGAAACGACGGGTAATTCTGATTGGGACACCTGGGGGTCCTGGTGGAGTACCCCTTTAACCATGGTTTTGCAGTGTGTTTCCCCTTTAAATCCTCTCTTGTGTCCCTGATAGCATTGAGCTGGGCACCCTGCCCCTCGTCCACACAGCCGCCAATCTCTTCAAGGAAATGTGCTACAAGTACCGCGAGGAACTGATGGCCGGAATCATCGTAGCCGGATGGGACCACAGGAAAGGGGGGCAGGTGAGGAGCGTGACCCCCTCCTCCCCTATGTGACCCCCCCCCCTCCCCCCATGTGTAACCACCCCGACATCTTCACCTATCTATATCTGTATTGCAGGTGTACACGGTGCCCATGGGAGGGATGATGGTGCACCAGCCGTTCTCCATAGGCGGCTCCGGCAGCTCCTACATCTACGGCTTTGTGGATTCTACATATAAAACGGGAATGACGAAGGAGGAGTGCATGAAATTCACAGCAAACGGTGAGATCACATGACCAAAGTCCGCCCCTCCTCCTGCAGGGTGATACATATAGAAGGGAGCTATGAGTCTGCTCCTCCTCCTGCAGGGTGATACATATAGAAGGGAGCTATGAGTCTGCCCCTCCTCCTGCAGGGTGATACATATAGAAGGAGCTATGAGTCTGCTCCTCCTCCTCCTGCAGGGTGATACATATAGAAGGGAGCTAGTGAGTCTGCTCCTCCTCCTGCAGGGTGATACATATAGAAGGGAGCTATGAGTCTGCCCCTCCTCCTGCAGGGTGATACATATAGAAGGGAGCTATGAGTCTGCTCCTCCTCCTGCAGGGTGATACATATAGAAGGGAGCTATGAGTCTGCTCCTCCTCCTGCAGGGTGATACATATAGAAGGGAGCTATGAGTCTGCTCCTCCTCCTGCAGGGTGATACATATAGAAGGGAGCTATGAGTCTGCTCCTCCTCCTGCAGGGTGATACATATAGAAGGGAGCTATGAGTCTGCCCCTCCTCCTGCAGGGTGATACATATAGAAGGGAGCTATGAGTCTGCTCCTCCTCCTGCAGGGTGATACATATAGAAGGGAGCTATGAGTCTGCCCCTCCTCCTGCAGGGTGATACATATAGAAGGAGCTATGAGTCTGCCCTCCTCCTGCAGGGTGATACATATAGAAGGGAGCTATGAGTCTGCTCCTCCTCCTGCAGGGTGATACATATAGAAGGGAGCTATGAGTCTGCCCTCCTCCTGCAGGGTGATACATATAGAAGGGAGCTATGAGTCTGCCCCTCCTCCTGCAGGGTGATACATATAGAAGGGAGCTATGAGTCTGCTCCTCCTCCTGCAGGGTGATACATATAGAAGGGAGCTATGAGTCTGCTCCTCCTCCTGCAGGGTGATACATATAGAAGGGAGCTATGAGTCTGCTCCTCCTCCTGCAGGGTGATACATATAGAAGGGAGCTATGAGTCTGCCCCTCCTCCTGCAGGGTGATACATATAGAAGGGAGCTATGAGTCTGCCCCTCCTCCTGCAGGGTGATACATATAGAAGGGAGCTATGAGTCTGCTCCTCCTCCTGCAGGGTGATACATATAGAAGGGAGCTATGAGTCTGCTCCTCCTCCTGCAGGGTGATACATATAGAAGGGAGCTATGAGTCTGCCCCTCCTCCTGCAGGGTGATACATATAGAAGGGAGCTATGAGTCTGCCCCTCCTCCTGCAGGGTGATACATATAGAAGGGAGCTATGAGTCTGCTCCTCCTCCTGCAGGGTGATACATATAGAAGGGAGCTATGAGTCTGCCCCTCCTCCTGCAGGGTGATACATATAGAAGGGAGCTATGAGTCTGCTCCTCCTCCTGCAGGGTGATACATATAGAAGGGAGCTATGAGTCTGCTCCTCCTCCTGCAGGGTGATACATATAGAAGGGAGCTATGAGTCTGCCCCTCCTCCTGCAGGGTGATACATATAGAAGGGAGCTATGAGTCTGCTCCTCCTCCTGCAGGGTGATACATATAGAAGGGAGCTATGAGTCTGCTCCTCCTCCTGCAGGGTGATACATATAGAAGGGAGCTATGAGTCTGCTCCTCCTCCTGCAGGGTGATACATATAGAAGGGAGCTATGAGTCTGCTCCTCCTCCTGCAGGGTGATACATATAGAAGGGAGCTATGAGTCTGCTCCTCCTCCTGCAGGGTGATACATATAGAAGGGAGCTATGAGTCTGCTCCTCCTCCTGCAGGGTGATACATATAGAAGGGAGCTATGAGTCTGCTCCTCCTCCTGCAGGGTGATACATATAGAAGGGAGCTATGAGTCTGCCCCTCCTCCTGCAGGGTGATACATATAGAAGGGAGCTATGAGTCTGCTCCTCCTCCTGCAGGGTGATACATATAGAAGGGAGCTATGAGTCTGCTCCTCCTCCTGCAGGGTGATACATATAGAAGGGAGCTATGAGTCTGCTCCTCCTCCTGCAGGGTGATACATATAGAAGGGAGCTATGAGTCTGCTCCTCCTCCTGCAGGGTGATACATATAGAAGGGAGCTATGAGTCTGCTCCTCCTCCTGCAGGGTGATACATATAGAAGGGAGCTATGAGTCTGCTCCTCCTCCTGCAGGGTGATACATATAGAAGGGAGCTATGAGTCTGCTCCTCCTCCTGCAGGGTGATACATATAGAAGGGAGCTATGAGTCTGCTCCTCCTCCTGCAGGGTGATACATATAGAAGGGAGCTATGAGTCTGCTCCTCCTCCTGCAGGGTGATACATATAGAAGGGAGCTATGAGTCTGCCCCTCCTCCTGCAGGGTGATACATATAGAAGGGAGCTATGAGTCTGCTCCTCCTCCTGCAGGGTGATACATATAGAAGGGAGCTATGAGTCTGCTCCTCCTCCTGCAGGGTGATACATATAGAAGGGAGCTATGAGTCTGCCCCTCCTCCTGCAGGGTGATACATATAGAAGGGAGCTATGAGTCTGCTCCTCCTCCTGCAGGGTGATACATATAGAAGGGAGCTATGAGTCTGCTCCTCCTCCTGCAGGGTGATACATATAGAAGGGAGCTATGAGTCTGCTCCTCCTCCTGCAGGGTGATACATATAGAAGGGAGCTATGAGTCTGCTCCTCCTCCTGCAGGGTGATACATATAGAAGGGAGCTATGAGTCTGCTCCTCCTCCTGCAGGGTGATACATATAGAAGGGAGCTATGAGTCTGCTCCTCCTCCTGCAGGGTGATACATATAGAAGGGAGCTATGAGTCTGCTCCTCCTCCTGCAGGGTGATACATATAGAAGGGAGCTATGAGTCTGCTCCTCCTCCTGCAGGGTGATACATATAGAAGGGAGCTATGAGTCTGCCCCTCCTCCTGCAGGGTGATACATATAGAAGGGAGCTATGAGTCTGCCCCTCCTCCTGCAGGGTGATACATATAGAAGGGAGCTATGAGTCTGCTCCTCCTCCTGCAGGGTGATACATATAGAAGGGAGCTATGAGTCTGCTCCTCCTCCTGCAGGGTGATACATATAGAAGGGAGCTATGAGTCTGCTCCTCCTCCTGCAGGGTGATACATATAGAAGGGAGCTATGAGTCTGCTCCTCCTCCTGCAGGGTGATACATATAGAAGGGAGCTATGAGTCTGCCCCTCCTCCTGCAGGGTGATACATATAGAAGGGAGCTATGAGTCTGCCCCTCCTCCTGCAGGGTGATACATATAGAAGGGAGCTATGAGTCTGCCCCTCCTCCTGCAGGGTGATACATATAGAAGGGAGCTATGAGTCTGCTCCTCCTCCTGCAGGGTGATACATATAGAAGGGAGCTATGAGTCTGCCCCTCCTCCTGCAGGGTGATACATATAGAAGGGAGCTATGAGTCTGCTCCTCCTCCTGCAGGGTGATACATATAGAAGGGAGCTATGAGTCTGCTCCTCCTCCTGCAGGGTGATACATATAGAAGGGAGCTATGAGTCTGCTCCTCCTCCTGCAGGGTGATACATATAGAAGGGAGCTATGAGTCTGCTCCTCCTCCTGCAGGGTGATACATATAGAAGGGAGCTATGAGTCTGCTCCTCCTCCTGCAGGGTGATACATATAGAAGGGAGCTATGAGTCTGCTCCTCCTCCTGCAGGGTGATACATATAGAAGGGAGCTATGAGTCTGCTCCTCCTCCTGCAGGGTGATACATATAGAAGGGAGCTATGAGTCTGCTCCTCCTCCTGCAGGGTGATACATATAGAAGGGAGCTATGAGTCTGCTCCTCCTCCTGCAGGGTGATACATATAGAAGGGAGCTATGAGTCTGCTCCTCCTCCTGCAGGGTGATACATATAGAAGGGAGCTATGAGTCTGCTCCTCCTCCTGCAGGGTGATACATATAGAAGGGAGCTATGAGTCTGCCCCTCCTCCTGCAGGGTGATACATATAGAAGGAGCTATGAGTCTGCTCCTCCTCCTGCAGGGTGATACATATAGAAGGGAGCTATGAGTCTGCTCCTCCTCCTGCAGGGTGATACATATAGAAGGGAGCTATGAGTCTGCTCCTCCTCCTGCAGGGTGATACATATAGAAGGGAGCTATGAGTCTGCTCCTCCTCCTGCAGGGTGATACATATAGAAGGGAGCTATGAGTCTGCTCCTCCTCCTGCAGGGTGATACATATAGAAGGGAGCTATGAGTCTGCTCCTCCTCCTGCAGGGTGATACATATAGAAGGGAGCTATGAGTCTGCTCCTCCTCCTGCAGGGTGATACATATAGAAGGGAGCTATGAGTCTGCTCCTCCTCCTGCAGGGTGATACATATAGAAGGGAGCTATGAGTCTGCTCCTCCTCCTGCAGGGTGATACATATAGAAGGGAGCTATGAGTCTGCTCCTCCTCCTGCAGGGTGATACATATAGAAGGGAGCTATGAGTCTGCCCCTCCTCCTGCAGGGTGATACATATAGAAGGGAGCTATGAGTCTGCTCCTCCTCCTGCAGGGTGATACATATAGAAGGGAGCTATGAGTCTGCCCCTCCTCCTGCAGGGTGATACATATAGAAGGGAGCTATGAGTCTGCTCCTCCTCCTGCAGGGTGATACATATAGAAGGGAGCTATGAGTCTGCTCCTCCTCCTGCAGGGTGATACATATAGAAGGGAGCTATGAGTCTGCTCCTCCTCCTGCAGGGTGATACATATAGAAGGGAGCTATGAGTCTGCTCCTCCTCCTGCAGGGTGATACATATAGAAGGGAGCTATGAGTCTGCTCCTCCTCCTGCAGGGTGATACATATAGAAGGGAGCTATGAGTCTGCTCCTCCTCCTGCAGGGTGATACATATAGAAGGGAGCTATGAGTCTGCTCCTCCTCCTGCAGGGTGATACATATAGAAGGGAGCTATGAGTCTGCTCCTCCTCCTGCAGGGTGATACATATAGAAGGGAGCTATGAGTCTGCCCCTCCTCCTGCAGGGTGATACATATAGAAGGGAGCTATGAGTCTGCTCCTCCTCCTGCAGGGTGATACATATAGAAGGGAGCTATGAGTCTGCTCCTCCTCCTGCAGGGTGATACATATAGAAGGGAGCTATGAGTCTGCTCCTCCTCCTGCAGGGTGATACATATAGAAGGGAGCTATGAGTCTGCTCCTCCTCCTGCAGGGTGATACATATAGAAGGGAGCTATGAGTCTGCCCCTCCTCCTGCAGGGTGATACATATAGAAGGGAGCTATGAGTCTGCTCCTCCTCCTGCAGGGTGATACATATAGAAGGGAGCTATGAGTCTGCTCCTCCTCCTGCAGGGTGATACATATAGAAGGGAGCTATGAGTCTGCTCCTCCTCCTGCAGGGTGATACATATAGAAGGGAGCTATGAGTCTGCCCCTCCTCCTGCAGGGTGATACATATAGAAGGGAGCTATGAGTCTGCTCCTCCTCCTGCAGGGTGATACATATAGAAGGGAGCTATGAGTCTGCTCCTCCTCCTGCAGGGTGATACATATAGAAGGGAGCTATGAGTCTGCTCCTCCTCCTGCAGGGTGATACATATAGAAGGGAGCTATGAGTCTGCTCCTCCTCCTGCAGGGTGATACATATAGAAGGGAGCTATGAGTCTGCTCCTCCTCCTGCAGGGTGATACATATAGAAGGGAGCTATGAGTCTGCTCCTCCTCCTGCAGGGTGATACATATAGAAGGGAGCTATGAGTCTGCTCCTCCTCCTGCAGGGTGATACATATAGAAGGGAGCTATGAGTCTGCTCCTCCTCCTGCAGGGTGATACATATAGAAGGGAGCTATGAGTCTGCTCCTCCTCCTGCAGGGTGATACATATAGAAGGGAGCTATGAGTCTGCTCCTCCTCCTGCAGGGTGATACATATAGAAGGGAGCTATGAGTCTGCTCCTCCTCCTGCAGGGTGATACATATAGAAGGGAGCTATGAGTCTGCCCCTCCTCCTGCAGGGTGATACATATAGAAGGGAGCTATGAGTCTGCTCCTCCTCCTGCAGGGTGATACATATAGAAGGGAGCTATGAGTCTGCTCCTCCTCCTGCAGGGTGATACATATAGAAGGGAGCTATGAGTCTGCTCCTCCTCCTGCAGGGTGATACATATAGAAGGGAGCTATGAGTCTGCCCCTCCTCCTGCAGGGTGATACATATAGAAGGGAGCTATGAGTCTGCTCCTCCTCCTGCAGGGTGATACATATAGAAGGGAGCTATGAGTCTGCTCCTCCTCCTGCAGGGTGATACATATAGAAGGGAGCTATGAGTCTGCTCCTCCTCCTGCAGGGTGATACATATAGAAGGGAGCTATGAGTCTGCTCCTCCTCCTGCAGGGTGATACATATAGAAGGGAGCTATGAGTCTGCTCCTCCTCCTGCAGGGTGATACATATAGAAGGGAGCTATGAGTCTGCTCCTCCTCCTGCAGGGTGATACATATAGAAGGGAGCTATGAGTCTGCTCCTCCTCCTGCAGGGTGATACATATAGAAGGGAGCTATGAGTCTGCTCCTCCTCCTGCAGGGTGATACATATAGAAGGGAGCTATGAGTCTGCTCCTCCTCCTGCAGGGTGATACATATAGAAGGGAGCTATGAGTCTGCTCCTCCTCCTGCAGGGTGATACATATAGAAGGGAGCTATGAGTCTGCTCCTCCTCCTGCAGGGTGATACATATAGAAGGGAGCTATGAGTCTGCTCCTCCTCCTGCAGGGTGATACATATAGAAGGGAGCTATGAGTCTGCTCCTCCTCCTGCAGGGTGATACATATAGAAGGGAGCTATGAGTCTGCTCCTCCTCCTGCAGGGTGATACATATAGAAGGGAGCTATGAGTCTGCCCCTCCTCCTGCAGGGTGATACATATAGAAGGGAGCTATGAGTCTGCTCCTCCTCCTGCAGGGTGATACATATAGAAGGGAGCTATGAGTCTGCTCCTCCTCCTGCAGGGTGATACATATAGAAGGGAGCTATGAGTCTGCTCCTCCTCCTGCAGGGTGATACATATAGAAGGGAGCTATGAGTCTGCTCCTCCTCCTGCAGGGTGATACATATAGAAGGGAGCTATGAGTCTGCTCCTCCTCCTGCAGGGTGATACATATAGAAGGGAGCTATGAGTCTGCTCCTCCTCCTGCAGGGTGATACATATAGAAGGGAGCTATGAGTCTGCTCCTCCTCCTGCAGGGTGATACATATAGAAGGGAGCTATGAGTCTGCTCCTCCTCCTGCAGGGTGATACATATAGAAGGGAGCTATGAGTCTGCTCCTCCTCCTGCAGGGTGATACATATAGAAGGGAGCTATGAGTCTGCTCCTCCTCCTGCAGGGTGATACATATAGAAGGGAGCTATGAGTCTGCTCCTCCTCCTGCAGGGTGATACATATAGAAGGGAGCTATGAGTCTGCTCCTCCTCCTGCAGGGTGATACATATAGAAGGGAGCTATGAGTCTGCTCCTCCTCCTGCAGGGTGATACATATAGAAGGGAGCTATGAGTCTGCTCCTCCTCCTGCAGGGTGATACATATAGAAGGGAGCTATGAGTCTGCTCCTCCTCCTGCAGGGTGATACATATAGAAGGGAGCTATGAGTCTGCCCCTCCTCCTGCAGGGTGATACATATAGAAGGGAGCTATGAGTCTGCTCCTCCTCCTGCAGGGTGATACATATAGAAGGGAGCTATGAGTCTGCTCCTCCTCCTGCAGGGTGATACATATAGAAGGGAGCTATGAGTCTGCTCCTCCTCCTGCAGGGTGATACATATAGAAGGGAGCTATGAGTCTGCTCCTCCTCCTGCAGGGTGATACATATAGAAGGGAGCTATGAGTCTGCTCCTCCTCCTGCAGGGTGATACATATAGAAGGGAGCTATGAGTCTGCCCTCCTCCTGCAGGGTGATACATATAGAAGGGAGCTATGAGTCTGCTCCTCCTCCTGCAGGGTGATACATATAGAAGGGAGCTATGAGTCTGCTCCTCCTCCTGCAGGGTGATACATATAGAAGGGAGCTATGAGTCTGCTCCTCCTCCTGCAGGGTGATACATATAGAAGGGAGCTATGAGTCTGCCCCTCCTCCTGCAGGGTGATACATATAGAAGGGAGCTATGAGTCTGCTCCTCCTCCTGCAGGGTGATACATATAGAAGGGAGCTATGAGTCTGCTCCTCCTCCTGCAGGGTGATACATATAGAAGGGAGCTATGAGTCTGCTCCTCCTCCTGCAGGGTGATACATATAGAAGGGAGCTATGAGTCTGCTCCTCCTCCTGCAGGGTGATACATATAGAAGGGAGCTATGAGTCTGCTCCTCCTCCTGCAGGGTGATACATATAGAAGGGAGCTATGAGTCTGCTCCTCCTCCTGCAGGGTGATACATATAGAAGGGAGCTATGAGTCTGCTCCTCCTCCTGCAGGGTGATACATATAGAAGGGAGCTATGAGTCTGCTCCTCCTCCTGCAGGGTGATACATATAGAAGGGAGCTATGAGTCTGCTCCTCCTCCTGCAGGGTGATACATATAGAAGGGAGCTATGAGTCTGCTCCTCCTCCTGCAGGGTGATACATATAGAAGGGAGCTATGAGTCTGCTCCTCCTCCTGCAGGGTGATACATATAGAAGGGAGCTATGAGTCTGCCCCTCCTCCTGCAGGGTGATACATATAGAAGGGAGCTATGAGTCTGCTCCTCCTCCTGCAGGGTGATACATATAGAAGGGAGCTATGAGTCTGCTCCTCCTCCTGCAGGGTGATACATATAGAAGGGAGCTATGAGTCTGCTCCTCCTCCTGCAGGGTGATACATATAGAAGGGAGCTATGAGTCTGCCCTCCTCCTGCAGGGTGATACATATAGAAGGGAGCTATGAGTCTGCTCCTCCTCCTGCAGGGTGATACATATAGAAGGGAGCTATGAGTCTGCTCCTCCTCCTGCAGGGTGATACATATAGAAGGGAGCTATGAGTCTGCTCCTCCTCCTGCAGGGTGATACATATAGAAGGGAGCTATGAGTCTGCTCCTCCTCCTGCAGGGTGATACATATAGAAGGGAGCTATGAGTCTGCTCCTCCTCCTGCAGGGTGATACATATAGAAGGGAGCTATGAGTCTGCTCCTCCTCCTGCAGGGTGATACATATAGAAGGGAGCTATGAGTCTGCTCCTCCTCCTGCAGGGTGATACATATAGAAGGGAGCTATGAGTCTGCCCCTCCTCCTGCAGGGTGATACATATAGAAGGGAGCTATGAGTCTGCTCCTCCTCCTGCAGGGTGATACATATAGAAGGGAGCTATGAGTCTGCTCCTCCTCCTGCAGGGTGATACATATAGAAGGGAGCTATGAGTCTGCCCTCCTCCTGCAGGGTGATACATATAGAAGGGAGCTATGAGTCTGCTCCTCCTCCTGCAGGGTGATACATATAGAAGGGAGCTATGAGTCTGCTCCTCCTCCTGCAGGGTGATACATATAGAAGGGAGCTATGAGTCTGCTCCTCCTCCTGCAGGGTGATACATATAGAAGGGAGCTATGAGTCTGCTCCTCCTCCTGCAGGGTGATACATATAGAAGGGAGCTATGAGTCTGCTCCTCCTCCTGCAGGGTGATACATATAGAAGGGAGCTATGAGTCTGCTCCTCCTCCTGCAGGGTGATACATATAGAAGGGAGCTATGAGTCTGCTCCTCCTCCTGCAGGGTGATACATATAGAAGGGAGCTATGAGTCTGCTCCTCCTCCTGCAGGGTGATACATATAGAAGGGAGCTATGAGTCTGCTCCTCCTCCTGCAGGGTGATACATATAGAAGGGAGCTATGAGTCTGCTCCTCCTCCTGCAGGGTGATACATATAGAAGGGAGCTATGAGTCTGCTCCTCCTCCTGCAGGGTGATACATATAGAAGGGAGCTATGAGTCTGCTCCTCCTCCTGCAGGGTGATACATATAGAAGGGAGCTATGAGTCTGCTCCTCCTCCTGCAGGGTGATACATATAGAAGGGAGCTATGAGTCTGCCCCTCCTCCTGCAGGGTGATACATATAGAAGGGAGCTATGAGTCTGCTCCTCCTCCTGCAGGGTGATACATATAGAAGGGAGCTATGAGTCTGCTCCTCCTCCTGCAGGGTGATACATATAGAAGGGAGCTATGAGTCTGCTCCTCCTCCTGCAGGGTGATACATATAGAAGGGAGCTATGAGTCTGCTCCTCCTCCTGCAGGGTGATACATATAGAAGGGAGCTATGAGTCTGCCCCTCCTCCTGCAGGGTGATACATATAGAAGGGAGCTATGAGTCTGCTCCTCCTCCTGCAGGGTGATACATATAGAAGGGAGCTATGAGTCTGCTCCTCCTCCTGCAGGGTGATACATATAGAAGGGAGCTATGAGTCTGCTCCTCCTCCTGCAGGGTGATACATATAGAAGGGAGCTATGAGTCTGCTCCTCCTCCTGCAGGGTGATACATATAGAAGGGAGCTATGAGTCTGCCCCTCCTCCTGCAGGGTGATACATATAGAAGGGAGCTATGAGTCTGCCCCTCCTCCTGCAGGGTGATACATATAGAAGGGAGCTATGAGTCTGCCCCTCCTCCTGCAGGGTGATACATATAGAAGGGAGCTATGAGTCTGCTCCTCCTCCTGCAGGGTGATACATATAGAAGGGAGCTATGAGTCTGCTCCTCCTCCTGCAGGGTGATACATATAGAAGGGAGCTATGAGTCTGCTCCTCCTCCTGCAGGGTGATACATATAGAAGGGAGCTATGAGTCTGCTCCTCCTCCTGCAGGGTGATACATATAGAAGGGAGCTATGAGTCTGCTCCTCCTCCTGCAGGGTGATACATATAGAAGGGAGCTATGAGTCTGCCCCTCCTCCTGCAGGGTGATACATATAGAAGGGAGCTATGAGTCTGCTCCTCCTCCTGCAGGGTGATACATATAGAAGGGAGCTATGAGTCTGCTCCTCCTCCTGCAGGGTGATACATATAGAAGGGAGCTATGAGTCTGCCCCTCCTCCTGCAGGGTGATACATATAGAAGGGAGCTATGAGTCTGCCCCTCCTCCTGCAGGGTGATACATATAGAAGGGAGCTATGAGTCTGCTCCTCCTCCTGCAGGGTGATACATATAGAAGGGAGCTATGAGTCTGCCCCTCCTCCTGCAGGGTGATACATATAGAAGGGAGCTATGAGTCTGCTCCTCCTCCTGCAGGGTGATACATATAGAAGGGAGCTATGAGTCTGCTCCTCCTCCTGCAGGGTGATACATATAGAAGGGAGCTATGAGTCTGCTCCTCCTCCTGCAGGGTGATACATATAGAAGGGAGCTATGAGTCTGCCCCTCCTCCTGCAGGGTGATACATATAGAAGGGAGCTATGAGTCTGCTCCTCCTCCTGCAGGGTGATACATATAGAAGGGAGCTATGAGTCTGCCCTCCTCCTGCAGGGTGATACATATAGAAGGGAGCTATGAGTCTGCTCCTCCTCCTGCAGGGTGATACATATAGAAGGGAGCTATGAGTCTGCTCCTCCTCCTGCAGGGTGATACATATAGAAGGGAGCTATGAGTCTGCTCCTCCTCCTGCAGGGTGATACATATAGAAGGGAGCTATGAGTCTGCTCCTCCTCCTGCAGGGTGATACATATAGAAGGGAGCTATGAGTCTGCTCCTCCTCCTGCAGGGTGATACATATAGAAGGGAGCTATGAGTCTGCCCTCCTCCTGCAGGGTGATACATATAGAAGGGAGCTATGAGTCTGCTCCTCCTCCTGCAGGGTGATACATATAGAAGGGAGCTATGAGTCTGCTCCTCCTCCTGCAGGGTGATACATATAGAAGGGAGCTATGAGTCTGCTCCTCCTCCTGCAGGGTGATACATATAGAAGGGAGCTATGAGTCTGCCCCTCCTCCTGCAGGGTGATACATATAGAAGGGAGCTATGAGCCTGCCCCTCCTCCTGCAAGGTGATACATATAGAAGGGAGCTATGAGTCTGCCCCTCCTCCTGCAGGGTGATACATATAGAAGGAGCTATGAGTCGGCCCCTCCCCCTGCAGGGTGATACATATAGAAGGGTGTTATGAGTCGGCCCCTCCCCCTGCAGGGTGAGAAGCTCAGGTCCTTTATACTGTGGTTGAACATCTGCCTTTCTTGTTTCAGCGTTGGCGCTGGCGATGGAGCGGGATGGATCCAGCGGGGGCGTCATCCGTCTTGCCGCTATTACAGAGGGCGGTGTGGAGCGTCGGGTGATCCTCGGGAATGAGTTACCCCGGTTCCCTGTAGCGTGATGTCACCCCGATCTCCCCTGTGCTCGCCCTTATTCTTTTGTTACTAATGAGATGAATAAACCGTGATGTGACGGATCGCTCTGCGTTGTTTCTTTCTTATTCTCTAGTCACAGCCGAAGCTGCATCCACCGTTTTCCTTCTGCGCTGTGTTTCCTCGCGGATCGCCCTCGTCCTTGTAACCTTTACCCCGAGGCCGACGTCCTCGCCCCGCTGACACAGCTGAGGGTTTGTTACAGTGTAGACACTCCTCTGTAAGCCTAAGCACAGCAGAAATGACCGGCACTGCTACATTGTAACCACACTGCAGCTGTGTGAGCAGGTCTAGATGCTCGTTCACTGACTGCAAGCAGGGATACTTACAATGGCATGGAATCTAAACACAAAAATCTAAAAAATGTTTTTTTATTTTTTTATGAATATTCATGAAAATCCCTAAATTTACAAAACCTTCTAGCATTGTGACTCATGGACGGTTATGCTGGGACTTGTGGTGAGCACCAGTTGTCAGACGCAAGCCAAAATTAAAGTCCGTTACTCCGGCACTTGATAGTCCGGTAAGGGGCTCCACTGATGGAAAATGAGGAGAGTCCACCGCCGTCGATGGTCCGGCATACGTTATTATCCTGGTGCCGGATTATCAGGGTGGTTCTTCGTGCGAGTTGTGACGGTGCAGTACTAGCTGCAGCCACTAGGTGTCACTTCTATTAGAAGCCTATACTCATCACAGTCCCGATCTGTACTGTTCAGTGGCGTCACCTGCTGGTGGAAGCTGAGTGCTGCACCTGTGAGCGTCCTGGACGGACCCTTCATGTTATCTGAGTGAGGAGGATGAGATTGCAGTCACTAAGGGGAGTCGTCCTTCAGGCTCGAGAAGAAGACCCCCGATCCCATAAGTGGCCCCCGGAGAGGGTTCAGAAGGTGGAGTCATTCACAAACATGGTGGAGTCCATCTCGTGGCGGAAGGACACCCTGGCTTTGCCGCTGAAGTAGGCCCGGGTCTGCTGGCCGTCCGTATCGCTGCCCACAGAATTGGTGGAGCGGAGTCTGGGCTTCTCCTCCTCAGGGGCGGGGGGCGCAGGGGCTTCTGGGGGGAGGAAACACATGGGGCATGGAGTAAGTGGGGGCATTTTACCAGTGTGCCCTTTCCCCGCCTCACATGCCTGTGTACACAGCACCCCTGCATCACCTACACTGACCCCCTCACTATAAGTGCACCGAAGCCCTCCCTAGGTGCACTGAAGCCCACCCTAGGTGAACACATCCTTACGGTACATGCATGTACTCTGTATACGCTGACCCTCCTGTACATACACTGCACTCATACTCTGTATACGCTGACCCTCCTGTACATACACTGCACTCATACTCTGTATACGCTGACCCTCCTGTACATACACTGCACTCATACTCTGTATACGCTGACCCTCCTGTACCAACACTGCACTCATACTCTGTATACACTGACCCTCCTGTACATACACTGCACTCATACTCTGTATACACTGACCCTCCTGTACATACACTGCACTCATACTCTGTATACACTGACCCTCCTGTACATACACTGCACTCATACTCTGTATGCTGACCCACCTGTGACCCTCCTGTACATACCTGCACTCATACTCTGTATACACTGACCCTCCTGTACATACACTGCACTCATACTCTGTATACGCTGACCCTCCTGTACATACACTGCACTCATACTCTGTATACGCTGACCCTCCTGTACATACACTGCACTCATACTCTGTACGCTGACCTCCTGTACATACACTGCACTCATACTCTGTATACGCTGACCCTCCTGTACATACACTGCACTCATACTCTGTATACACTGACCCTCCTGTACATACACTGCACTCATACTCTGTATACGCTGACCCTCCTCATACATACACTGCACTCATACTCTGTATACGCTGACCCTCCTGTACATACACTGCACTCATACTCTGTATACACTGACCCTCCTGTACATACACTGCACTCATACTCTGTATACGCTGACCCTCCTGTACATACACTGCACTCATACTCTGTATACGCTGACCCTCCTGTACATACACTGCACTCATACTCTGTATACGCTGACCCTCCTGTACCAACACTGCACTCATACTCTGTATACGCTGACCCTCCTGTACATACACTGTACTCATACTCTGTATACGCTGACCCTCCTGTACCAACACTGCACTCATACTCTGTATACGCTGACCCTCCTCATACATACACCGCACTCATACTCTGTATACGCTGACCCTCCTCATACATACACTGCACTCATACTCTGTATACACTGACCCTTCTGTACATACTCTGCACTCATACTCTGTATACACTGACCCTCCTGTACATACACTGCACTCATACTCTGTATACACTGACCCTCCTGTACATATACTGCACTCATACTCTGTATACACTGACCCTCCTGTACATACACTGCACTCATACTCTGTGTACACTGACCCTCCTGTACATACACTGCACTCATACTCTGTGTACACTGACCCTCATGTACATACACTGCACTCGTACTCTGTATACACTGACCCTCCTGTACATACACTGCACTCGTACTCTGTATACACTGACCCTCCTCATACTCTGTATACACTGACCCTCCTGTACATACACTGCACTCATACTCTGTATACGCTGACCCTCCTGTACATACACTGCACTCATACTCTGTATACGCTGACCCTCCTGTACATACACTGCACTCATACTCTGTATACGCTGACCCTCCTGTACATACACTGCACTCATACTCTGTATACGCTGACCCTCCTGTACATACACTGCACTCATACTCTGTATACGCTGACCCTCCTCATACATACACTGCACTCATACTCTGTATACGCTGACCCTCCTCATACATACACTGCACTCATACTCTGTATACACTGACCCTCCTCATACATGCACCGCACTCATACTCTGTATACGCTGACCCTCCTCATACATACACTGCACTCATACTCTGTATACACTGACCCTTCTGTACATACACCGCACTCATACTCTGTATACGCTGACCCTCCTGTACATACACCGCACTCATACTCTGTATATGCTGCACTCATACCCTGTATACACTGACCCTCCTGTACATACACTGCACTCATACTCTGTATACACTGACCCTCCTGTACATACACTGCACTCATACTCTGTATACACTGACCCTCCTGTACATACACTGCACTCATACTCTGTATACGCTGACCCTCCTGTACATACACTGCACTCATACTCTGTATACGCTGACCCTCCTGTACATACACTGCACTCATACTCTGTATACACTGACCCTCCTGTACATACACTGCACTCATACTCTGTATACGCTGACCCTCCTGTACATACACCGCACTCATACTCTGTAGACACTGACCCTCCTCATACATACACTGCACTCATACTCTGTATACGCTGACCCTCCTGTACATACACTGCACTCATACTCTGTATACGCTGACCCTCCTGTACATACACTGCACTCATACTCTGTATACGCTGACCCTCCTGTACAACCTGCACTCATACTCTGTATACGCTGACCCTCCTGTACATACACTGCACTCATACTCTGTATACACTGACCCTCCTGTACATACACTGCACTCATACTCTGTATACACTGACCCTCCTGTACATACACCGCACTCATACTCTGTATACGCTGACCCTCCTGTACATACACTGCACTCATACTCTGTATACGCTGACCCTCCTGTACATACACTGCACTCATACTCTGTATACGCTGACCCTCCTGTACATACACCGCACTCATACTCTGTAGACACTGACCCTCCTGTACATACACTGCACTCATACTCTGTATACACTGACCCTCCTGTACATACACTGCACTCATACTCTGTATACACTGACCCTCCTCATACTCTGTATACACTGACCCTCCTGTACATACACTGCACTCATACTCTGTAGACACTGACCCTCCTGTACATACACTGCACTCATACTCTGTATACGCTGACCCTCCCTTCCAGTATATTGATCCTTACCTTCCTGACTGGTTTTGCTTCTTTTCCGCTCTTTCCTTCTTCCGTACCATGGGAAACAGCCTTGAGCCTTCACCCCCATCCTGGAAGAGAAGACAGGGTTAGCCCCGGAGCAGTCTGTACACAGCCGTGTACTGCACTGAGCGCACTGCCGCAGCCGCGAACCCTCCTGTGTATCTACAAAACCAGACATATCTGTCATACCAGACATACCTCCCATCACTCACAGTATACAACCGCCCACTATATAGGTCACATACTGTCTATGGCCTTCAGAAAGCACACCGCACTACAACCCCCATCGTGTAATATTATAGTCAGGAAGTATTGCATGTTGGGGGTCTGAAGTTGCAGGGCACTCAGCAGGTTTCACTCTGTAAATAGCGGGATCCTAGAGAAAGAGCCTTGGAGGTGTCCTCTATAGATGGGGGAGGGGGAGCCACCGATATAAGAAGAAATCATAGCATCTCAATGAGACATTTCTCTGAATGACACGCGCTCCTTATCAGGCAGGAGAGACGTTTTTCTGTGATGTCATTCGTAGCGCTCCCAGTTCACACCTGCACATCTCTGCTGGCTGAAAACTATTTTCTAAAAACATCTTTTTACAATCAATGAGGTTCCTGGGCCTTTTAGAAGACAATGTAACGTATGTTACTTAAAGGGCGGTTCCATCCATTTTCGATACCTGCCTCTGTCTTCACAATGAGTCGCTCCAACATGGCAACCTAGAAAACTCCCGGTAAGATCAGCAGTGTAGAAATAACAACCAAGTAGATTCCTGGTAAGACCACTGGTGTAGAAAAGACAACCAAGAAAACTCCTGGTAAGATCAGCAGTGTAGAAATAACAACCAAGTAGATTCCTGGTAAGACCACTGGTGTAGAAAAGACAACCAAGAAAACTCCCGGTAAGATCAGCGGGGAAGAAATGACAACCAAGAAGTTTCCTGGTAAGTCTGGTGGTGTAGACATGGCAACAAAGAAGATTTCGGGTAAGGCTGGTGGTGTAAAAAAAATTCTGGTTAGACCAACCGCTTTAGACATGAAAACCAACTAGTTTCCAGGTAAGACCACTGGTGTAGAAATAATAACCAAGAATATTCCCGGTAAGACCAGCGGTGTAGACTTGACAACCAAGAAGTTTCCTGGTATGACCACTGGTGTAGACAGACAACTAAGAAGATTCTCGGTTAGACTAACAGTGTTGAAATGGCAACCAAGAGGATTCCTGATAAGACCACTGGGGTAGAAATAATAATCAAGAATATTCCTGGTAAGCCCACCGGTGTAGACATGACAACCAAGAAGTTTCCTGGTAAGACCACTGGTGTAGACAGACAGTCTAACCGGGAATCTTATTAGTTGTCTGTCTACACCAGTGGTCTTACCAGGAAACTTCTTGGTTGTCATGTCTACACCGGTGATCTTACCAGGAAAATTCTTGGTTGCCATGTCTACACCGCTGGTCTTACCGGGAATATTCTTGGTTATTTCTACCCCAGTGGTCTTATCAGGAATCCTCTTGGTTGCCATTTCTACACTGTTAGGCTAACCAAGAATCTTCTTAGTTAACAGTGTAGAAATGGCAACCAAGAAGATTCCTGATAAGACTACTGGGGTAGAAATAATAACCAAGAATATTCCCGGTAAGACCAGCGGTGTAGACATGGCAACCAAGAAGTTTCCCAGTAAGATCAGCAGTGAGGAAATGACTACTAAGATTCCTGGTGAGACCACTAGTGTAAACATGGCAACAGAAGATTCCTGGTAAGACCAGTAGGTTAGACATGGCAACCAAGAAGATTCCCGATAAGACTAGTGGTGTAGACATAGTAACCAAGAATTTTCCTGGTGAGACAAGCGGTGTAAACATGGCAACCCAGAAGATTCCTGTTGATTTTGCTCTCAGTATTATTATTATTTATTCCAAGGCGCTGTATTAAAGGAGTATTTTTGGTTTTGGAGGGCAAAAACATGTCCAGTCTAACAAACAATGGTGCTGACTGTGGCAATAGAGAGAGTTCCCACCAGGGAAAGATGTGTTGACTGTAGCAATCAAGAAGAACGAGGCTGACAGCATGGTGGTGCCTATAGGCACTCAGAAGACAGCACAAACATTGATCTGTGGTGTTGATCATAAGAACCAAGAAGATTCTCACTAGGATCAGTGGTGGCTCTTATGGCAACTAATAGTGCGATTAAAAATATAGAATTACTTACAGAAACCAAAGAGATTCTACCTAGGAAATGTGTCGCTGTTGGCAACTAAAAGGTTGGCACTAAGAATCGTTAATTTCTAACGATAATTTGTTTTCCCTTAGTCCTACCAGCAACACAGATGGGGTTAACCACCCCCCGTGGACTGGCAGGACCGGCGGAATGTTTAATGAGCCCAAGACTAATAACTCAATTTAACAATTAAGTATCTCCTCAAAAGGAGGAAGTCAACCCCCAGCCCACTGTGTTTATAGCAAGAAAAAAACTAGACTTACTAGGGTGGGAAATTTGTGTGCTGCTGTTAGGACTAAGGGAAAACAAATTATCGTTAGAAATTAACGATTCCCTTACGTCCTACCAGCAGCACAGATGGGGAGATAGCAAGAAGAAACCCCTAGGGAGGGCCTTCCTGCCTGGCAGAACTAAGAAAAGTCTGCCCAAAGGCCGAAACTCAGCTAGACTGTCATCTAGTGTATAATGGGAGATGAATGTCGATTCAGAGCTCCAGGAGGCAGCTTTGCAAATCATGTTGAGAGGAAGAAGACTCCTCTCGGCAAAAGGAGTAGCCACAGCTCTAGTAGAGTGGGCCTTCACGAATCCCGGAGGGTCCAGAGATTGTGGAAACAAGGGATTCCTTAATAGCCTCCTCAATCCACCGACTGATGGAAGGTTTGGATGCCTTATAGCAGGCATGTCCAAACTCTGGCCCTCCAGATGTTGCAAAACTACAACTCCCATCATTCCTGGACAACCTACAGCTATCAACCTACAGAAGAGCATGATGGGAGTTGTAGTTCTGCAACACCTGGAGGGCCAGAGTTTGGACATGCCTGCCTTACAGCCTTTAAACTTACCGGCAACAGGATTAGCAGATTCTCATCTTTCCTGAACTCCTTGATCTATCCACATAGATCCGGAGACATCGAGACGTCCAGAGGATGTCCCAGCCAGGCGCAACTGCGCGGGGCCGGCAGCAAATATGCTGCCGGCCAAACTGACAAGGTACCTAGGAAAAAGGCAACGCCGTTACCCAAACTAAAAAGAAGGCTCCCCGCACTTTCCATAAGAAAGGGGGGAACAAACCGCCTAGTCCCCCTGTCCAGGAGGACAGAAAAAAACAAGAGAACCAGGAAGATTTTCATTAGGAGAAAAAATATTTAGGTGGCCAAATGCAACAGTATGTCTAAAAATGTGGAGGTTACCCATAGAAGCTAAGAAGATACCAACTGGTACAATCATACCCCGTATAAACAACAATGGTGTTGCTCAAGTCGGCCTAGAAATTGTGGCCAAGAATGAAGCACCATCTATGGAAACCAAGACGATGTCAAGATCAAGATGAACATTGATGTTGGCCCAGACAACCTAATAGAGTCCATCTATGGTCAGGGAAATGACACCCCCGAAAGGAAAATGGTAACCCAAAGGATTGAGGCTACGAATGTGGAGTAACCCAAGACCAACAGGAACATTCCTATTGTTAGGGATTTGGCACAGCACAACGATCTCAGTCGTGGCCTCCTAAACATTTTGGCTTAAAAGACTCCAACTAAGAGCGGTGATGCCCCTCGTGGCAACCAGCAGGTTTTAGCTAAGAATATGTATAGAAGCCAAGATGGTGGCATCACTCATGGCAACCAAGCAGATCCCCAACCTGACACCTTGTGCCTCCACCCCTGATTATCATATGTCATGACTGCAGGCCATAGGGCAGACCTGAAATTCAAGTTCAAGATATATCTCCCACCTGAACATTTATGTAAGAAGCTCTGAGGAACATCAACTGGGTGTCAATCAACACCTCAAGGTGTGGCTGAAAACCAAATACACCCCAATATCACATTCCTGAAGAAAGGTGGTGGCTCCGTCATGTTACAAGGTGTCAGTGGATGTCGGAGCTACTCTTCAAGCCCCTCCGAGGACTACCAAGAATATTCCTGGTAAGACCACCGGTGTAGACATGACAACCAAGAAGTTTCCTGGTAAGACCACTGGTGTAGACAGACAGTCTAACCGGGAATCTTATTAGTTGTCTGTCTACACCAGTGATCTTACCAGGAAACTTCTTGGTTGCCATGTCTACACCGGTGATCTTACCAGGAAACTTCTTGGTTGCCATGTCTACACCGCTGGTCCACAGATGGACCACCTTCCATCTACTACCCCAATATGGCCCGCCTCGTGGAGGCTCTTCTCTACCAGAGGGCGCTAGAAGCTATGTGGGACCATCATGTAGCCTGAGGGCAGAGGGCCAGCTTCTCCCCCTCCTTCCAGGCTTCTCCTGATGGAAGTGGATTAGTAATGTGGACTTTGGATAAACAAATCTTCCCCCCTCCATTCCAGACGCTGGAGGACATTCCTTTAAGTCAGTGGGGAAGTCTCATTACAATGACAATAAGGCTATGGGTTCTGGGGAAGAGGGAAGGGATTCCTCTCTGTACGGGGTCAGCCTCGTCTGAGGAGGGGAGATGAACGGCTTCTTTCTTTTCACACTCATCAACCCGATGCAGATGTCAAGTTCTGGAGATGTAAAAATTTTAAAATAAAGTGTCCTGAGCGCCCATTGCCCCATTCTCCCAGGCAATGGAAAGACCCTCACTCACGTTGAGGCAGTAGATTGTTTAAGGAGGCATTGCCCTAGAGGCTATGCGCTCCCCTTAAAGGAATTGTCCATTTTTTGTAAACTTAGGTTCTGCTTCCATAACTTGAACTGAGGGGCTTCTCCCCCCGGGAGCCCCCCAGCCCGCCTACTTACTGCGGATATTTTTCGGAAAGTTGGCGACAACCAACATGGCGGCCATTAGAACGTGGCTGTCACCCAGCTTTCCCAGACTCCTGAATGGCATGTCACTCAGTTATGGAGCACGTGTTAAGAGCCCTGTATGTTATGGCGGCCATATTGGTTGCCACCCAGCTTTCCCAGGAATATAGATTGAAATCTGCAGTAGAAATATAGAAGAGGCTATAAAACGGAGCGGCGGCTCTGCATACACAATGCAGCTGTCGTCCACCCTGCTTTACACATACTTCGTTCTCTCTCCTCCTGGAGAGAATTTCCTTTTTGCTTCTCTATAATAGTGCTTGTCCCTTTAAGACGGCGGTGACCCTCAGCTTTATCTTCTACTGTCCTATTGTTCTCTGTTATCAGCCGCTCCTGTAAAGCAGACTATTCCCACCCATAATGGCCACAACCACCCTGCAGAGCATCTGCTCTGTTATCAGCCGGTGGGGGCCAGATGCTGAGGCCTTCCCAAGGGGTAATAATCTGCAGGATATATCACTGCTTCTGTCAGGAGGTGGAGAGGACAGAGCGATGTTCTGCAGCTCTCTAGAGAGGTCAGAGGTGTAATAATCTGCAGGATATATCACTGTGTATCTGTCAGGAGGTGGAGAGGACAGAGTGATGTTCTGCAGATCTCTACAGGGGTCAGAGGTGCAATAATCTGCAGTATATATCACTGCTTCTGTCAGGAGGTGGAGAGGACAGAGCGATCTTCTGCAGCTCTCTAGAGAGGTCAGAGGTGTAATAATCTGCAGGATATATCACTGTGTATCTGTCAGGAGGTGGAGAGGACAGAGTGATGTTCTGCAGATCTCTACAGGGGTCAGAGGTGTAATAATCTGCAGGATATATCACTGTGTATCTGTCAGGAGGTGGAGAGGACAGAGCGATGTTCTGCAGATCTCTAAGGAGGGCAGAGGAGTAATAATCTGCAGGATATATCACTGTGTATCTGTCAGGAGGTAGAGAGGACAGAGCGATGTTCTGCAGATCTCATAGAGAGGTCAGAGGTGTAATAATCTGCAGGATATATCACTATGTATCTGTCAGGAGGTAGAGAGGACAGAGTGATGTTCTGCAGATCTCTAGGGAGGTTAGAGGTGTAATAATCTGCAGGATATATCACTATGTATCTGTCAGGAGGTGGAGAGGACAGAGCGATGTTCTTCAGATCTCTAGAGAGGTCAGAGGTGTAATAATCTGCAGGATATATCACTGTGTGTCTGTCAGGAGGTGGAGAGGACAGAGCGATGTTCTGCAGATCTCCAGAGAGGTCAGTGGTATAATGATCTGCAGGATATATCACTGTGGGTCTGTCAGGAGGTGGAGAGGACAGAGCGATGTTCTGCAGATCTCTAGAGAGGTCAGAGGTGTAATAATCTGCAGGATATATCACTGTGTATCTGTCAGGAGGTAGAGAGGACAGAGCGATGTTCTGCAGATCTCTAGAGAGGTCAGAGGTGTAATGATCTGCAGGATATATCACTGTATCTGTCAGGAGGTAGAGAGGACAGAGCGATGTTCTGCAGATCTCTAGAGAGGTCAGAGGTGTAATGATCTGCAGGATATATCACTGTATCTGTCAGGAGGTAGAGAGGACAGAGCGATGTTCTGCAGATCTCTAGAGAGGTCAGAGGTGTAATAATCTGCAGGATATATCACTGTATCTGTCAGGAGGTAGAGAGGACAGAGCGATGTTCTGCAGATCTCTAGAGAGGTGTAATAATCTGCAGGATATATCACTGTGTATCTGTCAGGAGGTAGAGAGAACAGAGCGATGTTCTGCAGATCTCTAGAGAGGTGTAATAATCTGCAGGATATATCACTGTATCTGTCACTGTTCTCAGTCTCACCCGCTCCACCTTTGTCCTGTATCTGCGGGGTCTGCAGAGCGTTCCGCACGTTCTCAGTGCTGGAAAATCCCTCGGGATCTATAGAGAGAAACTGGTTCTTCAACATCCGAAAAAATGTGATATCTGAACGGTGTGACCCCCCCCCCCCCGACCGCACTCCTCTGTATCATACACACACAATTACACACTCCTCTGTATCATACACACAATTACACACTACTCTGTATCATACACACAATTACACTCCCTCTGTATCATACACACACAATTACACACTCCTCTGTATCATACACACACAATTACACACTCCTCTGTATCATACACACACAATTACACACTTCTCTGTATCATACACACACAATTACACACTACTCTGTATCATACACACACAGTACACACTACTCTGTATCATACACACACAATTACACACTCCTCTGTATCATTCACACACAATTACACACTCCTCTGTATCATACACACACAATTACACACTCCTCTGTATCATACACACACAATTACACACTCCTCTGTATCATTCACACACAATTACACACTCCTCTGTATCATACACACAATTACACACTCCTCTGTATCATACACACAATTACACACTCCTCTGTATCACACACACACAATTACACACTTCTCTGTATCACACACACACAATTACACACTACTCTGTATCACACACACACAATTACACACTCCTCTGTATCATACACACAAATTACACACTACTCTGTATCATACACACACAATTACACACTCCTCTGTATCATACACACAATTACACACTACTCTGTATCATACACACACAATTACACACTACTCTGTATCATACACACACAATTACACACTCCTCTGTATCATACACACAATTACACACTACTCTGTATCATACACACACAATTACACACTCCTCTGTATCATACACACAATTACACACTCCTCTGTATCATACACACACAATTACACACTACTCTGTATCATACACACACAATTACACACTACTCTGTATCATACACACAATTACACACTCCTCTGTATCATACACACAATTACACACTACTCTGTATCATACACACACAATTACACACTCCTCTGTATCATACACACAATTACACACTCCTCTGTATCATACACACACAATTACACACTGCTCAGTATCATACACACACAATTACACACTCCTCTGTATCATACACACACAAATACACACTCCTCTGTATCATACACACAATTACACACTCCTCTGTATCATACACACAATTACACACTACTCTGTATCATACACACACAATTACACACTCCTCTGTATCATACACACAATTACACACTACTCTGTATCATACACACAATTACACACTCCTCTGTATCATACACACACAATTACACACTCCTCTGTATCATACACACAATTACACACTCCTCTGTATCATACACACAATTACACACTCCTCTGTATCATACACACAATTATAAACACACTATTTGTGGGTGTGTTTATGATACAGAGGAGTGTGTAGGATACAATCATACACACACTCTATTTGTATCATACTCACAGTCACACACACACACACTCCTCTGTATCCTACACATACTCACAATCATGCACACTGCTCAGTATCATACACACTCACAATCATACATGTACTCAATCATACACACATTATTTGTATCTTACACACACATACAATCCTACACACATTGTATCTGTATCCTACACATACTCACACTCATACATACACTCTGTTTCCTACACACAATTTCTTTGTATCCTACACACACTCACAATGTCTATATCAATGTGTGAGAGTAGTACACACACCCGCTCTCACTGTCTGTATTATGCATCCACCCTATTATAAAATATCGCCCTCATACGCCCTCATACACTCCATATCAGATAGTGACTATATGACAATCTGCAGCGCACACTCCATTATGAAATATATAATCACAAACACTGTGAATCATACACACAGTCCATATCAGATTGTGGGTGTATGTGTATGACTATACATGTTATATCACACAGTCTGTGCTGTACACCTATGGTGTTTATCATACCCCTCATGTACGTGGTATATATCAGATTCGGAGTAGGTACGATGCACACTGTAAAGGTATATTATAGATTGTGAGAGTGTATGTCATATGTCTATAGTACACACACACACTCACACTCTCTGTATCTTACCCCCACCCCGATATAAAATATAAAACTACAAACAATCTGTATCCCGGACACAATCTGTATCGGGCCCCCTCAGAATTCCCGCTCACAGCCCCCATTATACACACGGTCCACAGTCTACCATACACTCACCCAGTACATGCACTTACACAATCCAGATCTCACACACAAATTCCCGCACTCACAGTCTGCATCTGCCATCCACATAATGTGTCGCACACGTACATAAATCAGGTTGCACAACCGCACACAATCTGCATCACGCACAATCCGTGTCACACGGCGCCCAGCGCAATCTGCGGGAGACATCAGAGATGACTTTGTGTAAACCTTACCTCAAGTGTCTGCTCCACAGCAGTTATCCAAGTTCACACTCGGCCAGAGGAGTGTATGTGTGAGTGTGTGAGCGTGACACTCCTCCCTCCACTGCTCCCTACCTAATCTTAGCTCCCTTATCTCCAGTGCACACAGGACACGCCCCTTTACTCCTGCCATACATTAAATGTGTGCGTCCACACACCCTGGCCTCCTCCTATACACCGTAGACTTACCTTATATACAGGACACCGTAGACTTACCTTTTATACAGGACACCGTAGACTTACCTTATATACAGGACACGTAGACTTACCTTATATACAGGACACCGTAGACTTACCTTATACACAGTACACATAGACTTACCTTTTATACAGGACACATAGACTTACCTTATATACAGGACACTGTAGACTTACCTTATAATACAGGACACATAGACTACCTTTTATACAGGACACCGTAGACTTACCTGTATATACAGGACACACATGTAGACTTTGACTCTTATATCACAGGACAACGTAGACTTACCTTACACTACAGGACAATCAGTAGACTTAGGCCTCTATACAGGACACATAGACTTACCTTATATACAGTGGACACGTGAATTCTTACCAGGACACCGCGAGACTTACCTTATATACAGGACACCGTAGACTTACCTTATATACAGGACACCGTAGGACTTACCTTTATATACAGGACACTGTAGACTTACCTTATATACAGGACACGTAGACTACTTTATACAGGACACAGACTTACCTTATATACAGGACACCATAGACTTACCTTATATAACAGGACATCGTAGACTTACCTTATATACAGGACACCGGGACTCTACCTTACAGGACACGTGGACCTTACCTTATATACAGGACATGTAGACTTACCTATATACAGGACACCTAGACTTACCTATATGAGGACACCATAGACTTACCTTATATACGGACACGAGGACTTACCTTTATCAGGACACTGTGACCTTACCTTATATACAGGACACCGTAGACTTACCTTATATACAGGACACCATAGACTTACCTTATATACAGGACACCGTAGACTTACCTTATATACAGGACACCGTAGACTTACCTTATATACAGGGACACCGTAGACTTACCTTATATACAGGACACCGTAGACTTACCTTATATACAGGACATAGACTTACCTTATATACAGGACACCGTAGACTTACCTTATATACAGGACACGTAGACTTACCTTATATACAGGACACCATAGACTTACCTTATATACAGGACACCGTAGACTTACCTTATATACAGGACACAGTAGACTTACCTTATATACAGGACACCGTAGACTTACCTTATATACAGGACACCGTAGACTTACCTTATATACAGGACACCGTAGACTTACCTTATATACAGGACACCGTAGACTTACCTTATATACAGGACACCATAGACTTACCTTATATACAGGACACCATAGACTTACCTTATATACAGGACACCATAGACTTACCTTATATACAGGACACCATAGACTTACCTTATATACAGGACACGTAGACTTACCTTATATACAGGACACCATAGACTTACCTTATATACAGGACACCGTAGACTTACCTTATATACAGGACACCGTAGACTTACCTTATATACAGGACACCGTAGACTTACCTTATATACAGGACACCATAGACTTACCTTATATACAGGACACCATAGACTTACCTTATATACAGGACACGTAGACTTACCTTATATACAGGACACCGTAGACTTACCTTATATACAGGACACCGTAGACTTACCTTATATACAGGACACATAGACTTACCTTATATACAGGACACCGTAGACTTACCTTATATACAGGACACATAGACTTATCTTATATACAGGACACCGTAGACTTACCTTATATACAGGACACCGTAGACTTACCTTATATACAGGACACCGTAGACTTACCTTATATACAGGACACCGTAGACTTACCTTATATACAGGACACCGTAGACTTACCTTATATACAGGACACCATAGACTTACCTTATATACAGGACACCGTAGACTTACCTTATATACAGGACACCGTAGACTTACCTTATATACAGGACACCGTAGACTTACCTTATATACAGGACACCGTAGACTTACCTTATATACAGGACACCGTAGACTTACCTTATATACAGGACACCGTAGACTTACCTTATATACAGGACACCATAGACTTACCTTATATACAGGACACATAGACTTACCTTATATACAGGACACATAGACTTACCTTATATACAGGACACCGTAGACTTACCTTATATACAGGACACCGTAGACTTACCTTATATACAGGACACCGTAGACTTACCTTATATACAGGACACCGTAGACTTACCTTATATACAGGACACCATAGACTTACCTTATATACAGGACACCGTAGACTTACCTTATATACAGGACACCGTAGACTTACCTTATATACAGGACACCATAGACTTACCTTATATACAGGACACCATAGACTTACCTTATATACAGGACACCGTAGACTTACCTTATATACAGGACACCGTAGACTTACCTTATATACAGGACACCATAGACTTACCTTATATACAGGACACCGTAGACTTACCTTATATACAGGACACCGTAGACTTACCTTATATACAGGACACCGTAGACTTACCTTATATACAGGACACCGTAGACTTACCTTATATACAGGACACCATAGACTTACCTTATATACAGGACACAGTAGACTTACCTTATATACAGGACACGTAGACTTACCTTATATACAGGACACCATAGACTTACCTTATATACAGGACACCGTAGACTTACCTTATATACAGGACACCGTAGACTTACCTTATATACAGGACACCGTAGACTTACCTTATATACAGGACACCGTAGACTTACCTTATATACAGGACATCGTAGACTTACCTTATATACAGGACACCGTAGACTTACCTTATATACAGGACACCGTAGACTTACCTTATATACAGGACACGTAGACTTACCTTATATACAGGACACCGTAGACTTACCTTATATACAGGACACCGTAGACTTACCTTATATACAGGACACCGTAGACTTACCTTATATACAGGACACCGTAGACTTACCTTATATACAGGACACCGTAGACTTACCTTATATACAGGACACCGTAGACTTACCTTATATACAGGACACATGTAGACTTACCTTATATACAGGACACCGTAGACTTACCTTATATACAGGACACCGTAGACTTACCTTATATACAGGACACCATAGACTTACCTTATATACAGGACACCATAGACTTACCTTATATACAGGACACCATAGACTTACCTTATATACAGGACACCGTAGACTTACCTTATATACAGGACACATAGACTTACCTTATATACAGGACACCGTAGACTTACCTTATATACAGGACACCGTAGACTTACCTTATATACAGGACACCGTAGACTTACCTTATATACAGGACACCGTAGACTTACCTTATATACAGGACACCGTAGACTTACCTTATATACAGGACACCGTAGACTTACCTTATATACAGGACACCGTAGACTTACCTTATATACAGGACACCGTAGACTTACCTTATATACAGGACACCATAGACTTACCTTATATACAGGACACCGTAGACTTACCTTATATACAGGACACCGTAGACTTACCTTATATACAGGACACGTAGACTTACCTTATATACAGGACACCGTAGACTTACCTTATATACAGGACACATAGACTTACCTTATATACAGGACACATAGACTTACCTTATATACAGGACACGTAGACTTACCTTATATACAGGACACATAGACTTACCTTATATACAGGACACGTAGACTTACCTTATATACAGGACACCGTAGACTTACCTTATATACAGGACACGTAGACTTACCTTATACACAGGACACCGTAGACTTACCTTATATACAGGACACGTAGACTTACCTTATATACAGGACACCGTAGACTTACCTTATATACAGGACACCATAGACTTACCTTATATACAGGACACCATAGACTTACCTTATACACAGGACACATAGACTTACCTTATATACAGGACACATAGACTTACCTTATATACAGGACACCGTAGACTTACCTTATATACAGGACACATAGACTTACCTTATATACAGGACACCATAGACTTACCTTATATACAGGACACCATAGACTTACCTTATATACAGGACACATAGACTTACCTTATATACAGGACACATAGTCTTATCTTATATACAGAACACCGTAGACTTACCTTATATACAGGACACCGTAGACTTACCTTATATACAGGACACATAGACTTATCTTATATACAGGACACCGTAGACTTACCTTATATACAGGACACCGTAGACTTACCTTATATACAGGACACCGTAGACTTACCTTATATACAGGACACCGTAGACTTACCTTATATACAGGACACCGTAGACTTACCTTATATACAGGACACCGTAGACTTACCTTATTCACAGGACACCGTAGACTTACCTTATATACAGGACATGTAGACTTACCTTATACACAGGACACCGTAGACTTACCTTATATACAGAACACCGTAGACTTACCTTATATACAGGACACCGTAGACTTACCTTATACACAGGACACCGTAGACTTACCTTATATACAGGACACCGTAGACTTACCTTATATACAGGACACCATAGACTTACCTTATATACAGGACACCATAGACTTACCTTATATACAGGACACGTAGACTTACCTTATATACAGGACACCGTAGACTTACCTTATATACAGGACACCATAGACTTACCTTATATACAGGACACCGTAGACTTACCTTATATACAGGACACCGTAGACTTACCTTATATATAGGACACCATAGACTTACCTTATATACAGGACACATAGACTTACCTTATATACAGGACACCATAGACTTACATAGACTTACCTTATACACAGGACACATAGACTTACCTTATATACAGGACACATAGACTTACCTTATATACAGGACACCGTAGACTTACCTTATATACAGGACACCATAGACTTACCTTATATACAGGACACCGTAGACTTACCTTATATACAGGACACCGTAGACTTACCTTATATACAGGACAACATAGACTTACCTTATATACAGGACACCATAGACTTACCTTATATACAGGACACTGTAGACTTACCTTATATACAGGACACCGTAGACTTACCTTATATACAGGACAACATAGACTTACCTTATATACAGGACACCGTAGACTTACCTTATATACAGGACACGTAGACTTACCTTATATACAGGACACGTAGACTTACCTTATATACAGGACACCGTAGACTTACCTTATATACAGGACACCGTAGACTTACCTTATATACAGGACACCGTAGACTTACCTTATATACAGGACACCGTAGACTTACCTTATATACAGGACACCGTAGACTTACCTTATATACAGGACACCGTAGACTTACCTTATATACAGGACACCGTAGACTTACCTTATATACAGGACACCGTAGACTTACCTTATATACAGGACACCGTAGACTTACCTTATATACAGGACACCGTAGACTTACCTTATATACAGGACACCGTAGACTTACCTTATATACAGGACACCGTAGACTTACCTTATATACAGGACACCATAGACTTACCTTATATACAGGACACCATAGACTTACCTTATATACAGGACACGTAGACTTACCTTATATACAGGACACCGTAGACTTACCTTATATACAGGACACCATAGACTTACCTTATATACAGGACACCGTAGACTTACCTTATATACAGGACACCGTAGACTTACCTTATATACAGGACACCATAGACTTACCTTATATACAGGACACATAGACTTACCTTATATACAGGACACCATAGACTTACCTTATACACAGGACACATAGACTTACCTTATATACAGGACACATAGACTTACCTTATATACAGGACACCGTAGACTTACCTTATATACAGGACACCATAGACTTACCTTATATACAGGACACCGTAGACTTACCTTATATACAGGACACCGTAGACTTACCTTATATACAGGACAACATAGACTTACCTTATATACAGGACACCATAGACTTACCTTATATACAGGACACTGTAGACTTACCTTATATACAGGACACCGTAGACTTACCTTATACACAGGTCACCGTAGACTTACCTTATATACAGGATACCGTAGACTTACCTTATATACAGGACATGTAGACTTACCTTATATACAGGACACGTAGACTTACCTTATACACAGGACACCGTAGACTTACCTTATATACAGGACACCGTAGACTTACCTTATATACAGGACACGTAGACTTACCTTATATACAGGACACATAGACTTATCTTATATACAGGACACTGTAGACTTACCTTATATACAGGACACCGTAGACTTACCTTATATACAGGACACATAGACTTACCTTATATACAGGACACCGTAGACTTACCTTATATACAGGACACCGTAGACTTACCTTATATACAGGACACCGTAGACTTACCTTATATACAGGACACCATAGACTTACCTTATATACAGGACACCATAGACTTACCTTACATACAGGACACATAGACTTACCTTATATACAGTACACCATAGACTTATCTTATATACAGAACACCGTAGACTTACCTTATATACAGGACACCGTAGACTTACCTTATATACAGGACACCGTAGACTTACCTTATATACAGGACACATAGACTTACCTTATATACAGGACACATAGACTTACCTTATATACAGGACACGTAGACTTACCTTATATACAGGACACCATAGACTTACCTTATATACAGGACACCATAGACTTACCTTACATACAGGACACATAGACTTACCTTATATACAGGACACCGTATACTTACCTTATATACAGGACACGTAGACTTACCTTATATACAGGACACTGTAGACTTACCTTATATACAGGACACCGTAGACTTACCTTATACACAGGACACCGTAGACTTACCTTATATACAGGATACCGTAGACTTACCTTATATACAGGACATGTAGACTTACCTTATATACAGGACACGTAGACTTACCTTATACACAGGACACCGTAGACTTACCTTATATACAGGACACCGTAGACTTACCTTATATACAGGACACGTAGACTTACCTTATATACAGGACACATAGACTTATCTTATATACAGGACACTGTAGACTTACCTTATATACAGGACACTGTAGACTTACCTTATATACAGGACACCATAGACTTACCTTATATACAGGACACTGTAGACTTACCTTATATACAGGACACATAGACTTACCTTATATACAGGACACATAGACTTACCTTATATACAGGACACCGTAGACTTACCTTATATACAGGACATGTAGACTTACCTTATACACAGGACACCGTAGACTTACCTTATATACAGGACACCGTAGGCTTAACTTACATACAGGACACCGTAGACTTACCTTATATACAGGACACGTAGACTTACCTTATATACAGGACACCGTAGACTTACCTTATATACAGGACACCATAGACTTACCTTATATACAGGATACCGTAGACTTACCTTATATACAGGACATGTAGACTTACCTTATATACAGGACACCGTAGACTTACCTTATATACAGGACACCGTAGACTTACCTTATATACAGGACACGTAGACTTACCTTATATACAGGACACCGTAGACTTACCTTATATACAGGACACCATAGACTTACCTTATACACAGGACACATAGACTTACCTTGTATACAGGACACATAGACTTACCTTATATACAGGACACCGTAGACTTACCTTATATACAGGACACATAGACTTACCTTATATACAGGACACCATAGACTTACCTTATACACAGGACACATAGACTTACCTTATATACAGGACACATAGACTTACCTTATATACAGGACACATAGACTTATCTTATATACAGGACACCGTAGACTTACCTTATATACAGGACACCGTAGACTTACCTTATATACAGGACACCGTAGACTTACCTTATATACAGGACACCGTAGACTTACCTTATATACAGGACACCATAGACTTACCTTATATACAGGACACCATAGACTTACCTTATATACAGGACACCATAGACTTACCTTATATACAGGACACCGTAGACTTACCTTATATACAGGACACCGTAGACTTACCTTATATACAGGACACCATAGACTTACCTTATATACAGGACACCGTAGACTTACCTAATACTTGCATAAACATGTAACATAAAATGACACAATCACCTCCCCGTCCCAGCACCTCTTCTAAGGCTACTTTCACACTTGCGTTGGTGCGGATCCGTCTCTTTATTTACACAGACGGATCCGCACCTATAATGCAAACGTTTGTATCCGTTCAGAACGGATCAGTTTGCATTAGTTAAAAGAAAAATGACAAAGTCCAAAACGGATCCGTTTTGAATTACATTAAAAGTCAATTGTGAACGGATCCGTTTTCAAATGCACCATATTGTGTCATTGAAAACAGATCCGTCCCCATTGACTTACATTGTACACGCCCCCCCATCTAATACACACACATCAGACACCACCCCCTATTAATACACACACATCAGACACCGCCCCCTATTAATACACACACATCAGACTCCGCCCCCCCATCTGATACACACACATCAGACACCGCCCCCTATTAATACACACACATCAGACACCGCCCCCTATTAATACACACACATCAGACACCTCCCCCTATTAATACACACACATCAGACACCGCCCCCCCATCTAATACACACACATCAGACACCACCCCCTATTAATACACACACATCAGACACCGCCCCCTATTAATACACACACATCAGACACCGCCCCCTATTAATACACACACATCAGACACCTCCCCCTATTAATACACACACATCAGACACCGCCCCTATTAATACACACATCAGACACCGCCCCTATTAATACACACACATCAGACACCGCCCCTATTAATACACACATCAGACTCGCCCCTATTAATACACACACATCAGACACCGCCCCTATTAATACACACACATCAGACACCGCCCCTATTAATACACACACATCAGACACCGCCCCTATTAATACACACACATCAGACTCCGCCCCTATTAATACACACACATCAGACTCCGCCCCTATTAATACACACACATCAGACACCGCCCCTATTAATACACACACATCAGACTCCGCCCCTATTAATACACACACATCAGACTCCGCCCTATTAATACACACACATCAGACACCGCCCCTATTAATACACACATCAGACACCGCCCCTATTAATACACACACATCAGACACCGCCCCCTATTAATACACACACATCAGACACCGCCCCTATTAATACACACACATCAGACTCCGCCCCTATTAATACACACACATCAGACTCCGCCCCTATTAATACACACACATCAGACACCGCCCCTATTAATACACACACATCAGACACCGCCCCTATTAATACACACACATCAGACACCGCCCCTATTAATACACACACATCAGACACCGCCCCCTATTAATACACACACATCAGACTCCGCCCCTATTAATACACACACATCAGACACCGCCCCTATTAATACACACATCAGACACCTCCTATTAATACACACATCAGACACCGCCCCTATTAATACACACACATCAGACTCCGCCCCTATTAATACACACACATCAGACACCGCCCCTATTAATACACACACATCAGACACCGCCCCTATTAATACACACACATCAGACACCGCCCCTATTAATACACACACATCAGACACCGCCCCTATTAATACACACACATCAGACACCGTCCCTATTAATACACACACATCAGACACCGCCCCTATTAATACACACACATCAGACTCTGCCGCCTATTAATACACACACATCAGACACCGCCCTATTAATACACACATCAGACACCGCCCCTATTAATACACACACATCAGACTCCGCCCCTATTAATACACACACATCAGACTCCGCCCCTATTAATACACACATCAGACACCGTCCCTATTAATACACACACATCAGACACCGTCCCCTATTAATACACACACATCAGACTCTGCCGCCTATTAATACACACACATCAGACTCCGCCCCCTATTAATACACACACGTCAGACTCCGCCCCCTATTTATACACACACATCAGACTCCGCCCCCTATTAATACACACACGTCAGACTCCGCCCTCTATTAATACACACACATCAGACACCGCCCCCTATTAATACATACACATCAGACACCGCCCCCTATTAATACACACACATCAGACACCGCCCCCTATTAATACACACACATCAGACACCGCCCCCTATTAATACACACACATCAGACTCCGCCCCCTATTAATACACACACATCAGACACCTCCCTCTATGAATACACACACATCAGACTCTGCCCCCTATTAATACACAGACATCAGACACGCCCCCTATTAATACACACACATCAGACACCGCCCCCTATTAATACACACACATCAGACTCCACCCCCTATTAATACACACACATCAGACTCCGCCCTCTATTAATACACACACATCAGACACCGCCCCTATTAATACACACACATCAGACACCTCCCCTATTAATCACACACATCAGACTCCGCCCCTATTAATACACACACATCAGACTCTGCCGCCTATTAATACACACACATCAGACTCCGCCCCCTATTAATACACACACATCAGACTCCGCCCCCTATTAATACACACACATCAGTCTCCGCCCCCTATTAATACACACACATCAGACTCTGCCGCCTATTAATACACACACATCAGACTCCGCCCCCTATTAATACACACACGTCAGACTCCGCCCCTATTAATACACACACATCAGACACCGCCCCTATTAATACACACACATCAGACACCGCCCCCTATTAACACACACACATCAGACTCCGCCCCCTATTAATACACACACATCAGACACCGCCCCCTATTAATACACACACATCAGACTCCGCCCCCTATTAATACACACACATCAGACTCTGCCGCCTATTAATACACACACATCAGACTCCGCCCCCTATTAATACACACACGTCAGACTCCGCCCCCTATTTATACACACACATCAGACTCCGCCCCCTATTAATACACACACGTCAGACTCCGCCCTCTATTAATACACACACATCAGACTCCGCCCCCTATTAATACACACACATCAGACTCTGCCGCCTATTAATACACACACATCAGACTCCGCCCCCTATTAATACACACACATCAGACTCCGCCCTCTATTAATACACACACATCAGACACCGCCCCCTATTAATACACACACATCAGACTCCGCCCCCTATTAATACACACACATCAGACTCCGCCCCCTATTAATACACACACATCAGACTCCGCCCCCTATTAATACACACACATCAGACTCTGCCGCCTATTAATACACACACATCAGACTCCGCCCCCTATTAATACACACACATCAGACTCCGCCCCCTATTAACACACACACATCAGACTCTGCCGCCTATTAATACACACACATCAGACTCCGCCCTCTATTAATACACACACATCAGACTCTGCCGCCTATTAATACACACACATCAGACACTGCCCCCTATTAATACACACACATCAGACACCGCCCTCTATTAATACACACACATCAGACACCTCCCCCTATTAATACAAAGACATCAGACTCCGCCCCCTATTAATACACACACATCAGACACCTCCCCTATTAATACACACACATCAGACACCTCCCCCTATTAATACACACACATCAGACACCGCCCTCTATTAATACACACACATCAGACTCCGCCCCCTATTAATACACACACATCAGACTCCGCCCCTATTAATACACACATCAGACTCCGCCCCTATTAATACACACACATCAGACTCCGCCCCTATTAATACACACACATCAGACTCCGCCCCTATTAATACACACACATCAGACTCCGCCCCTATTAATACACACACATCAGACTCCGCCCCTATTAATACACACACATCAGACTCCGCCCCTATTAATACACACACATCAGACTCCGCCCCTATTAATACACACACATCAGACTCCGCCCCTATTAATACACACACATCAGACACCGCCCCTATTAATACACACACATCAGACTCCGCCCCCTATTAATACACACACATCAGACACCGCCCCTATTAATACACACACATCAGACACTGCCCCCTATTAATACACACACATCAGACACCGCCCCCTATTAATACACACACATCAGACACCGCCCCCTATTAATACACACACATCAGACACCGCCCCTATTAATACACACACATCAGACTCCGCCCCTATTAATACACCACATCAGACACCGCCCCTATTAATACACACACATCAGACTCCGCCCCTATTAATACACACATCACTCCGCCTATTAATACACACACATCAGACACCGTCCCCTATTAATACACACACATCAGACTCCACCCCCTATTAATACACACACATCAGACTCCGCCCTCTATTAATACACACACATCAGACACCGCCCTCTATTAATACACACACATCAGACTCCACCCTCTATTAATACACAGACATCAGACACGCCCCCTATTAATACACACACATCAGACTCCGCCCCCTATTAATACACACACATCAGACACCGCCCCCTATTAATACACACACATCAGTCACCGTCCCCTATTAATACACACACATCAGACACTTCCCCCTATTAATACACACACATCAGACTCCGCCCCCTATTAATACACACACATCAGACTCCGCCCCCTATTAATACACACACATCAGACTCCGCCCCCTATTAATACACACACATCAGACTCCGCCCCCTATTAATACACACACATCAGACTCCGCCCCCTATTAATACACACACATCAGACACCGCCCCCTATTAATACACAGACATCAGACTCCGCCCCCTATTAATACACACACATCAGACTCCGCCTACTATTAATACACACACATCAGACTCCGCCCCCTATTAATACACACACTTCAGACTCCGCCTACTATTAATACACACACATCAGACTCCGCCCCCTATTAATACACACACTTCAGACTCCAATGGTGAATCTTATCTGGGGTGATGCAGACTCTTTGACTCTGACTGGTTATTAGACAATGGACGTTATTTACTCTCCTTTGTTACAATAACCTGGTTAGTCCCCCCGACTACTAACCTGCAGGGTCTCGTGGTATTACTACACCTTTACAGGGGGCCTACCTGGCTGAGTGACCACCCACTAACCCGGACCCTGATAACCCTTACAGTCTGGATCCCTCCCCTCCCCTCCCCTCCCCCGCCTTCAATTGATGGAAATCCCACTGTCCTTTCTAATGTCCTTACCTTATCTGTGGTCTAAGTATGTACTCTGGATGATAGGGATAGTTGTCAGCCTGATCCGGGATAGTTGTCAGCCTGATCCCCGCTCCTTGTCAGTGTGTGCAGGCCCCCCTCCATAAATATAAAGCTGTGGTCCCTATATACACTATATACATATAGATATCAGAACCTATAGTTGTATAGGTGACTCCGCATTGGGAGCAGGATGCTGGATACACAGAAAAGCCGGTCTAGGGAAAATGCCCAGGAGAGGCCGCAGGCTGCGCTCTGTGCAGCAGCACGCAGCATGTTACAGGCGGTGGAGAAACTGCGACCTGCTGCCGGGAGGAACAGACAAAATGGGTTAACATCAGCCTGACATTATCTATTGAATGTATGATTTCTTCTGACTTTCCCCTTTAAGACCAGACAACGCACAAAAACACTGTTTGGATCGAAGAGGAATTAAAAGGTGACTCCACCCAAAACATAAATCATAGACCCCTGAAGAACTCCGCCGGATCTAGCAGCCCCCAAATGTCATTTGCGTGGAGTTTAGATTGTGAAAGATACAAGGGGTCAAAGTTAGGGTATTTTGGCTCCTCCCCTAAACTCATTTCAGTGTAAGGGAGGAGTCATCCCCAAGGATGGGTGGGGAGTAGTCACCCCCAGGGTTGTCAGAGGGAAAAAAAACACATTATTTGTATAATTTTTCCCAAAAAGATTGACATATCAGAGAAAATCTCTAGGTATAATGTGTGAGGATAGAGTCACCCTTTAATTATACACAGGAAGTGGCTGAATGGTAATATCTGTGGAGGTGGAGCTGTGACAACCCCAAAAAACCATGGTCATCAATGAAAAATCGGATGGATGCCGATAAATTCAGTGGCGGAATCAATACATGCACAGGTAGCGCCAAGGGCAGACTGACGGCCTGATGAGAGGAGGCGTTACATGGAGTTCCCCTTTAAGTGAAATAATTTTTTTTTTTAATTAATAATTTATATTTGCTGTGAAACCTTTCAGGTCTGACGACTAGAGAGAGACGAAGCAGGGACCGAAAAAAAAAAAAACATTTTCATCGGTGACGGAAAAAAACTTGATCCCAAAAGCTTACAATCAGTATGATTTCCTCCCAGCCTCTAGCATGTATCGCCCCCTACAGGCCGGCAATAATACAACAGGGAATGTGATGGATAGGAGGAAGGAAATGGAGATTTATATGTCACGCAAGGTGTGTGAAATATTGGGGGCAGACGTGACATGGACATGCAGCACGCTCTACATTATAAATAGAATGCCAGGAGGGCAGTGAAGACTGACACTTTCTGCTAGTGCTCTGTTTGAGGGATAAAACTGCAGGTCTGTGGAATGCAGGGGATTGTCACGTCCAGCACGGTTCCTCCGCAGGTCTCTAGTTTAAGAATAGAATGCCAAAACTGCAGTAAAGAAAATGACACTATTTCCCATGACGTTGTCTGCATGAAGGATACAAATGCCGATTTAGCTTCCGTTCCAGGTCTGTGCAGTGCTGGACATTGTCACCTTTCATACCATTCCTCCACAGACTTCTAAATTAAGAATAGAATCACAGTGCTGCGGTGAAGACTGACACTTTCATGTGTGGGGATAAAAATGCAGATTTATGCGCCATGCAATGTCTGCGGAATGCCTGGAGAATGTCACCTCTGAAAAGAATTATTGCGCTATGAGAATAGAATACCAGAGTCGCAGTTAAGACTGACACAGAGCACTAGAGAAGAAACAGATCAGGCCAGCAATGACCTGAATTTATAGACATTATTAATATTTAGTGTATGGATGTGTTTCCATGCAATATGTGCAAGAAAAACAAGAACGAGGATAGAAAATTTCTAAAAATGTCCGAATGTTTTTCTTAAATTTAATTTGATCGGGAAAAGTAAAAATCAGAGCGTTGTCCTGAGAGCTGGCGCCCCTGCCAGGACCTCCTGTCCGCCCACCGCTGCATGTATCTCTCATGTAAACAGGTGTGGGAGCCAAGTCCTGGGCGTGTCCTGTGGAGCGCACCTCCGCCCCCCTCACTTATTAACTGCTCCAGCAACGGCAATGGCTTTTCCTTTCTCAGGATTTGGGGGATGAGGCCGGATCTCCAGCCCTGCCCGTAGATCCCACGTCTGCATTGATGTGAGAAGACAAGAAGAACTTTTTGCATGAAGAAACTTTTTGAAAACTTTGTGATTTTGGAGACATAAAAGGATTTACAAATACATCGTATTAACCCCTTCCTCGTAATGAAGAAGATTTGCATATTACTTCCCACAGTGTATTCTCTGCCACAATGCCCCCTAGTGGTAGAGAGCACAAAGGACAGCTCCCCGCAGCCGCCATCCTCCAGGGCACAGAAGGAACATACCTCCCAATATTTGGGTCACATAAAGCCCCCCTCTGATAAAACCAGAAACTCCAACCCCAGAAGTGCATCTATAAGGGCTCGTTTCAATCATACACAATCCCTTCCAGGTCCAAATTACAGGATAATCCGGCACTGTACGGCGCGGACCGCATGGCGACATTATTTATAATGATAGTCACCTGTATGAGCAGCGCATCTCATCTATCCTGTGCTATAGGCCGATAACTGCGCTGATACACTGTGACAACCAGTCAGCTGTATGAGCAGCACATCTCATTATCCTGTACCCCAAGTGTCAGTGTCATCGTCCTGTACCCCAAGTGTCAGTGTCATTATCCTGTACCCCAAGTGTCAGTGTCATCATCCTGTACCCCAAGTGTCAGTGTCATCATCCTGTACCCCAAGTGTCAGTGTCATCATCCTGTACCCCAAGTGTCAGTGTCATCATCCTGTACCCCAAGTGTCAGTGTCATCGTCCTGTACCCCAAGTGTCAGTGTCATCATCCTGTACCCCGAGTGTCAGTGTCATTATCCTGTACCCCGAGTGTCAGTGTCATTATCCTGTACCCCGAGTGTCAGTGTCATCATCCTGTACCCCAAGTGTCAGTGTCATTATCCTGTACCCCAAGTGTCAGTGTCATCATCCTGTACCCCAAGTGTCAGTGTCATTATCCTGTACCCCAAGTGTCAGTGTCATTATCCTGTACCCCAAGTGTCAGTGTCATTATCCTGTACCCCAAGTGTCAGTGTCATTATCCTGTACCCCAAGTGTCAGTGTCATCATCCTGTACCCCAAGTGTCAGTGTCATTATCCTGTACCCCAAGTGTCAGTGTCATTATCCTGTACCCCAAGTGTCAGTGTCATTATCCTGTACCCCAAGTGTCAGTGTCATTATCCTGTACCCCAAGTGTCAGTGTCATTATCCTGTACCCCAAGTGTCAGTGTCATTATCCTGTACCCCAAGTGTCAGTGTCATTATCCTGTACCCCAAGTGTCAGTGTCATTATCCTGTACCCCAAGTGTCAGTGTCATTATCCTGTACCCCAAGTGTCAGTGTCATTATCCTGTACCCCAAGTGTCAGTGTCATTATCCTGTACCCCAAGTGTCAGTGTCATTATCCTGTACCCCAAGTGTCAGTGTCATTATCCTGTACCCCAAGTGTCAGTGTCATTATCCTGTACCCCAAGTGTCAGTGTCATTATCCTGTACCCCAAGTGTCAGTGTCATTATCCTGTACCCCAAGTGTCAGTGTCATTATCCTGTACCCCAAGTGTCAGTGTCATTATCCTGTACCCCAAGTGTCAGTGTCATTATCCTGTACCCCAAGTGTCAGTGTCATTATCCTGTACCCCAAGTGTCAGTGTCATTATCCTGTACCCCAAGTGTCAGTGTCATTATCCTGTACCCCAAGTGTCAGTGTCATTATCCTGTACCCCAAGTGTCAGTGTCATTATCCTGTACCCCAAGTGTCAGTGTCATTATCCTGTACCCCAAGTGTCAGTGTCATTATCCTGTACCCCAAGTGTCAGTGTCATTATCCTGTACCCCAAGTGTCATTATCCTGTACCCAAGTGTCAGTGTCATTATCCTGTACCCCAAGTGTCAGTGTCATTATCCTGTACCCCAAGTGTCAGTGTCATTATCCTGTACCCCAAGTGTCAGTGTCATTATCCTGTACCCCAAGTGTCAGTGTCATTATCCTGTACCCCAAGTGTCAGTGTCATCATCCTGTACCCCAAGTGTCAGTGTCATTATCCTGTACCCCAAGTGTCAGTGTCATTATCCTGTACCCCAAGTGTCAGTGTCATTATCCTGTACCCCAAGTGTCAGTGTCATTATCCTGTACCCCAAGTGTCAGTGTCATTATCCTGTACCCCAAGTGTCAGTGTCATCATCCTGTACCCCAAGTGTCAGTGTCATTATCCTGTACCCCAAGTGTCAGTGTCATTATCCTGTACCCCAAGTGTCAGTGTCATCATCCTGTACCCCAAGTGTCAGTGTCATTATCCTGTACCCCAAGTGTCAGTGTCATTATCCTGTACCCCAAGTGTCAGTGTCATTATCCTGTACCCCAAGTGTCAGTGTCATCATCCTGTACCCCAAGTGTCAGTGTCATTATCCTGTACCCCAAGTGTCAGTGTCATTATCCTGTACCCCAAGTGTCAGTGTCATTATCCTGTACCCCAAGTGTCAGTGTCATTATCCTGTACCCCAAGTGTCAGTGTCATCATCCTGTACCCCAAGTGTCAGTGTCATTATCCTGTACCCCAAGTGTCAGTGTCATTATCCTGTACCCCAAGTGTCAGTGTCATTATCCTGTACCCCAAGTGTCAGTGTCATTATCCTGTACCCCAAGTGTCAGTGTCATTATCCTGTACCCCAAGTGTCAGTGTCATTATCCTGTACCCCAAGTGTCAGTGTCATCATCCTGTACCCCAAGTGTCAGTGTCATTATCCTGTACCCCAAGTGTCAGTGTCATTATCCTGTACCCCAAGTGTCAGTGTCATTATCCTGTACCCCAAGTGTCAGTGTCATTATCCTGTACCCCAAGTGTCAGTGTCATTATCCTGTACCCCAAGTGTCAGTGTCATTATCCTGTACCCCAAGTGTCAGTGTCATTATCCTGTACCCCGAGTGTCAGTGTCATTATCCTGTACCCCAAGTGTCAGTGTCATTATCCTGTACCCCGAGTGTCAGTGTCATTATCCTGTACCCCAAGTGTCAGTGTCATTATCCTGTACCCCAAGTGTCAGTGTCATTATCCTGTACCCCAAGTGTCAGTGTCATTATCCTGTACCCCAAGTGTCAGTGTCATTATCCTGTACCCCAAGTGTCAGTGTCATTATCCTGTACCCCAAGTGTCAGTGTCATTATCCTGTACCCCAAGTGTCAGTGTCATTATCCTGTACCCCAAGTGTCAGTGTCATTATCCTGTACCCCAAGTGTCAGTGTCATTATCCTGTACCCCAAGTGTCAGTGTCATTATCCTGTACCCCAAGTGTCAGTGTCATTATCCTGTACCCCAAGTGTCAGTGTCATTATCCTGTACCCCAAGTGTCAGTGTCATTATCCTGTACCCCAAGTGTCAGTGTCATTATCCTGTACCCCAAGTGTCAGTGTCATTATCCTGTACCCCAAGTGTCAGTGTCATTATCCTGTACCCCAAGTGTCAGTGTCATTATCCTGTACCCCAAGTGTCAGTGTCATTATCCTGTACCCCAAGTGTCAGTGTCATTATCCTGTACCCCAAGTGTCAGTGTCATTATCCTGTACCCCAAGTGTCAGTGTCATTATCCTGTACCCCAAGTGTCAGTGTCATTATCCTGTACCCCAAGTGTCAGTGTCATTATCCTGTACCCCAAGTGTCAGTGTCATTATCCTGTACCCCAAGTGTCAGTGTCATTATCCTGTACCCCAAGTGTCAGTGTCATTATCCTGTACCCCAAGTGTCAGTGTCATTATCCTGTACCCCAAGTGTCAGTGTCATTATCCTGTACCCCAAGTGTCAGTGTCATCATCCTGTACCCCAAGTGTCAGTGTCATCATCCTGTACCCCAAGTGTCAGTGTCATTATCCTGTACCCCAAGTGTCAGTGTCATTATCCTGTACCCCAAGTGTCAGTGTCATTATCCTGTACCCCAAGTGTCAGTGTCATTATCCTGTACCCCAAGTGTCAGTGTCATTATCCTGTACCCCAAGTGTCAGTGTCATTATCCTGTACCCCAAGTGTCAGTGTCATTATCCTGTACCCCAAGTGTCAGTGTCATTATCCTGTACCCCAAGTGTCAGTGTCATTATCCTGTACCCCAAGTGTCAGTGTCATTATCCTGTACCCCAAGTGTCAGTGTCATCATCCTGTACCCCAAGTGTCAGTGTCATTATCCTGTACCCCGAGTGTCAGTGTCATTATCCTGTACCCCAAGTGTCAGTGTCATTATCCTGTACCCCAAGTGTCAGTGTCATTATCCTGTACCCCAAGTGTCAGTGTCATTATCCTGTACCCCAAGTGTCAGTGTCATCATCCTGTACCCCAAGTGTCAGTGTCATTATCCTGTACCCCAAGTGTCAGTGTCATCATCCTGTACCCCAAGTGTCAGTGTCATTATCCTGTACCCCAAGTGTCAGTGTCATTATCCTGTACCCCAAGTGTCAGTGTCATCATCCTGTACCCCAAGTGTCAGTGTCATTATCCTGTACCCCAAGTGTCAGTGTCATTATCCTGTACCCCAAGTGTCAGTGTCATTATCCTGTACCCCAAGTGTCAGTGTCATTATCCTGTACCCCAAGTGTCAGTGTCATTATCCTGTACCCCAAGTGTCAGTGTCATTATCCTGTACCCCAAGTGTCAGTGTCATCATCCTGTACCCCAAGTGTCAGTGTCATCATCCTGTACCCCAAGTGTCAGTGTCATTATCCTGTACCCCAAGTGTCAGTGTCATCATCCTGTACCCCAAGTGTCAGTGTCATTATCCTGTACCCCAAGTGTCAGTGTCATTATCCTGTACCCCAAGTGTCAGTGTCATTATCCTGTACCCCAAGTGTCAGTGTCATTATCCTGTACCCCAGTGTCAGTGTCATTATCCTGTACCCTAAGTGTCAGTGTCATTATCCTGTACCCCAAGTGTCAGTGTCATTATCCTGTACCCCGAAGTGTCAGTGTCATTATCCTGTACCCCAAGTGTCAGTGTCATTATCCTGTACCCCAAGTGTCAGTGTCATTATCCTGTACCCCAAGTGTCAGTGTCATTATCCTGTACCCCAAGTGTCAGTGTCATTATCCTGTACCCCAAGTGTCAGTGTCATTATCCTGTACCCCAAGTGTCAGTGTCATTATCCTGTACCCCAAGTGTCAGTGTCATCATCCTGTACCCCAAGTGTCAGTGTCATCATCCTGTACCCCAAGTGTCAGTGTCATCATCCTGTACCCCAAGTGTCAGTGTCATTATCCTGTACCCGAAGTGTCAGTGTCATTATCCTGTACCCCAAGTGTCAGTGTCATTATCCTGTACCCCAAGTGTCAGTGTCATTATCCTGTACCCCAAGTGTCAGTGTCATTATCCTGTACCCCAAGTGTCAGTGTCATTATCCTGTACCCCAAGTGTCAGTGTCATTATCCTGTACCCCAAGTGTCAGTGTCATTATCCTGTACCCCAAGTGTCAGTGTCATTATCCTGTACCCCAAGTGTCAGTGTCATCATCCTGTACCCCAAGTGTCAGTGTCATCATCCTGTACCCCAAGTGTCAGTGTCATCATCCTGTACCCCAAGTGTCAGTGTCATTATCCTGTACCCCAAGTGTCAGTGTCATTATCCTGTACCCCAAGTGTCAGTGTCATTATCCTGTACCCCAAGTGTCAGTGTCATCATCCTGTACCCCAAGTGTCAGTGTCATTATCCTGTACCCCAAGTGTCAGTGTCATTATCCTGTACCCCAAGTGTCAGTGTCATTATCCTGTACCCCGAGTGTCAGTGTCATTATCCTGTACCCCAAGTGTCAGTGTCATCATCCTGTACCCCAAGTGTCAGTGTCATTATCCTGTACCCCAAGTGTCAGTGTCATTATCCTGTACCCCAAGTGTCAGTGTCATTATCCTGTACCCCAAGTGTCAGTGTCATTATCCTGTACCCCAAGTGTCAGTGTCATCATCCTGTACCCCAAGTGTCAGTGTCATTATCCTGTACCCCAAGTGTCAGTGTCATTATCCTGTACCCCAAGTGTCAGTGTCATTATCCTGTACCCCAAGTGTCAGTGTCATTATCCTGTACCCCAAGTGTCAGTGTCATTATCCTGTACCCCAAGTGTCAGTGTCATTATCCTGTACCCCAAGTGTCAGTGTCATTATCCTGTACCCCAAGTGTCAGTGTCATTATCCTGTACCCCAAGTGTCAGTGTCATCATCCTGTACCCCAAGTGTCAGTGTCATTATCCTGTACCCCAAGTGTCAGTGTCATTATCCTGTACCCCAAGTGTCAGTGTCATCATCCTGTACCCCAAGTGTCAGTGTCATTATCCTGTACCCCAAGTGTCAGTGTCATTATCCTGTACCCCAAGTGTCAGTGTCATTATCCTGTACCCCAAGTGTCAGTGTCATTATCCTGTACCCCAAGTGTCAGTGTCATTATCCTGTACCCCAAGTGTCAGTGTCATTATCCTGTACCCCAAGTGTCAGTGTCATTATCCTGTACCCCAAGTGTCAGTGTCATTATCCTGTACCCCAAGTGTCAGTGTCATCATCCTGTACCCCAAGTGTCAGTGTCATTATCCTGTACCCCAAGTGTCAGTGTCATCATCCTGTACCCCAAGTGTCAGTGTCATTATCCTGTACCCCGAGTGTCAGTGTCATTATCCTGTACCCCAAGTGTCAGTGTCATTATCCTGTACCCCAAGTGTCAGTGTCATTATCCTGTACCCCAAGTGTCAGTGTCATTATCCTGTACCCCAAGTGTCAGTGTCATTATCCTGTACCCCAAGTGTCAGTGTCATTATCCTGTACCCCAAGTGTCAGTGTCATTATCCTGTACCCCGAGTGTCAGTGTCATTATCCTGTACCCCAAGTGTCAGTGTCATTATCCTGTACCCCAAGTGTCAGTGTCATTATCCTGTACCCCAAGTGTCAGTGTCATTATCCTGTACCCCAAGTGTCAGTGTCATCATCCTGTACCCCAAGTGTCAGTGTCATTATCCTGTACCCCAAGTGTCAGTGTCATCATCCTGTACCCCAAGTGTCAGTGTCATCATCCTGTACCCCAAGTGTCAGTGTCATTATCCTGTACCCCAAGTGTCAGTGTCATCATCCTGTACCCCAAGTGTCAGTGTCATTATCCTGTACCCCAAGTGTCAGTGTCATTATCCTGTACCCCAAGTGTCAGTGTCATTATCCTGTACCCCAAGTGTCAGTGTCATCATCCTGTACCCCAAGTGTCAGTGTCATCAACCTGTACCCAAAGTGTCAGTGTGTCATCATCCTGTACCCCGAGTGTCAGTGTCATTATCCTGTACCCCGAGTGTCAGTGTCATTATCCTGTACCCCAAGTGTCAGTGTCATTATCCTGTACCCCAAGTTTCAGTGTCATTATCCTGTACCCCGAGTGTCAGTGTATCATTATCCTGTACCGCGAGTGTCAGTGTCATTAACCTGTACCCCAAGTGTCAGTGTCATTATCCTGTACCCCAAGTGTCAGTGTCATTATCCTGTACCCCAAGTGTCAGTGTCATCATCCTGTACCCCAAGTGTCAGTGTCATCATCCTGTACCCCGAGTGTCAGTGTCATTATCCTGTACCCCAAGTGTCAGTGTCATTATCCTGTACCCCAAGTGTCAGTGTCATTATCCTGTACCCCAAGTGTCAGTGTCATTATCCTGCACCCCATTTTCTGACCTCTCCTGTGGATCAGGATTACGTCTCACTATTAGGGGTCGTGTTTAGTACTTCGCTCCCCGATAATGAAGGTGTTCAGTCGGTGGAGCAATGTCCCGTCACCCAGTATCTGAGCCTTAGTCGGAGGATCCGCTTCTCCCTCCGGGACGTCTCCTATTTTTGACCCTGAGAGAAGTGAAGGTGGTAGATCTGATCTGATCTGTTACAACATGGAGGAAGATCGTTCTCTATTAAAGGGGTTGTCCATGAATCCATACCTACCTGCCCTCCCGCCCTGCTGGCTTCTAACTCCTCCCATTGGTCCCCGTCACTCCAGTTCCACAAGGACAGGGTCACATGCACCACTGCAGCCAATGACACGTCACGTGGTGCTCGGGACATGTCGCACTGAGACCAGCCGTTGGCTGCAGTGCACTGGACCCCTGATGGCAGACACTTCTAAACCATCCTCGCTGTCCTTCTCTTCATGTCGATGGGTTGGGCCACGTTACATATACCTTGCGGCTGCTTGGATAAGGTTCTGCTGGAGCGGCCACGTGAGCGCCCCCCAGACCTCCAGGCTCGAGCTGGGAAGTGCGGCGCCCTGTCTCCGCGTCTTCATTTCTCTGGACACAAGTCTCTTCCTTGGGTGAAGCCAAAGTAAATCCGGGACATTAGTAAGGCACGGGCAAAGAGATCAGGCTCTTAAGGGGACGGGCCGTCACAAAGTGTCATTTTCATATAATTCATCATCAAACCTCATTATAATGGGGCCCCTGGTGCTTAATCTGTCCAGTAATGAGGTGGTCGCACATGCTCAGTGCGTCCTCTAACTGCTACCACCTGTGTCTATTGTAAGAAGCTTTGATACTTACAAGGAGTAAGCTGCAGCAGAAAGGATACACCCCCTGAGAAAGGACATGTCCCCGAAGCCACAGCAGAAAGGATACACCCCCTGAGAAAGGACATGTCCCCGAAGCCACAGCAGAAAGGATACACCCCCTGAGAAAGGATATGTCCCCCGAGCCAACAGCAGAAAGGATACACCCCCTGAGAAAGGACATGTCCCCCGAGCCACAGCAGAAAGGATACACCCCCTGAGAAAGGACATGTCCCCCGAGCCACAGCAGAGAGGATACACCCCCTGAGAAAGGACATGTCCCTGGAGGCACAGCAGAAAGGATACACCCCCTAAGAAAGGATATGTCCCCCGAGCCACAGCAAAAAGGATACACCTCCTAAGAAATGATATGTCCCCCGAGCCACAGCAGAAAGGATACACCCCCTGAGAAAGGACATGTCCCCCGAGCCACAGCAGAAAGGATACACCCTCTGAGAAAGGACATGTCCCCGAGCCACAGCAGAAAGGATACACCCCCTGAGAAAGGACATGTCCCCGAGCCACAGCAGAAAGGATACACCCTCTGAGAAAGGACATGTCCCCGGAGCCACAGCAGAAAGGATACACCCCTGAGAAAGGACATGTCCCCGAGCCACAGCAGAAAGGATACACCCCCTGACAAAGGACATGCCCCTGAGCTGCCAGCCTGAAATAATCCAGCAGAGCAATTGGATCAATGACTGGGGAGATCTCTGGATCCGTGTGAGGTGCAGGGCCGGTTCTAGAGAGGTTGTCATGTCCTATATGATGTCTGATTTTTATTTTCCACATCAATCATGGCCTAACCCCTTATGGGCAATCTATGGCGGTCATCAGAGGTATCTGCTATAAAACCACGGGCCTGGGTATGTGTTATAGGTAGAAGAGGACAACGCAAGAGCAAACATCAATCTCTTCAGAGGCTGACATTGTGTCTAGGGTTCACTGGACCTGTGGATGTTCGGGTTCGGGCCAAACTTTGGGTCAAAGTGTGGGTTTAGGACCCGAACTCGAACCCAAACCCCATTGAAGTCAATGGGGACCTGAACTTTGATGCACTAAAATGGCTGTAAAATAGTCATAGTAAGAGCTAGAGGGCTGCAAAAGGAAGCAAAATGGGGGTAAGAGCAGGAGAAATGCTGGAGAGGGAAATGACTTAAAATAACATAGAATAGAGACAAATTAAAAAATAATAATCTTGATCTAGGAGTAGGAAGGTCCATATGGAGTAGGAGGTTGAGGAGACTGTGAACGTGGCAGTGTAGGTGGAAGAGGCGGTGGAGGAGGACGTAGGCAACACTGTTTTTTTTTTTTCTTTTCTTTATTTGTTTTTTATAAATTTGGGAAGACCCCAAAATATTGGGAAATAGAAAAGAGAATGCAAAGAGAAACTGCGCTGGAGTCTAACAATGGTTGGGTGAGGCCGGTATACTTGTCTATTCTGCACAATGTACGGACAGGTCCTGTGGGATCCATGCCTGGTTCATTTTTATGAACGTCCGCTTGTCTACGTTGGCTGTGGACAGGCTGCTGCGCTTGTCTGTGATAACGCCCCCTGCCGTGCTGAATACGCGTTCAGACAATACACTGGCTGCAGGGCAGGCCAGCACCTCCAAGGCGTAAAGGGCAACCTCAGGACAAGTGGACAATTTGGAGACCCAGAAGTTGAATGGGGCCGACCCATCAGTCAGTACCTGTAGGCGTGTGCACACATACTGCTCCAGTGAGGGAATTAAGGCCGGCACGTTGTCCTTGTAGCAGGGATCCAGCAGGGTGGCCACCCAGTAATCAGCACTGATTAGAATGTGGGCAACTCGGCAGTCGTTGGGCAGGCACTGCAGCATGTAGTCACTCGTGTGTACCAGGCTGCCCAGAGGCAACGTCAGGCTGTCCTCGGTGGGAGGTGTATCGTCTGTGTCCTCCGTATCCCCCCAGCCACACACAAGTGATGGCCGTGAGCTGCTTTGGGTGCCACCATGCTGTGAACACGGTTCCTCCTCCTGGTGTCACGAAACAATTCCTAAGGAATAAGGTAGCAGCTAGGCCAGAAGGAGAAATAAAGGAGCAGGTCACCTCCTACCGCGTCCCTAATTCTAACCCTGACTCCTAACCGTATGAGCCAACCCAGATGGTAGGAGAACCTCGGGGCACTAGTAACCCTCAATAATCCCTGGGCAATGAGCAGGGTGGAGACGATTTGTTCCTCCAAAACATGGACGAACAGCAGTCTCCACCGGCCAGGCTGCGAGGAAAGGAGACCGTATGCAGCATCTGGCATAGGCAGGTAAGCGACGACTACAACACACTTTCCTGCCGCAGGCACACCGTCTGGAACCCGTGCAGAAGTGCTGATGTCCACACACCATAAGGACACAGCACAGACACACACAGGAACACACATACTGTAGCTGCATACGGACAATTGGTTCCCCCTCCAGGTAACCAGGGACCCCCTTCCAGAAGGCACAACGTAAGACAGGGAAACACCAGACATGTAACACCAAACTAGACCTACATACATCCTGAGCATAACCCACACCAAACATCAAAGGGTAGGAGGAGAAGGAGAGACCGGGAAGACATGATGACAACTAGGATGGCCCTCAGATAACAAAGAGATAGGAGAGAGCTCCTACTCCAATAAAGGCAGGCATTCCACTGATCTCAGTCTCAGAGTAACCCTATATAAAGAGACTGGAGATCAAACCCACCTCACCCAAGCTCACACCTCAACCCCGAGCACACCAGAAGGGAAGGAAAAGCCTAAAAGGGAAAGCGCACATGCAACACCACAACGTTGCCACAGGCAACTGCATGTGTGGCAACCGTGTCACGGCACCAACCGCAGACCACGACACCTGGCTGGACAGTTGTGTACCTGGCCTATGTTGGTGCAGGAACCCACCCTCCGAGCCACTTGAGAATGACTGGCCTGATAACTGTGGAAATAATTGCTCTTCCTCCTCCTCCTGTGCCACATCCTCCTCCATCATCGCCCGAAGTGTTCTTTTCAAGGAGGTATGGAAGTGGATAGTAACACTGATCACGGCGTCATCGGCACTGGCCATGTTGGTGGAGTATTCGCAGGGCCGGTGCTATAATAAAGCAGACTAAGCGGCTGCCATAGGGCGCAGAAAAATGAACCTTTTCTTTTTTTTTTTTAAATGAGTTGTGCCGCCGGCCGCCCACACCAGCCTGCGTATGCCGTGCATCCCCGGCCCTCACTCACAGAGCGGCAGCATGGCACTGCAGTCACAGGGTCACTCAGGGGGGGTGTGACTGGCGAGTGGCTCCGCGGCGGGCAGCAGCAGGGACTGGAGCAGCTGTTGGTAACTGTGACTCACACAGCCAGCCCAGACGGACTGTCGACTGCTGTAGGGTAGGTGGTAGGTGATGAGCGCAGAGCGCATATTGTTTATAATTATTACACAACATTAATGGGGGTGACATGATGGGAGGGGGACAAATCAAATGTCTGTAGTCTTAGTCTGTGCCATGGAGGAGGAGAAATGTGACATGGGGGAAAGAAGTGTGACACAATAGGGGGTCATAATGTGATCATGGAGGGGGGCGCCAAAATGTAGCTTCGCTTGTGTTGGCAAAAATCCTTGCACCGGCCCCGAGTACTCAAAACAGCACGACAGGACACACAGGTCTCGCATGGAGGCCCAATCATTGGTGGTGAGGTGGTGCTGTTCCGCAGTGAGACTGACGCGTGCGTGCTGCAGCTGAAACTCCACTACGGCCTGCTGCTGCTCGCACAGTCTCTCCAGCATGTGCAAGGTGGAGTTCCACCTGGTGGGCACGTCGCATATGAGGCGGTGAGCGGGAGGGCCGAAGTTCCGCTGTAGCGCAGACAGGCGAGCAGCGGCAGGATGAGAAACGCCGAAAGCGCGCACAGACGGCCCGCACTTTATGCAGCAGCTCTGACATGTCGGGGTAGTTGTGAATCAACTTCTGCACCACCAAATTCAGCACATGCGCCAGGCAAGGGATGTGCGTCAAACCGACTAGTCCCAGAGCTGCAACGAGATTTCGCCTATTATCGCACACCACCAGGCCGGGCTTGAGGCCCACCGGCAGAAACCACTGGTCGGTCTGTTGTTCAATACCCCGCCACAACTCCTGCGCGGTGTGGGGCCTGTCCCCCAAACATATGAGTTTCAGAATGGCCTGCTGACGTTTACCCCGGGCTGTGCTGATAGTGAAGGTGTTACACTGAGCGGATGAGGTGGTGGTAGAGGAAGCGGAGTAGGAGGAGGAGGCTACAGGAGGCAAAGAATGATGCCCTACAATCCTCAGTGGCGGTAGGACATGCGCCAAACCGCTATCCGCCTCGGGCCCAGCCGCCACTACATTTACCCAGTGTGCAGTTAGGGAGATATAGCGTCCCTGGCCGTGCTTACTGGTCCACGTATCTGTGGTTATATGGACCTTGCCACAAATGGCGTTGCGCAGTGCACACCTGATTTTCTTGAAACATAGGTGGTTGGGCATCGGTGCACTCAATCTCTTCCACTTCTGGGGCAGGGCTAGGTGGATGGGCCGGGAAAACCCTGCCAGCAGAGTCATCAAAAGCATAAGAGACTGCTGCATGACTTGGAGCTCAGACTGCTTGGCTGATTTGCAAGGGGTGAGGTGAAAGACTGATGGGCATGGGCTGCAGGTGCCAACTCTGAGCTTTCTGCAGAGGACTGGGTGTTAGACACTGTGAAGGAACAGGAGGCACTGTCAGCCACCCAATCTACTATCGCCTGTACTTGTTCTGGCCTCATCATCCGCAGAGCGGCATTCGGGCCTACCAAATAACGCTGCAGGTTCTGTCGTCTACTCGAACCTGAGGAAAGTGTTTTATTTGGGCGTGTAGCTGGTACAGATCGACCACGTCCTCTCCCTGCAACAGGAGCTCCACGACCAGGGCCACGTCCCTTATTTGATGCTCTCCTCATTCTTTGAAGTCACCGACAGAACTAACAGATGGATTAACTATATTCATTTTCCTGTCACTGATGCAGTGCAGGCGTACCTCACACCAAAAATGGGTATACAGTGCCTTGCAAAAGTATTCACCCCCATGACTTTTTTCTTATTTTGTTACATTACAGCTTTAAGTTCAATATTTTGTTAATCTGAATTTTATGTGATGGATCAGAACACAATAGTCTAAGTTGGTGAAGTGAAATGAGTAAAATATATAAATAAAACTATTGAAATACCGGATCTGTCTTTCCGGTATCATCCGGAATAACGGATCCGGTATTTAATTTTATTAAAGCTAGAAAGAACTGCGCATGCTTAGACCGGAAAACCGGATCCAGCGATGCAGCAATTTCCGGAACACTTGGTACCATATCCAGCATTAATACATTTCAATCAATTAATGCCAGATCCGACAAGTGCAGTAGTGTTTGTGAATCTTGGCCGGAAGAAAATACTGCAGCAAGCTGTGGTGTTTTGTCCGGTCAAATACTGTACAAGGGACGGAACATAAGACATCCTGATGCATACTGAACGGATTACTTTCATTTCAGAATGCATTAGGACAAAACGGAAGCATTTTTAATACCGGAAAAGAATAACGCTAGTGTGAAAGTACCCTAAGAGACTTCTTAACTATATTCATTTCCCTGTCACAGATGCAGTGCAGGTGTACCTCACACAAAAAATGGGTATATGTCACCCACCGAACTAACAGACAAATTAACTATTATATTTTTGTGTCAGGGGTACAAAGCTGGTGTATTGCACCCAAAAAAAATCACTATAGGTCATCCACAGAACAAATAGCCAGATGAGATTCCTAACACTCTCCCTCACTTCAGCTGCTTCCTGTTCCTGCACTACTCAGAGCTGACGGGCGGTGCTACACATGTTCCAGCTTGTATAGAGGCTGGGTCACATGATGCACCGGCCAATCACAGCCATGCCATTACTAGGCATGGCTGTGATGGCTTCTAAGTGCCCACAGCTTAATAGCTTGTTGATTGGCTGCCCTGCAGCCTTTCAAAAGCTTTATTTAATGCCTGAACACCGAACTCGAACTTCTGATGCAAAGTTCGGGTTCAGGTCCGGGTACCCAAAGTCGCAAAGTTCTGTACAGACCCGAACTTTGCAGTTTGGGTTCGCTCAACACTAATTGTGTCCCTCAATATTTCTTTGACCTGGACCATCTTGACCTCATCCTTGAGGAATGCTGCACGAAGGTCCACCAAGAATGGAAAATAGTTTGAGGTGTTACAATCTTTGGTGATAGATAATGAAACCTTTTCGAGTAGACCACCACTTTGCCTAGACACATTTTTGGTGGTTTTCTTATGAAGCTTGTCACTTGGAGAGGGGTCATTGTATAAAGAACATCAGGCTCGTCGACAGTGGTCTTTCAGGACATTTTTAAGACATTGCACACACATCTCTTTACCACCTCCACAGATTCTAGATTTGCCCTCACAAAGCTGCACACCCCAGTTGGACAACTGAATGTCTGATGTAAGATCTTCTGAAGCAGGACCTGGTACTTCTGCTCCTTAGTTTTCTCCAAAGTCTTGTCACTACAGACCACCCCGATGACTTGGGTAGAACTCATTGTAACTCTTATTTTGATGTCAGCAAGTATCTCTTTGACCTGAGCCATGTTGTCCTCCTCCTCGAGGAACGCTGATCGAAAGACCACCAAGATAAGTGGGTAAGGGAAGGATCTTGGCTTGGGGAGCTGTATACAGGCTTTGGTTGACTTCTTTGGTCTTTCCAGTGTCTCGGCTTCATCCTCTTCTTCTTGGGTGTCCATTTTACAGTGGTCATCGTCAAAGAGGGCTTCAGTAATCTCTTTGAAAACCCGAGTCTTTTCAGAATTGCGAGGGGATGGACAGATATTCCCAAGGAGGAGAAATCTCTCTTTGCCTCCCAACCGGCCAACCAGTTCTTTAAACGATCTTTCCAGCTGCATGACGTCATCTTCTACCGACTGATAGCCACCTGCGAAACAAATTCAGAAATTGAGTGGATCTGTTCTTGGATGGTGGAGACAATTATTACCGAGTTCTCCGTCAACTGTATACCCAAAGAGAAGAAGGGCTGATACCACAAGTGATAAAATGTACAAATAGTCCTAAGAAGAAACCTCTGTATCGAGCACAGATGTAACAACATAAACTGTATATACTAACTAAATCAAGTTAAAAATAGACTAAAAGTAAAAAAAAAAAATTGTAGTAAAAGTAGTAAATGGCTATGGAGGTTAGTACGGTCTCAATGTAGTCCTGGCCCGACAGCTGCTAAGGCGGGGCCCGTGTGCTTATGGTATGTGGCTGCATATATAATGATAAGACGATGCAGTTATCGCTAAAGACGTAAAATACCTCTCCCAAAATTATGGGAATGTCAATAAAAGCATATTGTGCCGATTTCGTAAATCAGCGTCGTCTTGACAGATCTTTGTACAATACCGGTTTATGGTTCCATGAATAAGGAAAGGCGAAATTCACGTGGTCAGTCTTTATGGTAATTTTTCAACCATTTTTGCGTCCGTGTTATGTTATTGCGTCTGTGTTATTAATGGCTGTTTTCCATCCATTTTACATCAAAGGATGAGTTTTTAAGTTAAAACTCCAACCCCTACATTGCCCTGTATATATTATGTCCCCCATTGTGCCCCCAGTATAATTAATGGCTCCATAGTGCCTGTGCCCCCAGTAGTAATAATGGCCCACAGTATAGATAGATGATGCCTCCCACTAGCTATAACTGCCCCCAGTTGTGGCCCCATATAAAATGCCCCCAGCTTCCCCCCATCCCTACTAGTGGTGACAAAATGACGTATTTTTCGCACTATAAGACGCGTTTTCCACCAGCAAAAAGTGAGGGGAAAATGTCACTGCGTCTTATAGGGCAAAAAATAACGAGCGCTTCCATTATGAAAGCGCTCATTAGTACCCGAGGCCCGGGAAGCGGGTGGGGTCTAATTTATATTTGGGCTCTTATCTGAGGAACATTTTGAAGAGTAATGGAGACAGAAGGTAATCATGCCTCAACAGGGTGACATCATTGGTATTTTTCCAGGGAATCTTAAATATGCCTTGGCAGCTGTTGTGTCTTATCAGGTTCTCCACCATGATTACACACCGCGCCGTGTGTGATTTGATAAGGCACGCGGTGGAATGAGTCGCCGGTGGGGTGGGGGATGAGGTGGATATTAATATGGGATGGCTGCTCTAGCTTCCATTAAAGAGTTAAGGAATGTGTCTTTGGGGTTTTCTAGAAATAAAATGGTGGAGGAACACGGATCGGTCACCCGCCAGTATGGGGGCCCTCGCAAGAAGCTACACAGATCATTCCCACATTTGGGAAAATTGGCTAAACAAATAATATCTTAATTGATTCCTTAAGAATTTGATCATTTGAGTATTTTTACATTGTTTTTACTTTTGGATAAACATGAGAAGAGATGTGAGATGTAGGCTACATGCACACGACCGTTGCCTGCCTCCGCGTCCTCTCCTCCTTGAAATTTTGCGTCCGTCAAAAAAAAACGGATGACGGACCGTTTTTTTTGACGGATCCGATTTTTATGGCTGATCCATTGTAAAAATGCCTATCCTTGTCCGCAAACGTGAAAAAAATAGGACATGCACTATTTTTTTGACGGAATGAAAACACGGATCACGGATGCGGAACAAAAACGGTTGACCATCCGCATTTTTTGACGGACCCATTGAAATGAATGGGGAAGCATCCTATCCGTGAAAAAAAACGGAACGGACGCGGAATCAAACAACGGTCGTGTGCATGGGGCCGTAGTCTGTACAATTCCTCTGGTCTCGATACTTGGATCGTCCTCCACTTCGCTTTTTAGGGTCCATTCACACGTCCGTGTGTGTTTTGCGGATCCACGGATCCGCGGATCCGCAAAACACGGACATCGGCGATGTGCGTTCCACAATTTGCGGACCGCACATCGCCGGCACTCTCATAGAAAATGCCTTTTCTTGTCCGCAATTGCGGACAAGAATAGGACATGTTCTATTTTTTTCGGGAACGCAATTGCGGACCCGGAAGTGCGGATCCGCAATTGCGGACCCGGCCGGGACATCGTCTGTCCCCATTGAAACTAATGGGTCCGCAATTCCGTTCCGCAAAATGCGGAATGGAATTGCATAGTGTGAATGGACCCTTAATTACTCAGACTTGTGTGCGAAACTCCCGTTTTCAGTAAATAACGCCCCCGATTCAGAAGGGTTTAGTCAGAAATCATGTGCAAAGCTCTCAGGATTGCATCATTGTTTGTAAGTGATTACCACACTGGATAAATATAAGGATTGCCTCATACACTTGGGAGGTTATTTTCTAGACTTCACTGGAAAAAATAGGTACATGACCAAATCTGCCATTACCCAAGGACGTCTAGAATGATTTTACAAAAAGTCGGGTCACTGTGTACATACATTATATTACTTATCCTGTACTGATCCTGTATTATACTCCAGAGCTGCACTCACTATTCTGCTGGTGCAATCACCTTGTACATATATTACTTATCCTGTACTGATCCTGTATTATACTCCAGAGCTGCACTCACTATTCTGCTGGTGCAGTCACTGTGTACATACATTACATTACTTATCCTGTACTGATCCTCAGTTACATCCTGTATTATACTCCAGAGCTGCACTCACTATTCTGCTGGTGCAGTCACTGTGTACATACATTACTTATCCTGTACTGATCCTGAGTTACATCCTGTATTATACTCCAGAGCTGCACTCACTATTCTGCTGGTGCAGTCACTGTGTACATAAATTACTTATCCTGTACTGAATCTGAGTTACATCCTGTATTATACTCCAGAGCTGCACTCACTATTCTGCTGGTGCAGTCACTTTGTACATACATTTTATTACTTATCCTGTACTGATCCTGAGTTACATCCTGTATTATACTCCAGAGCTGCACTCACTATTCTGCTGGTGCAGTCACTGTGTACATACATTTTATTACTTATCCTGTACTGATCCTGAGTTACATCCTGTATTATACTCCAGAGCTGCACTCACTATTCTGCTGGTGCAGCCACTGTGTACATACATTACTTATCCTGTACTGATCCTGAGTTACATCCTGTATTATACTCCAGAGCTGCACTCACTATTCTGCTGGTGCAGCCACTGTGTACATACATTATATTACTTATCCTGTACTGATCCTGAGTTACATCCTGTATTATACTCCAGAGCTGCACTCACTATTCTGCTGGTGCAGTCACTGTGTACATACATTACTTATTCTGTACAGATCCTGAGTGATATCCTGTATTATACTCCAGAGCTGCACTCACTATTCTGCTGGTGCAGTCACTGTGTACATACATTACTTATTCTGTACAGATCCTGAGTGATATCCTGTATTATACTCCAGAGCTGCACTCACTATTCTGCTGGTGCAGTCACTGTGTACATACATTACTTTTCCTGATCTTGAGTTACATCCTGCATTATACTCCACAGCTGCACTCACTATTCTGCTGGTGGAGTCACTGTGTACATACATTTCCTTACTCATTGCTGGAGCAGTGGGAGCTGCGGTCCTGTCACTCACGCTCACCTCCCCTTCCTCATTCCGGCGGCGCACAGAATGGTGAATCAGGAAGACTTCTCCCCGCTCCACCATTCAGCTGCAGGTACAGATCGCCAGCCTTTGTGGGCGGAGCCTGCAGCCAGATAATCTGCATAAGCTCCACCCACACATTGCTGCAGAAGAGCGATCTGTGTCTGCAGAGAAGAGAGGTATGTGAGCTTCAGGAACGGGACAAGGTGAGTAGGTACTGTGTTTAAAAAAATAAAATATATATATTTTTGAATACAGAAGGGGCACAGAGGTCTTTATTACTATGATGGGGGCAAAGGGGACATTTCTACTATGGAGGGGGCACAGAGCCAGAGTAGAGGGCATTACTAGCACAGTGGGCATTACTACTATTAAGGGGGCACAGTGGGCATTATTACTATAAAGGGAGCACAATGGGGATTATTACTAATGAAGGGGGCAAAATGGGGATTATTACTGTGAAGGGGCCCAAAGAGGGCATTACAACTGTGAGGGCGGCAAAGAGAGGGCATTACTACTGTGAGGGCAGCACAGAGAGGGCATTACTACTGTGAGGGCGGCACAGAGAGGGCATTACTACTGTGAGGGCAGCACAGAGAGGGCATTACTACTGTGAGGGCAGCACAGAGAGGGCATTACTACCTTGAAAGGGGCACAGAGAGGGCAGAACTACTGTTAGAGGGCACAATGTGGGCATAATTACTGTGAGGGGGCACACATCTGTACAAAACTACTGTGAAGGTTGTACAATGAGGGCAATACTACTGTGAGGGGGTACCAGAAATTACCCGCCCCGGGTGGCAAACACTGTAGGCACACCACTGCCTCTTCATCAGTTTCTGGTCTTCTGAATGAATGGGGAAAAATCCCCATAGACAAGCTCTAAAATCATGCAGAAAACCTTCCCAGAAGAGGAAAGAGGTACAACCCCATATTATTGTCTATGGATCTGGAATGGACTGCCCTGGAGCTCCTGTAGGTGTGGTGTCCGTGTCCTACTGCTGTAGTCCATAGTGTAATCCACAGTCCGGCTTCCTCAGGGAGTCTTGTGATCCACATGTTGGTCAATGTTGCAGCAGTTGCAGGATTACTAACCGTATATGGGACTTTATTACAAACCACAATTCTCACAGAGGACTGTGCCTTCAGTTTGCAGAACATGGTGGAGCAGTTTTTTCAGGTTCCTTTCCACCTGACGCACACCAGCAAACGGAAACACACCAACTGAAGAGCCGAGCTCAGTCCTACTTGGACTCTGCCTTGATCATCAGGTTGCATATTTACTTCTGCTACTGCAGCTACTACTACCCCTACACATGCACAATCTCCTGCCTTGTCTGTCAGGCACCATACTGTACTGCTGATACTGCAGCTACTACTACCCCTACACATGCACAATCTCCTGCCTTGTCTGTCAGGTACCATACTATACTGCTGATACTGCAGCTACCACTACCCTTACACAACCACAATCTCCTGCCTTGTCTGTCAGGCACCATACTGTACTGCTGATACTGCAGCTACTACTACCCCTACACATGCACAATCTCCTGCCTTGTCTGTCAGGCACCATACTGTACTGCTGATACTGCAGCTACTACTACCCCTACACATGCACAATCTCCTGCCTTGTCTGTCAGGTACCATACTATACTGCTGATACTGCAGCTACTACTACCCTTACACAACCACAATCTCCTGCCTTGTCTGTCAGGCACCATACTGTACTGCTGATACTGCAGCTACTACTACCCTACACATGCACAATCTCCTGCCTTGTCTGTCAGGCACCATACTGTACTGCTGATACTGCAGCTACTACTACCCCTACACAACCACAATCTCCTGCCTTGTCTGTCAGGCACCATACTGTACTGCTGATACTGCAGCTACTACTACCCCTACACAACCACAATCTCCTGCCTTGTCTGTCAGGTACCATACTGTACTGCTGATACTGCAGCTACTACTACCCTTACACAACCACAATCTCCTGCCTTGTCTGTCAGGCACCATACTGTACTGCTGCTACTGCAGCTACTACTACTACCCCTACACATGCACAATCTCCTGCCTTGTCTGTCAGGTACCATACTATACTGCTGCTACTGCAGCTACTACTACCCTTACACATGCACAATCTCCTGCCTTGTCCATCAGGTACCATACTGTACTGCTGCTACTGCAGCTACTACTACCCCTACACAACCACAATCTCCTGCCTTGTCCATCAGGTACCATACTGTACTGCTGCTACTGCAGCTACTACTACCCCTACACAACCACAATCTCCTGCCTTGTCCATCAGGTACCATACTGTACTGCTGCTACTGCAGCTACTACTACCCCTACACAGCCACAATCTCTTGCCTTGTCTGTCAAGTACCATACTGTATTGCTACTACTGCAGCTACTAATACCCCTAAACATGCACAATCTCCTGCCTTGTCCGTTAGGTATCATACTGTACTGCAGCTACTACTACCCCTACACAACCACAATCTCCTGCCTTGTCCGTCAGGTACCATACTGTATTGCTGCTACTGCAGCTACTACTACCTTTACACAACCACAATCTCCTGCCTTGTCCGTCAGGTACCATACTGTACTGCTGATACTGCAGCTACTACTACCCCTACACAACCACAATCTCCTGCCTTGTCCGGCAGATACCATACTGTACTGCTGATACTGCAGCTACTACTACCCCTACACAACCACGATCTCCTGCCTTGTCCATCAGGTTCCATACTGTACTGCTGCTACTGCAGCTACTACTACCCCTACACAATCTCCTGCCTTGTCCGTCAGGTACCATACTGTACTGCTGCTGCCATCAATAAAGGCAGATTTTTTGGACTGCCTGTACAGAACATTCTTTTGTGGGGAGCTCCTGACTTGCCAAGGGTCGGGTACAAATATCCACCTTTCCTGACCCTTATTGTGTCGGGGGGAGGGGGGGGGGTCAGGAAGAGTTAATACTATGTCAGGGCAAGAACTAGAAAATGGTGTTGAGAGCTATAATTAATCTAACAGTTAATATTTTATAACTGATCAGATAAAGATTAGACTTGATTGACCCGATGGACCTGTGTCCATGTAACTATTTAATAGAGTAGTGAGTGCAGCTCCGGAGTGTAACAGGCTGTAAGTTAGGATCTCTAGAGTAAATAGAGTCTGTCAGCAAATACACAACTTGTCGGCTCACACCCCGAGGCATTGAGATATTGTGCCTGTAATGTCCTGGACAGGAAGACTTCTGTACTTAAGAGGACAGACCATTTCCAGCACCCAGATGAGCTTCAGCTAAAACAACATTTTATTGGTTCCATTAAAAAAAAATGTGAAAAAGAGCAATGTAACTCTGACTAGGGCATTCAGCTGAAACGCGTAAACCTGTTACACTGCTCCATTTCATGTTTTAGTCTGACCCTGGGTTCACACCTGAGCGTTTCTGAGACGCGTGTTTGTTGCGCGTATTACAGCGCGTTTTTGCAAATAGGAAACGCGCGTCATACGCGCGTTCGTGACTCTGGAGACCAATTGAAAAAGGCATATCTACACTTTAACGCGTGTTAAACGCGCGTTTTACGCGTGTTCCCATTGAAGTCTATGGGTGCAAACGCGCGACAAAACACCCCAAAGAAGCTCAAGAACTTCTTTGAGCGTAGGGCGTTTTACAGGGCGTTCAAACGCGCTGTAAAACGCTCAGGTGAGAACCATGCCCATAGGGAAACATGAGTTTTCTCCTGTTGAGCGTTTTACAGCGCGTTCGAACGCGCTGTAAAACGCGCAAGTGTGAACTGAGGGTTAACGGAAGATCATCTTGGTGCTGGAAATCACCTGTTTTCTCAAGTAATTATTGTTTCTTACATCTGGCAGTATTTTCGTATACCTCAAGTTGTGTGCCTAGGGCAGGGATGGCCAACCTGCGGATCTCCGGCTGTTGTAAAACTACAACTCCCAGCATGCCCAGACTGCCTACAGCAGGACATGGTGGGAATTGCTACAGGTTGGCCATTCCTGACCCAGAGTTATAGCTTCAATTAACATTCTCAAAATGTGTAGCAAGAGGAGTCTAGAGGAGCAGCAATGTATCTACCTGTTGTCGCACCGATGGTTTTGGTGATCATCTGCTTTACCTCCAGGATAGACTTTGGTTCAGAACTGTTGTAGCAGCAGACCCCCCATGGCTGGTCTCTGAAGACCTGACTCATCAAGTTTCTCAGCTGTTCCTTGGACTTGATCCTTTTGCCGTCGTTTAGAGTTTCCCAAGAATAGACAATACCCACAATGGCAGACCTAAACTCTCTTGTTCTCAAGCAGATATCTTTCAGGATCTCTTTAATCGAGTTCTTAGAGTCCGTTATAAGATGTTCTCGAAACACTGCCAGAACGATGGGAAATTCCAGCATCCTCGACTTCGATACAGCCTTTGAGGTGATGCAAGTCAGAGAAGTGTTAGCTCCATCAGTCGTCTTGTTGTCAGGTTTCCAAACCTTGGCCTTTTTGGGTGACTGAAAGAGAGCAGAAGACAATTCTTTAAGCAGCTCACTACTGCCACCATCATCCTCTGGACAGTATCCAGACTCCCCCACTAGCAGTATATTCTCCTTTCCTCCAAGGTTAATAATTGTTTCTCGGAACAGATCATTTAGTCCATCCAAACCAAAGTTTTCAGCCCTGGTGAGCTCCACTTGACTTGAGAGTTGGAAGTTCTGGAGAGGTTGGTTTTCATTGAGAAGATGGAGGTAAGAAGATGTTGGTCTCTGGACTTGAAGGGTGGAGGAGAGTCGCTGAGAGAGGTTCATGTTAGGACCACGTGAGGACTTTAGAGACCCATCCAAAACTTCTACATTCATCTACTTTCTTAAATGGTCTTTTTCCCCATCGATGTTCTCAGAAGTTCTTCTCTTCTTCAGGTCTGCGCTCACTTTCCTTTGCCTCTTATCTGAACTATGTGAAGTAGCAGCTTTCCTGCCGCACTCCCTTATCACGTCAGGTTAGTCTATCGGAGCCAATTAATCATTAATGAGGCCATCATTTGGGATTTAAAAATTTACTTTTCGGTTAGAGATTTGTTTCGTGAAGAGGAAGAAGGACCCGTTACTGCCCGAGGTAGGCTAGATCTTTTATGCTATCCACTGCAGTTAATTGATTTTTTTTAGGTTTTTAATTGAGTTTAATGGGCAATATTTAAAGGGATTGTCCACCATGGACCAATTTCAATAACCCTGGGTTCAGACCTGAGCGTTTTTATGCACGTTTTTGTTGCGCGTATTACAGTGCGTTTTTGCAAATAGGAAACGCGCGTTCGTACGCGCGTTCTTGTGATTGACTACTGTGGTGTCAATCACAAAACGCGCAACACACGTCCGAAAAACAGCTCAAGTACTTGTTTATGCGTTGGGCGTTTTACATAGCGTTCAAACGCGCTGTAAAACGCTCAACACATGAAAACCAATGCTTTCCTATGGCCCTGGTTCTCACTTGAGCGTTTTACAGCGTGTTTGAACGCGCTGTAAAACGCCCGACGCATAAACAAGTACTTGAGCTGTTTTTGGGGCGTTTGTCGCGCGTTTTGTGATTGACACCACAGTAGTCAATCACAAGAACGCGCGTACGAACGCGTTAACTATTTGCAAAAACGCGCTGAAATACGCGCGTTTCAAGAACGCTCAGGTCTGAACCCAGGGTTAGGGTATTCCCTGCAAGAACCTAATTTCTCAGGCAGGAATTTCCCCCGTCCTGCATCGCATCTATAAGAATGGACACTGTGCAATGTGGGGGGCACTGCAAGAAACTGAACACTTTCCAACCAGTTCCCCCACAGATTACAGCTGAGGGTTCCAGGAGGGAGACTACTTTGAGATCAGATTATCAGATTGTTGCCACAGGACTCTACAAACAAGTAGAAATTGTGGAGAAGCCCTTTTAAGATCGAGTCATTTTGTTGAACTCTTTATAATTTTTCAGTGGGCTGCACCATTTCTATACCACCACCAGAGGGAGCTCACTGCATACATTGTTACAAACAGCATCCAGTAAACGTCAGAGCTCCCCCTAGTGGTGGCTGCAGGCACCCTAACATTTATCTTTGGATTATTTAGGACTGTTTTGTAAAAATATAGCTCCTACCACTATATAATCCTGATCCTACTCAGATTTACTGGTGGTAAGGGTGGACATTTAATGTATACAGGGGCAGTGATCATACATCAGAAATGGGTTACCTTTCTCCTATTAGGTCAGAGACTTGGACTGCCATGGTGCCACCATGGACCACTGAGTAGGTGGGTCACATGCGTATAAGACATCACATAAAGCAGGGCTTTCACCCTTAAACTGTTACGTCCCATCACCGATGGACTGTTGCCTGTAAGGTACAAGTAAAGAGTAACGTTCCTCCCTACATACTGCATAGCAGTCCCTCCACTGTTGCTACACCGGAGTATGGAGTATTTTCTAATCTTTACTTCCCGGTGCTGAGTATACACAGCAGAGTCAATATCATAATGTGCAATGTGGACTATCATCATTGATTGCTGAACATCAGAGGCGATGAATACTTGGGGGTGATTATTCTGTAAGATTTCTTAATCCAGCTCTTGAGAACTTCAGAATGGTTTCAGACAGAGTTGGACAGGGTTCCTCGGGGCCCAGCAGAGGAAATGTGTCCCAGGGCCCAAGACCTATACCATCTATAAAGTCTCATAGGCTTTAAATCAACGCAGTAGACCCTAGTGGCAAGTGTTTAGCTCCAAAAGGAGCTCATTTATTTTTCTCTTGGACCATTTGGGCCCACCCAAGGATCCTCCGGTGGGCCAGTCCAACCCTACATATTTGGGAAGGCTCACCCTTGTAGTACCCCTACCAGCCTAAAGAGGGCATTGTTACCTTTACTAACGTAAAATGATGGCGATCAAAGGACCACTCGGTCTCTGACCCATCTTCTCACCCTTGGAAATGTGTGTTTATGGTTTTAAAAGAAGACCGTTACAGACCAAATGTAGAATGGCGCACCGTGCATTATGGTTACTGTCTCTGTAAGAGGCACACTATGCTTATTGGTTTCATCACTCATATAGACACAGAATCTTGGTGGTATAAGTTCACTCAAGGTGCCATTGCTGCTTCTGAGATCCGGGGTGTTGAGACCCCAACAGGAACTTCTCCAACCCAAGGACAGAAGACTTTATGAAGGCACAAATCCTGATGGTTACTCTCGGAGGAGGCACAGTCAGTTTAACACAATATGGATATCACACAGTCCAGTTCACCATAGCCGGCAGAATCCATAGAAGTCCCTGAGGCCTAGGGTGACACTTGTGAGGGTTTCTGTCCTGCGTTTACTGGGTCAGTAGGACATCCAACATAACAGGGCCCCGCTACTGACCCTCAAAACCATCTGCTTGATTGTGAGCAGAGATGAGCGAACTTTAAAAAAAAAAGTCCGGTGTTCAGGTTGTGGTAATCGCCGCATCCCGTTATGGATTCCACTATAGCGGCATATGGAATCCATAAGGGGCGGCTTCCACCAACCCGAACTGTTGAACAGCCGAAGGACCTGGGGTGACATCACCATCATGTGATCAGTGCAGGGGGCGTGGCTCAGCACGGGATCAAATCCAGTGCTGAGACATGCCCCCTGCACTGATCACATGACGGTGACGTCACCCCAGGTCCTTCGGCTGTTCAACAGTTCGGGTTCATGGAAGTCGCCGCTTATGGATTCCATATGCCGCGATAGTCCGCGGTAATGGAATCCATAACGGGATGCGGCGATTACCACAACCCGAAGCCAAACTTTTTTTTAAAGTTCGCTCATCTCTAATTCTGAGCACTCTACAGCCTGGCTCTCACTTGCTCAGGTGTCTCGATTTGACCCGGCTCGGTCCGGTATACCACGGCCCTATTCTCTTTCCCAAATCCAACATACTTCTCTGTATCCATGCTTCTTCTCTGGAGAGCCGAGCCCCCAGGAGACCCGACCACTTCACTGCGATGGCACACATGAGCCATACAGAAGTTCTGGGGCAACCTAGCCACATTCAGAGGACTAGCACAGCGCAGCAGGCCACCAGGATGACCCTGCTCATGACAAGTGTCCTGCAGAATGACAGATGGGACCATAGTTGCTGCTACCACTTTCCTGTTAATAACTAGGAAGCCCAGACCCCAACCAGCTGTTCAGGCTACCCTGGCACTGGGAGCGCTGTGCCAAGTATAGTGGTGGCAAGGAGAGAGACCACCACCCAGCAGAACCAGCCATGTGGAGGAGATCTCATGGTGCCGACTGCAGATTAGCCACCTGCTGTCACTTAGACTGCAGCCAGAGTGACACCCGTGGTAGAGAGAGACCGCACTACTTACACCTGTGGTCGCAGTGCCATCTGACAGTCTGTAACCGCACCCTCCGTGCCCCATGTGCGACCGTGGCCACTAAGGCCTAATTCACACGTCCGTATTTTTTTTCTGCATTGTTTCCGCAAAAATGTGGAAGATATGCGGACCTATTAATTTCAATGGATCCGCAAAAGAGCACCGTAAAACCGTGAACCGTAAAAAAAGTAGAGCATGTCCTACTTTTGTCCGCAAATTGCGGACCATAGCCCGTTTGAAGTGAATGGATCCGCATAAATCCGGATGACATGCGGAAAGGTTACAAAAGTCATCCGCATGTCATCTGTATTTGCGGATCTGTAATTACGGATCCACAGGAAATGAAAGGTTACCCTGGAAACATTTTTTTTTTCTTGTTCTTTCAGATTTTTGTGGAAATACGGAAACACGGAAGGTATACGGAGACACTAAAAAACAAAGCCTACATGCACATGGCAGTGTTTTTTTGCGGCCTCCGTTCCGTTTTTTTTGCGGATCTGATGGTTTCCCATTCATTTTTATGGTTTCGTAAAAAATGCAGATGCCTCTTCCGTTGCCTGTCCGCTGTCCGCATTTCACGTCCGCAAAAAAAAATATGGCATGTCCTATTCTTGTCTGCAAAAAACGGTTTGCGGACCCATAGAAGTCAATGGGTCCGCAAAAAATGCGGATGACCAACGGAAGCCATTTGTTTGTCATCCGCATCATTTTATTTTTTTGCGGATGGTTGCTCAGAAATCAGCGCACTTGTACAGGTACTTTAAGAAACTGGTTCAATCCTTTGGTTTTTTTTTTGCGGATCCGCAAAAAAAAACGGAAGACACACGGAAACACAACCTACAAAATTTGCGGACACATGGAACAGATGTGGATGTAGAATAAAAAAAGGAAGACGGATCCGCGATTTGTGGAAAGCAAAAAACAACTGTCGTGTGCATGTGGCCAAAAACAGAAGAATTTTGCGGAAACACGAATCCGCAAAAAAACGGACCGTGATTCTGGAAAGAAAAATGACTGACGTGTGAATAAGGCCTAAGCCTGTTGCCTCTCGTAGGACTATTGTAACCGTCAAGCTTGCTGCCTCAGACCAATATTGTAGCGAGCGCCACCCGTGTCCCGAATTCTTCCTCCGTCCTCGTTGGCCAAAAACGTCCTTAGTATTAAAGGGGTAGTCTCACCCGAGACGGAGATATGCAACCAATGTCAGATCGGTGAGACCCCGCCTCTCTCTAAAACGGAGCTCTGACAGTGAAGGCGAGCGGACAGCGCACACACGGCCGCCCTCCAACCAGTTCTACGGATAGCCATGCGGTGTGTTCGGTTATTTTCGGCGTTCCCCGTTGTGTGCACCTTTTCACTTTGGGGGCTCCGTCTTGAGATGGGTGGGACCAGCACCTGACATTGGTGGCACGTCCGTGAGAAAGGCCACCAGTGTCTCACGTGAGACGACCCCTTAGACTGAGAATCATCAGGTCTTCCTTATAGACCAAGATGAAGCCCATCACCGTCCAATCTTGGGAGGTCTTTACCCAAATGGGCTCTGTGGCAGCTCAGCAGGGGTGGCCCTCTGTAGACAGCCCCTTCCCATACGTGCCTTTCTGATTGGACGGCAGGTGCTTCCGTTGCCGTATGTCCAACCCCCGAGGAGCTCGTCATGAAGAGCCTCAGTTGTGGGACCTCCCCTAGACATCAGATAATATCGGGAGGTTCCTGCTGACTTCTGGGGTGGCATTGTGCGGCGATAGGCCTGACTGAAACTTTCTGACTGTATACGTCCCGTTTTCAGGATCTCTGCTTGCTGGCAGTGAATAGAAATACTTGGTTTACATCACAGATGAGATAGAAATGCAACTGTATAACCAAATAGAGCGGCTGCACAGGCGGGTACAGTGGTCATAACTGACTGGGGTCGTGGTTCTGCCTCAGCCGCAGAGAAGATTCCTCCCCTTGCTGCCGGACCACCAGGGCCGCTTTGTAGAAGCTCCCACCAGGGGCGATGACTGTGGGATCTGGTAATTTCTAACGATGCTGAGCTTGTTGGAAATGTTACTGTACGAGAAAGGCCTCATGCACGCGACCGTTGTTTGTTTTCGCATACGTTCCGTTTTTTTTCACGGATAGGATGCTTTCCCATTCATTTCAATGGGTCCGTCAAAAAATGCGGATGGTCAACCGTTTTTGTTCCGCATCCATAGTCTGTCAAAAAAATAGAGCATGTCCTATTTTTTTCCACGTTTGCGGACAAAGATAGGCGTTATTACAATGCATCTGCCAAAAAAACGGATCAACAAAAAAAAAAACGGTCCTTCATCCGTTTTTTGGGCAAAATTTGCGGATGCAAAACACATACGGTCGTGTGCATGAGGCCAAACACTAGGTAATAGTGACCATAATAGAATTAGATTCACCCTAAACTATAAGGGGGCCATTCACACGTCCGCAATTCTGTTCCGCATTTTGCGGAACGGAATTGCGGACCCATTAATTTCAATGGGGACAGACGATGTTAGCTAGTTTCGCGTTCCCGAAAAAAATAGAACATGTCCTATTCTTGTCCGCAATTGAGGGCAATAAAAGGTATTTTCTATGTAGTGCCGGCGATGTGCGGTCCGCAGATTGCAGAACGCACATCGCCGATGTCCGTGTTTTGCGGATCCGCGGATCAGTGGATCCGCAAAACACACACGGACGTGTGAATGGACCCTAAGAAGCAAACTCTGTCGGGCAGAGCAAAGACACTGAATTTCACGGGTTGAGGGCATGGACCGGGAGCAGCTACTGTCACATAATAAGGCCTCATGCACACGACCGCGTCCGTTCCGCTTTACGGACCATATGCGGAAACATTTCAATGGATCAGCAAAAAAAACGGAAGGTACTCTGTGCATTCCGTTTCCGTATGTCCGTTTTTCCGTTCCTAAAAAAAATAGAGCACGTCCTATTTTTTTCTAGTTTGCGGACAAGGATAGGCATTATTACAATGGAGCCGCAAAAAAACGGATCCGTTTTTTTTTTTGCGGATCCACAATTTACGGACCGCAAAACACATAAGGTCGTGTGCATGAGGCCAAAATGGGAGAGCTTTAAATCCACAGTGAGCAATTGCACTAAAAAATATATTACTTTAGGTAAGGCCTCATGCACACGATCGTATGCGTTTTGCAGTCCCCAAACTGCGGATCCGCAAAACACAGAAGCTGTTCCACGTTCCGTTCTGCAATTTACGAAATGGAGCGCGGCCCATTATAGAAATGCCTATTCTTGTCTGCAAAACGGAAAAGAATATGACATGCTCGTTACAGTGTGTCAGTGCAGATACAGTATACAGTGAGCTCCCCTAGTGGTGTATATAGGGACTGCAGCAGTGTAGAGCAGCTCGTTACAGTGGGTCAGTGCAGATACTGTATACAGTGAGCTCCCCTAGTGGTGTATATAGGACTGCAGCAGTGTAGAGCAGCTCGTTACAGTGTGTCAGTGCAGATACAGTATACAGTGAGCTCCCCCTAGTGGTGTATATAGGGACTGCGGCAGTGTAGAGCAGCTCATTACAGTGTGTCAGTGCAGATACAGTATACAGTGAGCTCCCCTAGTGGTGTATATAGGGACTGCAGCAGTGTAGAGCAGCTCGTTACAGTGTGTCAGTGCAGATACAGTATACAGTGAGCTCCCCTAGTGGTGTATATAGGACTGCCACAGTGTAGGGCAGCTCGTTACAGTGTGTCAGTGCAGATACAGTATACAGTGAGCTCCCCCTAGTGGTGTATATTGGACTGCCGCAGTGTAGGGCAGCTCGTTACAGTGTGTCAGTGCAGATACAGTATAAAGTGAGCTCCCCTAGTGGTGTATATAGGACTGCAGCAGTGTAGAGCAGCTCGTTACAGTGTGTCAGTGCAGATACAGTATACAGTGAGCTCCTCCTAGTGGTGTATATAGGACTGCAGTAGTGTAGAGCAGCTCGTTACAGTGTGTCAGTGCAGATACAGTATACAGTGAGCTCCCCCTAGTGGTGTATATAAGGACTGCAGCAGTGTAGAGCAGCTCGTTACAGTGTGTCAGTGCAGATACAGTATACAGTGAGCTCCCCCTAGTGGTGTATATAGGGACTGCAGCAGTGTAGAGCAGCTCGTTACAGTGTGTCAGTGCAGATACAGTATACAGTGAGCTCCCCCTAGTGGTGTATATAGGGACTGCCGCAGTGTAGAGCAGCTCGTTACAGTGGGTCAGTGCAGATACTGTATACAGTGAGCTCCCCCTAGTGGTGTATATAGGGACTGCAGCAGTGTAGAGCAGCTCGTTACAGTGTCAGTGCAGATACAATATACAGTGAGCTCCCCTAGGGGTGTATATAAGGACTGCAGCAGTTTAGAGCAGTTCGTTATAGTGTGTCAGTGCAGATACAGTAAGCTCCCCCTAGTGGTGTATATAGGACTGCCGCAGTGTAGAGCAGCTCGTTACAGTGTGTCAGTGCAGATACAGTATACAGTGAGCTCCCTAGTGGTGTATATAGGGACTGCAGCAGTGTAGAGCAGCTCGTTACAGTGTGTCAGTGCAGATACAGTATACAGTGAGCTCCCTAGTGGTGTATATAGGACTGCAGCAGTGTAGAGCAGCTCGTTACAGTGTGTCAGTGCAGATACAGTATACAGTGAGCTCCCCTAGTGGTGTATTTAAGGACTGCAGCAGTGTAGAGCAGCTCGTTACAGTGTGTCAGTGCAGATACAATATACAGTGAGCTCCCCCTAGTGGTGTATATAGGGACTGCCGCAGTGTAGAGCAGCTCGTTACAGTGTGTCAGTGCAGATACAGTATACAGTGAGCTCCCCCTAGTGGTGTATATAGGGACTGCCGCAGTGTAGAGCAGCTCGTTACAGTGTGTCAGTACAGATACAGTATACAGTGAGCTCCCCTAGTGGTGTATATAGGGACTGCAGCAGTGTAGAGCAGCTCGTTACAGTGTGTCAGTGCAGATACAGTATACAGTGAGCTCCCCTAGTGGTGTATATAGGGACTGCAGCAGTGTAGAGCAGCTCGTTACAGTGTGTCAGTGCAGATACAGTATACAGTGAGCTCCCTAGTGGTGTATATAGGGACTGCAGCAGTGTAGAGCAGCTCGTTACAGTGTGTCAGTGCAGATACAGTATACAGTGAGCTCCCCCTAGTGGTGTATATGGGACTGCAGCAGTGTAGAGCAGCTCGTTACAGTGTGTCAGTGCAGATACAGTATACAGTGAGCTCCCCTAGTGGTGTATATAGGGACTGCAGCAGTGTAGAGCAGCTCGTTACAGTGTGTCAGTGCAGATACAGTATACAGTGAGCTCCCCTAGTGGTGTATATAGGGACTGCAGCAGTGTAGAGCAGCTCGTTACAGTGTGTCAGTGCAGATACAGTATACAGTGAGCTCCCCTAGTGGTGTATATAGGGACTGCAGCAGTGTAGAGCAGCTCGTTACAGTGTGTCAGTGCAGATACAGTATACAGTGAGCTCCCCTAGTGGTGTATATAGGGACTGCAGCAGTGTAGAGCAGCTCGTTACAGTGTGTCAGTGCAGATACAGTATACAGTGAGCTCCCCTAGTGGTGTATATAGGGACTGCAGCAGTGTAGAGCAGCTCGTTACAGTGTGTCAGTGCAGATACAGTATACAGTGAGCTCCCTAGTGGTGTATATAGGGACTGCAGCAGTGTAGAGCAGCTCGTTACAGTGTGTCAGTGCAGATACAGTATACAGTGAGCTCCCCTAGTGGTGTATATAGGGACTGCAGCAGTGTAGAGCAGCTCGTTACAGTGTGTCAGTGCAGATACAGTATACAGTGAGCTCCCCTAGTGGTGTATATAGGGACTGCAGCAGTGTAGAGCAGCTCGTTACAGTGTGTCAGTGCAGATACAGTATACAGTGAGCTCCCCTAGTGGTGTATATAGGGACTGCAGCAGTGTAGAGCAGCTCGTTACAGTGTGTCAGTGCAGATACAGTATACAGTGAGCTCCCCTAGTGGTGTATATAGGGACTGCAGCAGTGTAGAGCAGCTCGTTACAGTGTGTCAGTGCAGATACAGTATACAGTGAGCTCCCCTAGTGGTGTATATAGGGACTGCAGCAGTGTAGAGCAGCTCGTTACAGTGTGTCAGTGCAGATACAGTATACAGTGAGCTCCCCTAGTGGTGTATATAGGGACTGCAGCAGTGTAGAGCAGCTCGTTACAGTGTGTCAGTGCAGATACAGTATACAGTGAGCTCCCCTAGTGGTGTATATAGGGACTGCAGCAGTGTAGAGCAGCTCGTTACAGTGTGTCAGTGCAGATACAGTATACAGTGAGCTCCCCTAGTGGTGTATATAGGGACTGCAGCAGTGTAGAGCAGCTCGTTACAGTGTGTCAGTGCAGATACAGTATACAGTGAGCTCCCCTAGTGGTGTATATAGGGACTGCAGCAGTGTAGAGCAGCTCGTTACAGTGTGTCAGTGCAGATACAGTATACAGTGAGCTCCCCTAGTGGTGTATATAGGGACTGCAGCAGTGTAGAGCAGCTCGTTACAGTGTGTCAGTGCAGATACAGTATACAGTGAGCTCCCTAGTGGTGTATATAGGGACTGCAGCAGTGTAGAGCAGCTCGTTACAGTGTGTCAGTGCAGATACAGTATACAGTGAGCTCCCCTAGTGGTGTATATAGGGACTGCAGCAGTGTAGAGCAGCTCGTTACAGTGTGTCAGTGCAGATACAGTATACAGTGAGCTCCCCTAGTGGTGTATATAGGGACTGCAGCAGTGTAGAGCAGCTCGTTACAGTGTGTCAGTGCAGATACAGTATACAGTGAGCTCCCCTAGTGGTGTATATAGGGACTGCAGCAGTGTAGAGCAGCTCGTTACAGTGTGTCAGTGCAGATACAGTATACAGTGAGCTCCCCTAGTGGTGTATATAGGGACTGCAGCAGTGTAGAGCAGCTCGTTACAGTGTGTCAGTGCAGATACAGTATACAGTGAGCTCCCCTAGTGGTGTATATAGGGACTGCAGCAGTGTAGAGCAGCTCGTTACAGTGTGTCAGTGCAGATACAGTATACAGTGAGCTCCCCTAGTGGTGTATATAGGGACTGCAGCAGTGTAGAGCAGCTCGTTACAGTGTGTCAGTGCAGATACAGTATACAGTGAGCTCCCTAGTGGTGTATATAGGGACTGCAGCAGTGTAGAGCAGCTCGTTACAGTGTGTCAGTGCAGATACAGTATACAGTGAGCTCCCCTAGTGGTGTATATAGGGACTGCAGCAGTGTAGAGCAGCTCGTTACAGTGTGTCAGTGCAGATACAGTATACAGTGAGCTCCCCTAGTGGTGTATATAGGGACTGCAGCAGTGTAGAGCAGCTCGTTACAGTGTGTCAGTGCAGATACAGTATACAGTGAGCTCCCCTAGTGGTGTATATAGGGACTGCAGCAGTGTAGAGCAGCTCGTTACAGTGTGTCAGTGCAGATACAGTATACAGTGAGCTCCCCTAGTGGTGTATATAGGGACTGCAGCAGTGTAGAGCAGCTCGTTACAGTGTGTCAGTGCAGATACAGTATACAGTGAGCTCCCCTAGTGGTGTATATAGGGACTGCAGCAGTGTAGAGCAGCTCGTTACAGTGTGTCAGTGCAGATACAGTATACAGTGAGCTCCCCTAGTGGTGTATATAGGGACTGCAGCAGTGTAGAGCAGCTCGTTACAGTGTGTCAGTGCAGATACAGTATACAGTGAGCTCCCCTAGTGGTGTATATAGGGACTGCAGCAGTGTAGAGCAGCTCGTTACAGTGTGTCAGTGCAGATACAGTATACAGTGAGCTCCCCTAGTGGTGTATATAGGGACTGCAGCAGTGTAGAGCAGCTCGTTACAGTGTGTCAGTGCAGATACAGTATACAGTGAGCTCCCCTAGTGGTGTATATAGGGACTGCAGCAGTGTAGAGCAGCTCGTTACAGTGTGTCAGTGCAGATACAGTATACAGTGAGCTCCCCTAGTGGTGTATATAGGGACTGCAGCAGTGTAGAGCAGCTCGTTACAGTGTGTCAGTGCAGATACAGTATACAGTGAGCTCCCCTAGTGGTGTATATAGGGACTGCAGCAGTGTAGAGCAGCTCGTTACAGTGTGTCAGTGCAGATACAGTATACAGTGAGCTCCCCTAGTGGTGTATATAGGGACTGCAGCAGTGTAGAGCAGCTCGTTACAGTGTGTCAGTGCAGATACAGTATACAGTGAGCTCCCTAGTGGTGTATATAGGGACTGCAGCAGTGTAGAGCAGCTCGTTACAGTGTGTCAGTGCAGATACAGTATACAGTGAGCTCCCCTAGTGGTGTATATAGGGACTGCAGCAGTGTAGAGCAGCTCGTTACAGTGTGTCAGTGCAGATACAGTATACAGTGAGCTCCCCTAGTGGTGTATATAGGGACTGCAGCAGTGTAGAGCAGCTCGTTACAGTGTGTCAGTGCAGATACAGTATACAGTGAGCTCCCTAGTGGTGTATATAGGGACTGCAGCAGTGTAGAGCAGCTCGTTACAGTGTGTCAGTGCAGATACAGTATACAGTGAGCTCCCCTAGTGGTGTATATAGGGACTGCAGCAGTGTAGAGCAGCTCGTTACAGTGTGTCAGTGCAGATACAGTATACAGTGAGCTCCCCTAGTGGTGTATATAGGGACTGCAGCAGTGTAGAGCAGCTCGTTACAGTGTGTCAGTGCAGATACAGTATACAGTGAGCTCCCCTAGTGGTGTATATAGGGACTGCAGCAGTGTAGAGCAGCTCGTTACAGTGTGTCAGTGCAGATACAGTATACAGTGAGCTCCCCTAGTGGTGTATATAGGGACTGCAGCAGTGTAGAGCAGCTCGTTACAGTGTGTCAGTGCAGATACAGTATACAGTGAGCTCCCCTAGTGGTGTATATAGGGACTGCAGCAGTGTAGAGCAGCTCGTTACAGTGTGTCAGTGCAGATACAGTATACAGTGAGCTCCCCTAGTGGTGTATATAGGGACTGCAGCAGTGTAGAGCAGCTCGTTACAGTGTGTCAGTGCAGATACAGTATACAGTGAGCTCCCCTAGTGGTGTATATAGGGACTGCAGCAGTGTAGAGCAGCTCGTTACAGTGTGTCAGTGCAGATACAGTATACAGTGAGCTCCCCTAGTGGTGTATATAGGGACTGCAGCAGTGTAGAGCAGCTCGTTACAGTGTGTCAGTGCAGATACAGTATACAGTGAGCTCCCCTAGTGGTGTATATAGGGACTGCAGCAGTGTAGAGCAGCTCGTTACAGTGTGTCAGTGCAGATACAGTATACAGTGAGCTCCCCTAGTGGTGTATATAGGGACTGCAGCAGTGTAGAGCAGCTCGTTACAGTGTGTCAGTGCAGATACAGTATACAGTGAGCTCCCCTAGTGGTGTATATAGGGACTGCAGCAGTGTAGAGCAGCTCGTTACAGTGTGTCAGTGCAGATACAGTATACAGTGAGCTCCCCTAGTGGTGTATATAGGGACTGCAGCAGTGTAGAGCAGCTCGTTACAGTGTGTCAGTGCAGATACAGTATACAGTGAGCTCCCCTAGTGGTGTATATAGGGACTGCAGCAGTGTAGAGCAGCTCGTTACAGTGTGTCAGTGCAGATACAGTATACAGTGAGCTCCCCTAGTGGTGTATATAGGGACTGCAGCAGTGTAGAGCAGCTCGTTACAGTGTGTCAGTGCAGATACAGTATACAGTGAGCTCCCCTAGTGGTGTATATAGGGACTGCAGCAGTGTAGAGCAGCTCGTTACAGTGTGTCAGTGCAGATACAGTATACAGTGAGCTCCCCTAGTGGTGTATATAGGGACTGCAGCAGTGTAGAGCAGCTCGTTACAGTGTGTCAGTGCAGATATAGTATACAGTGAGCTCCCCTAGTGGTGTATATAGGACTGCAGCAGTGTAGAGCAGCTCGTTACAGTGTGTCAGTGCAGATACAGTATACAGTGAGCTCCCCTAGTGGTGTATATAGGGACTGCAGCAGTGTAGAGCAGCTCGTTACAGTGTGTCAGTGCAGATACAGTATACAGTGAGCTCCCCTAGTGGTGTATATAGGGACTGCAGCAGTGTAGAGCAGCTCGTTACAGTGTGTCAGTGCAGATACAGTATACAGTGAGCTCCCCTAGTGGTGTATATAGGGACTGCAGCAGTGTAGAGCAGCTCGTTACAGTGTGTCAGTGCAGATACAGTATACAGTGAGCTCCCCTAGTGGTGTATATAGGGACTGCAGCAGTGTAGAGCAGCTCGTTACAGTGTGTCAGTGCAGATACAGTATACAGTGAGCTCCCCTAGTGGTGTATATAGGGACTGCAGCAGTGTAGAGCAGCTCGTTACAGTGTGTCAGTGCAGATACAGTATACAGTGAGCTCCCCTAGTGGTGTATATAGGGACTGCAGCAGTGTAGAGCAGCTCGTTACAGTGTGTCAGTGCAGATACAGTATACAGTGAGCTCCCCTAGTGGTGTATATAGGGACTGCAGCAGTGTAGAGCAGCTCGTTACAGTGTGTCAGTGCAGATACAGTATACAGTGAGCTCCCCTAGTGGTGTATATAGGGACTGCAGCAGTGTAGAGCAGCTCGTTACAGTGTGTCAGTGCAGATACAGTATACAGTGAGCTCCCCTAGTGGTGTATATAGGGACTGCAGCAGTGTAGAGCAGCTCGTTACAGTGTGTCAGTGCAGATACAGTATACAGTGAGCTCCCCTAGTGGTGTATATAGGGACTGCAGCAGTGTAGAGCAGCTCGTTACAGTGTGTCAGTGCAGATACAGTATACAGTGAGCTCCCCTAGTGGTGTATATAGGGACTGCAGCAGTGTAGAGCAGCTCGTTACAGTGTGTCAGTGCAGATACAGTATACAGTGAGCTCCCCTAGTGGTGTATATAGGGACTGCAGCAGTGTAGAGCAGCTCGTTACAGTGTGTCAGTGCAGATACAGTATACAGTGAGCTCCCCTAGTGGTGTATATAGGGACTGCAGCAGTGTAGAGCAGCTCGTTACAGTGTGTCAGTGCAGATACAGTATACAGTGAGCTCCCCTAGTGGTGTATATAGGGACTGCAGCAGTGTAGAGCAGCTCGTTACAGTGTGTCAGTGCAGATACAGTATACAGTGAGCTCCCCTAGTGGTGTATATAGGGACTGCAGCAGTGTAGAGCAGCTCGTTACAGTGTGTCAGTGCAGATACAGTATACAGTGAGCTCCCCTAGTGGTGTATATAGGGACTGCAGCAGTGTAGAGCAGCTCGTTACAGTGTGTCAGTGCAGATACAGTATACAGTGAGCTCCCCTAGTGGTGTATATAGGGACTGCAGCAGTGTAGAGCAGCTCGTTACAGTGTGTCAGTGCAGATACAGTATACAGTGAGCTCCCCTAGTGGTGTATATAGGGACTGCAGCAGTGTAGAGCAGCTCGTTACAGTGTGTCAGTGCAGATACAGTATACAGTGAGCTCCCTAGTGGTGTATATAGGGACTGCAGCAGTGTAGAGCAGCTCGTTACAGTGTGTCAGTGCAGATACAGTATACAGTGAGCTCCCCTAGTGGTGTATATAGGGACTGCAGCAGTGTAGAGCAGCTCGTTACAGTGTGTCAGTGCAGATACAGTATACAGTGAGCTCCCTAGTGGTGTATATAGGGACTGCAGCAGTGTAGAGCAGCTCGTTACAGTGTGTCAGTGCAGATACAGTATACAGTGAGCTCCCCTAGTGGTGTATATAGGGACTGCAGCAGTGTAGAGCAGCTCGTTACAGTGTGTCAGTGCAGATACAGTATACAGTGAGCTCCCCTAGTGGTGTATATAGGGACTGCAGCAGTGTAGAGCAGCTCGTTACAGTGTGTCAGTGCAGATACAGTATACAGTGAGCTCCCCTAGTGGTGTATATAGGACTGCAGCAGTGTAGAGCAGCTCGTTACAGTGTGTCAGTGCAGATACAGTATACAGTGAGCTCCCCTAGTGGTGTATATAGGGACTGCAGCAGTGTAGAGCAGCTCGTTACAGTGTGTCAGTGCAGATACAGTATACAGTGAGCTCCCCTAGTGGTGTATATAGGGACTGCAGCAGTGTAGAGCAGCTCGTTACAGTGTGTCAGTGCAGATACAGTATACAGTGAGCTCCCCTAGTGGTGTATATAGGGACTGCAGCAGTGTAGAGCAGCTCGTTACAGTGTGTCAGTGCAGATACAGTATACAGTGAGCTCCCCTAGTGGTGTATATAGGGACTGCAGCAGTGTAGAGCAGCTCGTTACAGTGTGTCAGTGCAGATACAGTATACAGTGAGCTCCCTAGTGGTGTATATAGGGACTGCAGCAGTGTAGAGCAGCTCGTTACAGTGTGTCAGTGCAGATACAGTATACAGTGAGCTCCCCTAGTGGTGTATATAGGGACTGCAGCAGTGTAGAGCAGCTCGTTACAGTGTGTCAGTGCAGATACAGTATACAGTGAGCTCCCCTAGTGGTGTATATAGGGACTGCAGCAGTGTAGAGCAGCTCGTTACAGTGTGTCAGTGCAGATACAGTATACAGTGAGCTCCCCTAGTGGTGTATATAGGGACTGCAGCAGTGTAGAGCAGCTCGTTACAGTGTGTCAGTGCAGATACAGTATACAGTGAGCTCCCCTAGTGGTGTATATAGGGACTGCAGCAGTGTAGAGCAGCTCGTTACAGTGTGTCAGTGCAGATACAGTATACAGTGAGCTCCCCTAGTGGTGTATATAGGGACTGCAGCAGTGTAGAGCAGCTCGTTACAGTGTGTCAGTGCAGATACAGTATACAGTGAGCTCCCCTAGTGGTGTATATAGGGACTGCAGCAGTGTAGAGCAGCTCGTTACAGTGTGTCAGTGCAGATACAGTATACAGTGAGCTCCCCTAGTGGTGTATATAGGGACTGCAGCAGTGTAGAGCAGCTCGTTACAGTGTGTCAGTGCAGATACAGTATACAGTGAGCTCCCCTAGTGGTGTATATAGGGACTGCAGCAGTGTAGAGCAGCTCGTTACAGTGTGTCAGTGCAGATACAGTATACAGTGAGCTCCCTAGTGGTGTATATAGGGACTGCAGCAGTGTAGAGCAGCTCGTTACAGTGTGTCAGTGCAGATACAGTATACAGTGAGCTCCCCTAGTGGTGTATATAGGGACTGCAGCAGTGTAGAGCAGCTCGTTACAGTGTGTCAGTGCAGATACAGTATACAGTGAGCTCCCCTAGTGGTGTATATAGGGACTGCAGCAGTGTAGAGCAGCTCGTTACAGTGTGTCAGTGCAGATACAGTATACAGTGAGCTCCCCTAGTGGTGTATATAGGGACTGCAGCAGTGTAGAGCAGCTCGTTACAGTGTGTCAGTGCAGATACAGTATACAGTGAGCTCCCCTAGTGGTGTATATAGGGACTGCAGCAGTGTAGAGCAGCTCGTTACAGTGTGTCAGTGCAGATACAGTATACAGTGAGCTCCCCTAGTGGTGTATATAGGGACTGCAGCAGTGTAGAGCAGCTCGTTACAGTGTGTCAGTGCAGATACAGTATACAGTGAGCTCCCCTAGTGGTGTATATAGGGACTGCAGCAGTGTAGAGCAGCTCGTTACAGTGTGTCAGTGCAGATACAGTATACAGTGAGCTCCCCCTAGTGGTGTATATAGGGACTGCAGCAGTGTAGAGCAGCTCGTTACAGTGTGTCAGTGCAGATACAGTATACAGTGAGCTCCCCCTAGTAGTGTATATAAGGACTGCAGCAGTGTAGAGCAGCTCGTTACAGTGTGTCAGTGCAGAGACAGTATACAGTGAGCTCCCCCTAGTGGTGGATATAGGGACTGCCGCAGTGTAGAGCAGCTCGTTACAGTGGGTCAGTGCAGATGCAATATACAGTGAGCTCCCCTAGTGGTGTATATAGGGACTGCAGCAGTGTAGGGCAGCTCGTTACAGTGTGTCAGTGCAGATACAGTATACAGTGAGCTCCCCCTAGTAGTGTATATAGGGACTGCAGCAGTGTAGAGCAGCTCGTTACAGTGTGTCAGTGCAGATACAGCATACAGTGAGCTCCCCCTAGTGGTGTATATAGGGACTGCAGCAGTGTAGAGCAGCTCGTTACAGTGTGTCAGTGCAGATACAGTATACAGTGAGCTCCCCTAGTGGTGTATATAGGGACTGCAGCAGTGTAGAGCAGCTCGTTACAGTGTGTCAGTGCAGATACAGTATACAGTGAGCTCCCCTAGTGGTGTATATAGGGACTGCAGCAGTGTAGAGCAGCTCGTTACAGTGTGTCAGTGCAGATACAGTATACAGTGAGCTCCCCTAGTGGTGTATATAGGGACTGCAGCAGTGTAGAGCAGCTCGTTACAGTGTGTCAGTGCAGATACAGTATACAGTGAGCTCCCCTAGTGGTGTATATAGGGACTGCAGCAGTGTAGAGCAGCTCGTTACAGTGTGTCAGTGCAGATACAGTATACAGTGAGCTCCCTAGTGGTGTATATAGGGACTGCAGCAGTGTAGAGCAGCTCGTTACAGTGTGTCAGTGCAGATACAGTATACAGTGAGCTCCCCTAGTGGTGTATATAGGGACTGCAGCAGTGTAGAGCAGCTCGTTACAGTGTGTCAGTGCAGATACAGTATACAGTGAGCTCCCTAGTGGTGTATATAGGGACTGCAGCAGTGTAGAGCAGCTCGTTACAGTGTGTCAGTGCAGATACAGTATACAGTGAGCTCCCCTAGTGGTGTATATAGGGACTGCAGCAGTGTAGAGCAGCTCGTTACAGTGTGTCAGTGCAGATACAGTATACAGTGAGCTCCCTAGTGGTGTATATAGGGACTGCAGCAGTGTAGAGCAGCTCGTTACAGTGTGTCAGTGCAGATACAGTATACAGTGAGCTCCCCTAGTGGTGTATATAGGGACTGCAGCAGTGTAGAGCAGCTCGTTACAGTGTGTCAGTGCAGATACAGTATACAGTGAGCTCCCCTAGTGGTGTATATAGGGACTGCAGCAGTGTAGAGCAGCTCGTTACAGTGTGTCAGTGCAGATACAGTATACAGTGAGCTCCCCTAGTGGTGTATATAGGGACTGCAGCAGTGTAGAGCAGCTCGTTACAGTGTGTCAGTGCAGATACAGTATACAGTGAGCTCCCCTAGTGGTGTATATAGGGACTGCAGCAGTGTAGAGCAGCTCGTTACAGTGTGTCAGTGCAGATACAGTATACAGTGAGCTCCCCTAGTGGTGTATATAGGGACTGCAGCAGTGTAGAGCAGCTCGTTACAGTGTGTCAGTGCAGATACAGTATACAGTGAGCTCCCCTAGTGGTGTATATAGGGACTGCAGCAGTGTAGAGCAGCTCGTTACAGTGTGTCAGTGCAGATACAGTATACAGTGAGCTCCCCTAGTGGTGTATATAGGGACTGCAGCAGTGTAGAGCAGCTCGTTACAGTGTGTCAGTGCAGATACAGTATACAGTGAGCTCCCCTAGTGGTGTATATAGGGACTGCAGCAGTGTAGAGCAGCTCGTTACAGTGTGTCAGTGCAGATACAGTATACAGTGAGCTCCCCTAGTGGTGTATATAGGGACTGCAGCAGTGTAGAGCAGCTCGTTACAGTGTGTCAGTGCAGATACAGTATACAGTGAGCTCCCCTAGTGGTGTATATAGGGACTGCAGCAGTGTAGAGCAGCTCGTTACAGTGTGTCAGTGCAGATACAGTATACAGTGAGCTCCCCTAGTGGTGTATATAGGGACTGCAGCAGTGTAGAGCAGCTCGTTACAGTGTGTCAGTGCAGATACAGTATACAGTGAGCTCCCCTAGTGGTGTATATAGGGACTGCAGCAGTGTAGAGCAGCTCGTTACAGTGTGTCAGTGCAGATACAGTATACAGTGAGCTCCCCTAGTGGTGTATATAGGGACTGCAGCAGTGTAGAGCAGCTCGTTACAGTGTGTCAGTGCAGATACAGTATACAGTGAGCTCCCCTAGTGGTGTATATAGGGACTGCAGCAGTGTAGAGCAGCTCGTTACAGTGTGTCAGTGCAGATACAGTATACAGTGAGCTCCCCTAGTGGTGTATATAGGGACTGCAGCAGTGTAGAGCAGCTCGTTACAGTGTGTCAGTGCAGATACAGTATACAGTGAGCTCCCCTAGTGGTGTATATAGGGACTGCAGCAGTGTAGAGCAGCTCGTTACAGTGTGTCAGTGCAGATACAGTATACAGTGAGCTCCCCTAGTGGTGTATATAGGGACTGCAGCAGTGTAGAGCAGCTCGTTACAGTGTGTCAGTGCAGATACAGTATACAGTGAGCTCCCCTAGTGGTGTATATAGGGACTGCAGCAGTGTAGAGCAGCTCGTTACAGTGTGTCAGTGCAGATACAGTATACAGTGAGCTCCCCTAGTGGTGTATATAGGGACTGCAGCAGTGTAGAGCAGCTCGTTACAGTGTGTCAGTGCAGATACAGTATACAGTGAGCTCCCCTAGTGGTGTATATAGGGACTGCAGCAGTGTAGAGCAGCTCGTTACAGTGTGTCAGTGCAGATACAGTATACAGTGAGCTCCCCCTAGTGGTGTATATAGGACTGCAGCAGTGTAGAGCAGCTCGTTACAGTGTGTCAGTGCAGATACAGTATACAGTGAGCTCCCCTAGTGGTGTATATAGGGACTGCAGCAGTGTAGAGCAGCTCGTTACAGTGTGTCAGTGCAGATACAGTATACAGTGAGCTCCCCTAGTGGTGTATATAGGGACTGCAGCAGTGTAGAGCAGCTCGTTACAGTGTGTCAGTGCAGATACAGTATACAGTGAGCTCCCTAGTGGTGTATATAGGGACTGCAGCAGTGTAGAGCAGCTCGTTACAGTGTGTCAGTGCAGATACAGTATACAGTGAGCTCCCTCTAGGGGTGTATATAAGGACTGCAGCAGTGTAGAGCAGCTCGTTACAGTGTGTCAGTGCAGATACAGTATACAGTGAGCTCCCCCTAGTGGTGTATATAGGACTGCCGCAGTGTAGAGCAGCTCGTTACAGTGTGTCAGTGCAGATACAGTATACAGTGAGCTCCCCCTAGTGGTGTATATAAGGACTGCAGCAGTGTAGAGCAGCTCGTTACCGTGTGTCAGTGCAGATACAGTATACAGTGAGCTCCCTCTAGTGGTGTATATAGGGACTGCAGCAGTGTAGAGCAGCTGGTTCTTCTGGAAGGACTTCTCTTCCCCTCCTCAGTGCAGATGATGTCCCCCATCTCTGCATCGTCTTGCCCTTTTTCCCTTTTATGTAGAACTTAGAAATGAAATTATAATCTTTGATTGTACCCGACCCCATGAAGCTTTTATTTATAAGGGTGGAAATGAGGATTTTGTGCAGTGACACCTTGTGGCCACATGTGGGGATTACATTAAATAACCTGGTTGCCTACAATAGACTTTACTTGCATGGATCACTGGTTCTGGCCGCAGCATTAGTGGTTTTTCTGTTGTGTTAATCTGTAATATAAGTTTCATCATCCGTTTTGGAATGGCCGCGCTTAGACCATTAGGGCTCATGCACACCGTCATTGCTTTATTTTGTTTTATTTTTTGTGGTCTGCAATACGTGGATACTCGCCGTGTACATTCTGCATTTTGTAGTACGGCACGTCCTGCCCTCTACACAATAGTCATATCCTGGACAAGTATAGGACACGTTCAATATTTTTCAGGGCTGCAGATCGGACTTTCGGATGTGCCGTCCGCTTCTTTTATGGCCTCACTGAAGTGAATGTATCAGAGAGACAAAAAATACGGAAAAAATATACAGTTGTGTGCATGAGCCCTAAACCTGGGGAAATGGGTTTGACATGGAGTAATTAACCAATTATATACCCAAGAACACCTGTAGTGTTACAGGCGCCATTCTTCGACCACCAATCTCATCCCAATATGTGATGCCATGTAGATAAAGATTTGGGAGCGTGCCCCTAGCGCCAGGGTTACTCGTTTTTTTAGACGGGGTAGCTCAGGGTTATTAGATGGAGATACGAGCATTGTGTTATGGTACTTCTACGTTTGCAGTGGGTGGCGGTAGCGGCACTATATGGCATTATTATTGAGGCAGTAGGTGGCGCAATATCATATGGATATATGGGTAGGGTGGGGGAGGTGCAGCAGGAGAAGACGCCACACTGCACACAATGTAAGACCCAGCCTCTGTCCTAGATGAGCTCTTTCACATCTGGTCAATCTGCCTCATCAGTATCAGATCTGCGGGGGTGTGACACCCAGGACCCGCCCCAGATGAGCTGTTAGAAGAGGCTGAACTGCAATACCGATCACTGCCACTGTAGGGCGTTGCCTGCGGAAAGTCGCCAGGAGCCTACGTCACTCACCAGAGCTTTGGTGATCGCAGCGGCTCCCCGAATCAGCTGATCGGCAGGAGTGGCAGGACTCGGACCACCACTGATGGGAGGAGGACCTATCCAGGATAACTCCTTTAATACGATGTAAATCTGTTCAGTTCACTGTCCATTCTGTATGGAATGGCTTCATGCGCTGAGCCTGCGCCCTACCCGGAGAGTGCCGGCGGTGTAATAATAAGCAGAGACTCATCTGCCATGACGATTGGCGATAACGCCGATCCTCGTTACGTAAAGGCATCTGTCAGAAGATTTGTACCTATGAAACTGGCTGACCTGTTGCACGTGCGCTGCCGACAGATGCCCTTTAACCTATCAGAAGCCAAGGTCAATAGCAACCACGGCATAAGGTATTAGAAGAGGAGGGTCCCTCTGTCCGCCAAGCAGCCGCGCTGCAGTGAAATGGTGGAGCGCCAGTTGTTTGCCTTGACAGGTTGGAAATAAATCTAATATATATATATATAAAATATCTGATCAGAAGATCACATTTCCTAGTGTCGCTTAAGGGGTGTAAAAAAGTTACAAAACCCACAAAAATATTAAAATTTCAAATCTCCCCCTTTCCCAATTTTACATATAATAAAAAATAAACACAATAGGAATCGGCAAGTCCCAAAATGTCCAAACTATTAATATATATATATATATATATATATACATATAATAAAAGTCCAGTTTTCAGGTTTTTGGCCATGTTGTGACACCCACGTTGCGGCTCGGACGCGGACCAAAACAACGGCCGTGCGCATGAGGCCTATAGGTTATTTTTTTGGAAGTAAAGCAGAATATAAAATATATTATAATATATACACATTTGGTAGCGCCGCAGTCATAACGACCTGCAAAATAAAACCAGTCATTATTATTGCACATTGAACGCTGAAATTGTCGGATTTCGCTTATCTTTCCAAGTTCACCACACAGAATTTTTTCCAATAAAAGACATTGTGTTTTTAATGGTACCGTTCAATTTACTACTTATCCCACAAAGTAACAAAACCTCGTATTTGAACAGAATAAAACAAAAGAGAAAACAAAAATTAAAAACCCGACAATTTATGGCTCCCTGAAAGCACGAAACAAAGAGCAAGAATAAATAAAATGGGCTGCGTCCTGGAAATAGAATCGGGTAAGAAGTACATAGTATAAATAGTGACTGAAAAGAAGCCCAGGTCCATGTGAATTATACGACACTTGTAGGGGTACGTTCACACTAGCGTTACTCTTTTCCGGTAAAGGGTCTCAATACCAGAAAAAACGCTTCCGTTTGTCCTAATTCATTCTGAATGGAAAGCAATCTGTTCAGTATGCATCAAGATGTCTTCCATCCCGTCCCTTGTGCGGTATTGAACCGGACAAAATACCGCAGGTTGCTGTGGTATTTTTTCTGGCCAAAATCCCAGAACACTAACGCACTCGCCGATTCCTGCATTAATTTACATTGAAATGTATTAATGCCGGATCCGGTACCAAGTGTTCTGGAACTTGCCAGTTTTCCGGGCTGCGCATGCGCAATTCTTTCTAGCTTTGAAAAAATTAAATACCAGATCCGTTATTCTGGATCATACCGGAAAGACAGATCCGGTATTTCAATGACTAAGACTAACAGATCAGTATCCGTATCGGAGAAAAAAAGATATCCGTTTGCATACGGATTTCCGGATCCAGCAGGCAGTTCCGGCAACTGAACAGCCTGCCGGATTCTAACGATACTAGTGTGAAAGTTCCCTTATTTAGGCATTCCATTATATGTAGGGGATGCAATTAGAGATGAGCGAACTTTGTGTTTCAAGTTCGGCGCACAAGGTTTGTGTTCTCTAAGAATTCTATTATGGATTCTGCTATCACGGATCATATAAGTTATAGTCGTGGTAGCGGAATCCATAACGGAATTCTTCGATAACCCGAACCTTGAACGCCGAACTTGAAACACAAAGTTCACTCAACACTAGATGCAATGACTGGGAACGGCGATCGCACAGCTCCCATGATTAAATCCCGCAGATGCCTCGTTCATCACTGATCGCGGCATCTGACATTAACTTTGAGGCCTTTCAGGGGTTAATCATGGTAAAAAAAAAAAAATACACTCACCGTCCCGGCCATCTTGATTGAAGAAACCGCACGAAATCATCACGTCGCTGTGCGAAACTTTGTGCTTTTTCTTCAATCAAGATGGGCGCAACGGCCCCTCCGCGAACAAATGGATGAGGGAATATGTTGTGTTATTCCCCACACCGTCATTTTAGGAAAAATAGATAAGTTAGTACAAAGCACAAGGAAATTCGGCTATTTGGTTAATCAAATTTTTCCTAAAATTCGGATCAAAATCAATTAGTTTGAGTTTGCTGAACACTACTCCGAGCACGAGCGATCAGCTGTGTTCCTGCCCATCTCACACTCCACCGGCTCTCTCCCGATTGGCAGTGTGCCCCCCTCACTCACAGGCTATATTCTGCTCCCGAGTCTACATAGCGGCCCGGTTCTAACGCGCCCACTGCTCTGCTGACATCACACTCCTCCTCATCGGCTGATCCACTCCTCTCTGTAGGTTTGTCCCGTCTCCTCTGGATAGTAGCCCAACGTCGCCCCTATCGCCCATATTCATTAGGTAGCGGCGCTCTTCTCCACCTGGGACATTTGTATTACAGCTGGGGCAGAGTTTTCAGTCTACAGAGAGGCAGATCGGTAAGATTCCCTCGTCGACATGTACTTTTACATCTCCACCATGATTCCGCCTCGTTCTGCCTGATCCCTACTATTAACTTGTCTTCTAGATTCTGGTTACTGGTTTCGTTCATTGTACAGAAATACCATAATTTCCATAGATCCTGTAGGCCCGCCCATGAGGAGACCTTCCAAGTCCCGGTTGATGTGATGAGAGATGGAAATGTGAGGAGTTAGATACCAGGTCAGTCTCCGTTTGGTCATGTACGGTAGATGCGACACCTGTGAGCTGATGAAACACAGATCTTTACATATCACAATATAACCAACTGTGATCTCAAAGAATGAGACTGATGAAGAGCACAAACACTTATTTATCGCCAACTTTCTGAAGTACATGATGATTAACCCTCAGTTCACACTTGCGCGTTTTACAGCGTGTTCGAACGCGCTGTAAAACGCATAACTGATGCAAACCAATGCTTCCCTATGGGACTGGTTCACATTTTCGCGTTTTACAGCGCGTTCGAACGCGCTGAAAAACACCCGACGCATAAACAAGTACTTGAGCTTTTTTTGGGGGTGTTTGTCGCGCGTATTGTGATTGACGCCACAGTAGTCAATCACACGAACGCGCGTACGACGCGCGTTTCCTATTTGCAAAAATGCGCTGTAATACATGCGCGTAAAACGCGCGTATCAAATATGCTCAAGTGTGAACCCAGGGTAAGAGAAAAATGACTACACAAACTACTACTCAGCGGACTAAATACAGAACCAAGACGACAATGTTTTATTTCGATGGAATGGAAGACGGAGCCAAATGATCAGTTTGTAAAGTACTTCACTTGAATCTTGCTTACGTGCAGCGTCAATTTGAACTTCAGATCAATAAGAATCCAATAAAAAGCGGTGTCCATGACCTGAAGATGAGGAGCATTGGGTGGTGCGACAAGACAATGAAGCACACAACTACCTAAACCACAACTGAAATGGATTAAAGGGGTTCTGCAATTATTATGTATCCTCTGGATAGATCATCAGCATCTGATATGTGGGGGTCCGACACCCAGGACCCCCGCCGATCAGCTGTTTGTGAAGGCAGCAGCACTGATAGTAGCGCCGCGGCCTTCTCGCTGTTTACCGCAGGCCCAGTGACGTCCCAACTAGTATCGTTGGCCTGGGCGCGGCTAAGCTTCATTCGAGTGAACAGAGCTTAGCCGCGCCCAGGCCAGCGATACTAGTTGTGACATCACTGGGCCTGCGGTAAACAGCGAGAAGGCCGCGGCGCTACTGGCAGTGCCTTCACAAACAGCTGATCAGCGGGGGTCCCGGGTATCAGGTCTTTGCCTCATCATCCCAGAACTGCAACCACATCATATAAGAATGCAGGTTATGAGTATTTGGTAGAGCGGTGTAGCCTGGATTTGATTGCGGCATTTAAAATGTAGAGATTTATAGAATTCTATCAGTTGGGTAAAGTATGGACCGATTAGTAAGAAAATTACAAGGATCGGTGAAATGTATGTAGAAGGCGGGGGTTCCCCTAAAAGTTTAGTAGATGAGAATAAAAAAGGCTGTGTCAACCCTTCAGCAGAGTTAGGACAGAGTTCAGATTGTTAACCCTGACTTATCCATGCAAAATTATACTGGGATATACAATGTATAAAGCAAAACTTAAATTCCCTATTCTGGTGTACTGCACAATTAGCTGTCCTGTATAGGGATGAGAATCCCGGCTGTGGTCACTCCTTCCCTGAGAGAATTGTTTCTTGGCAGCAGATCGATGTTTAGACGGGACAATCTGCTGCCCATAAAATACTGAAGTGATCGCCTCACCTGATGAATCATAGTCCATAGCTCATTTATCAAGTGACTAACGACACCTTCACATCGGAGAATTATCAGGTATAATCATTCGCAGGAATGCTGCTTCATAATCGCCCCGATCATTGACCCATGGAAAGTGGTCTTAGGGCCCTTTCACATCAGCGTTTTTGTTTTCCGGCATAGAGATCCGTCGTCGGGGCTCTATGCCGGAAAAATACTGATCAGAATTATCCTGATGCATTCTGAATGGAGAGAAATCCGTTCAGGATGTCTTCAGTTCAGGACCGGAACGCTTTTTGGCCGGAGAAAATACCGCAGCATGCTGCGCTTTTTGCTCCGGCCAAAAATCCGGAACACTTGCCGCAAGGCCGGATCCGGAATAATGCCCATTGAAAGGCATTAATCCGGATCCGGCCTTAAGCTGAACGTCGTTTTGGCGCATCGCCGGATCCGACGTTTAGCTTTTTCTCAATGGTTACCATGGCAGCCAGGACACTAAAGTCCTGGTTGCCATGGTAAAGTGTAGTGGGGAGCGGGGGAGCAGTATACTTGCCATTCGTGCGCCTCCCGGGGTGCTCCAGAGTGACGTCAGGGCGCCCTACACACATGGATCGCTCTGACGTCATTCTTGAGCGCCCCAGGAGTAGCACGGACTGTAAGTATACCGCTCCCCTGCTCCCCACTACTACTATTGCAACCAGGACTTTAATAGCGTCCTGGCTGCCATAGTAACCTCAAAGCATTTCGAAGACTGATCAGGATCCTGATCAGTCTTCTAATGCGTTCAGGCGACTTGCGTTCTGACGGATCCGGCGGGACGGAAGTGCCTGCTGGATCCTCAGAACGCAAGTGTGAAAGAGGCCTTACTTAAGAAGTGGCTAGAAATCACCTCAGGAGGAGACCACTACTCAACTCAAGGCGTTCCAAGCTGAAAACACCCCTTTAAGCTGTCATACAAATGTGTAAAAGAAAACCTGCAATTCACAGAGAAGGCCTGGATATTTTATAAAACGTCCAACACTTAGCAAACAATTTAAAAAAAAAATAGTTTTATTGGAAACATATGAACAAAGTACAGCGTATAATCCGGAGGAACAGTAACGACCAGAACTAAAGACAAAAGTCATCAGCAACAATGAGCAGCGATGCGATATAAAGTGCAGCAGCACAGGAAAACCAAACGGTGCAGTAACTACAATACAAGAAAAGGTACAGTAAGCAGGAAAAAAGATTATAAAGTTGGGTACGGCAGTCGGTCAAGCAAGAGGAGGTAGAATGGGAAATATACACTTTATTTTTCGCTTTGTAAGATGCCCTTTTCCACCCTAAAAATGGGAGAAAAAGGTCAGTGCGTCTTATAAAGCGAATACTAGTGAGCGCTTCCATTGTGGATGCGCTCACTTGTATGCATTTGGAGTGAGGAGTGAAGCGCTACGAATGCTGATGGTTCTCACCCTCCCTTGTCTTCTTCCCTGGGGCCACACTGCAGATCCTGACCGCGTACGCCGTGCGTGCGTACTATGCCCTGACGCTGCACGCAGTCCGATGACAGTGCAGCGCGGGATGGAGAAGACAAGGGAGCGAGCCTGGAGGAGCGACGGAGCAGGAGACGTAAGCGAAATTATTTTATCTCATATGGAGGTCTGACATGGAGTTCGACTGAGGGAGGTCTAATAAGAGGTCCCGATATAGGGGTCTTCACTGGGGTCTGATCTGAGAATCTGATATAAGGTGATGAAAATATATTTTTCTTACTTTTCTGGTGCATCTTATAAAATAAAAAAACAGATAAAAAAATAAAAAATAAAAAAAAACACCACCTATCAGCGTCTTCTGACGCTTAGCTGGTCATTAATGGTTTTTATACAAGACATCCTAAAATAATTGGATTAGTGAGCAGTTTCATTATGTTTAAGGCTTGGAGGGGGGGGGGGGCAGGAACGATCCAGAAGATTCATCCATCAACCAGTCCTAGTAGAGAGACGTCCTCCTCCTTCCCCAGATCTTTGTCTAAATCTCCACAGATCACATGTTCTTGCCTTTTTCCTGAATCAAGATGGCGGAGGTGGTGGGCCAAGCCACGATCAATTTATCTTACAAAAAAAAAAAATGGTAGTGATCATGAAGCCTTTGATTTCAAAAATTGTGGCTCCTTCATTCCCCCAATGTAAAACCATTAAACAATGAGGTATTTGCAGACATTTTGGACACCGAGAGCAGATCATGGATTTCCTCCTTGGACAATGGACATAACTATTTTTGTTATTTTTCTCATTCATTGCATCATTGAGAGACTGAGATCTACAACATCTGCCTCGTGAACACCGTTTCTGTAAAGTTTACTGTTCTCATATTTATTTTAGGGCAACAAGTAGCAGTTACAAGAATGGAGTCTGCAGTGTAAGGACATAAAGTACATCAAGCATTTACCCGTCACTTCAATATTTGGTGATCATTTCGTATAATATTTAGGAACTTCAATACATTGATTGGTTACTGTAGTCACAGATAATGGAGGACATATCTGCAGAACGTATTAGTTACTTGCATTAGATAACGTCCGTGCAGTAGTTACACCTCATGCTGCCCTAGGTACTAAGCCTGAATAGGCCTCCATTAGAGGACCATTCACACTATGGCCATAATTAATAATGAACATCAATGAGAAAACCAATATCAAATTTGATACAGTAAAAAGTTATCTGCAGCACGATGGAGAAATGAAATACTGCTCAGAGAAATTTACACTTGACATTGCCATCAAGTGCTCAACCCAGTCCTGGTGCTCAGTTGTATGGATTGTGCTAGTGTTAGGGGCCCATCTGCAGAAGCCACCTTGACCGGGTAAATGGGCCCAACACACGTTTGATCAAAAATGTGCATGAAGAGCTTCTATTTTTCATGTATAGTGGGTATAGTAATACTACCATAGAGTTCCTGGATAACCCCACCATACAATGAATGGTACCACCATACCATGACCGGGTAACCCCACCATACAATGAATGGTACCACCATACCATGACTGGACAACCCCACCATACCATGACTGGATACCATTCCCATACCATGACTGGATACCACTACCATACCATGACTGGATACCACCACCATACAAAGAATAGTACCACCATGCTATAACTGAATAATGCCAATGTGCAATGAGAAAAATCAACAAAACCACACTGGCTCAATATTACCGCTGCAAGATATCTAATTGGGTTAGTGACTTGTTGAATCTTTAATGTTTTTTATAGGTATTGTAATCTCAGCTTTTGACTATTCACACTTCTATTGCACTTCTATTGCACTTCTATTGCACTTCTATTGCACTTCTATTGCACTTCTATTGCACTTCTATTGCACTTCTATTGCACTTCTATTGCACTTCTATTGCACTTCTATTGCACTTCTATTGCACTTCTATTGCACTTCTATTGCACTTCTATTGCACTTCTATTGCACTTCTATTGCACTTCTATTGCACTTCTATTTTTGTGCTTTGCTGCAATTATAAAGGAGGAGATGTGGACTACTTAACGTGTACTGTATTCCAAGTGGCCATCCTAAATAGTGTCATCATTAAACCATAACTTGTGGTTCGTCATTACTTTGTTACATTATCCCAGAACTTCTACCAAGATGCCTAAAGATATTCTTGCATAAGTTGGCGAGCCAGCCAGGAGGGATTGGATTGTGGCATTGACGTTTATTTGGATAACTTGATAACTTGCCATGACTAAACTCATCAGCCAGCGAGACCTCTGTGCCGGCTTGTGTCTGTGCACTTGGACGGCTTTCACAGTGACTTATTAACGAGTGAAGGGAACTCCAGACAAGGTAAAAAATTCTCAGGTTTATTATTACTTGGGTAAAGTATCGAACAAACTAATAAGAAACTTGAAAAGGTCAAGGTCACTGATGAGCTGGTAAAATGCATGGAGAATGCACATGAGCCTTGGCAGCAAGTGAAACATTTTCAGGCTATGAATGAAATGAAATTGTCTTTAAAGAAGGCAAGGAGGGCAATGCTGTTTTCTTCATGTTTGATTCCAGGGAACCACAAACTCTTCAAGAGACATAAATGTTGGAAGAAAGTTCAGCATTTGAAATAAGTGGGGAAGTTTTAAATTAGTGCAAGTCATGCGTCTTACATGGGAGATTCATTTCACTATCATTACAGATCAATTCTGCTTTCAGTTTGCTATTCCTGTCATTAGTTAGGTAACAGCACCATCTAGCGGTGGTCAAAATGTATTACACTTGTGTTTCTTGTTAATAAAGATTATTGTATTTGTGGGAGGTGCAAAGCATTGTGGAAGTGCAAAGCATTGTGGGAAGGAGAAGCCCAGTCTTCAGTCTCGATGTTACCGGACATCAGCAGATCTGTCTCCTGCATTTCTCCTTCTTAAACCCCACCATCTTTGTGCAAGTATATCTGGTTAGTGAGATCTATCTTTGTTTCCGGAACATTATGTTATGCAGAGCTGTGTAGTTAGTTATAATTGTCTGAGGGAACATGTTATGACTGTTAGATAGCTAGATATGTGGTCCTATGTATCGACAGCCATTTTGGACATATGCTTAGAGTTAACGTAATATTGTAGTACATGCAGTTCTATGCTTTCTGCTGATACATGCTATGCTATATACTTACATGTTATTTGTGTTCTTATCGTTTTACCTTAATTAGACTACCGAAAACAGTCCTCTTATTTGGAAGACAGGAATGGTTTATGCTGAATGTCAGACTGCACACTGTGTGAACGTGTATGAAGGCAAAACAGTATGGGACAGGAGAATGAGAGATTATCAAAGACATTGGAAAGTTGTCAAGACAGTGGCAACTATATTCCTCTAGGCATAGAGAGAGATCATACCGAGTCATAAAAACATTCTAAATCTATAGGAGCCACTGAGTAGATCAGGGATCAGCAGCCTTCAGCACTCCAGCCATTGTGAAACTACAGTTCCCAGCATGCTCCATTCATTTCTATGAGAGTTCTTAGAAGAGCAGAGCAAGTATGCATGCTGGGAGTTGTAGTTTCACAACAACTGGAGTGCTGGAGGTTGTCTACCCCTGGAGTAGATGATGTGCTGTAATGGTTGCATTTAATGCTCCAGAGGTGACTGCAGGTTTTGACGATGTCGATTAGAATAAAAGTAAAGCCAGAGGACGATGTGCTCGATCAGCAGGATGAAGGCTTTTGTGTTCCACCTGTAATTCCAGCATCTCATGTAAAAACTGGGATGGATGGTGAGTAACTGTGTGAGACTAGGGTGGAAACACCACTAATGCTGACCAATGAGCTTGGGCCTATAAAGATTGGAGAGGATCCTGTAGAAAAATCAAGCTGAGAATCCAGACTTTCCAGAAAGCACATGGTAACATGGAGGGTAGGAACATATTTGATGTGGTTTTTGGGAAAGTTTGAATCCAGGTCTAAAAGTCTGCATGCCGGGGTCTGTTTATAGGGAGCATTCATTGGGTAGATGAGTGGATGCCGCATTGGAAGTACTGGGATGGGATGCAGGATGAGCGCAGGCTGCTGTGTAAAACTGTGTACAGAAGAAAGGTAGGCCTATACAAGCCTTTGCTGACCGTCTCTATGCCTCACTGTTCAAAAGCCAGCAGAAGCCGTCATTAAACGAGGCATCTCTGAGACAAGTAGATTGATACGGTTAAAAGAGGTTTTCAAAGTTTTTTTTTTTTATTTACACTGATGACCTATCGACTGGATTGGTCATCAGTATCTGATCGGTGGGGTCTGACACCCAGGACCTCCGCCGATCAGCTATTTGAGAAGACAGCAGCCTCTGCTTTCCCTAGGCCAGTGACATGTTCATGTGTCACGTGGCTAGGAGCGGCTCTATATAACAATAATAATAGAACAGACGGGTGCACTCTGCGGTCTTACTAACCCTCATTCTGATGTTAAAATTGAGAATTAGCAAACATGGCAAACACAGTTTGTGGATAGAAATATTAAAAATTAACTTTTATTAACACTCTTTAAAAGATATGCCCCATACTATAATTGAAAAATATGACACTAAAGCATCCGGAATTAAATCCTCAGACCAACCACTTATCACCCGGTTACTTCTAGCGTTACATGCGGTTATACCAAGATAGTTGGATATGTATGAGTGCACGGCGGCACTTAGTAACACCAGTGTCCTACCGCACCGTGGTCCTGGTCTCCGAAGCCGGTGAAGTCAGCAATCAACCTTCAGTGTACAGCTTGAGGAAAACTGCATTGGAAAGGGAACAGACGGAGGTCTACCTTTGCCCTACAATAATCTGTAGTCCTACGTTGGTCCTGACTACTAAAAATGGAGGTAGCAGCCTGACCACAGGGCACTCGTCCTTAGAAGGGCGACCCCGTCCGGAACCTTTCCCTTTTCCACTAAAGCCTAATGCAGCCCTGCACTATTTAGTGCTCCCTGGTCCCTACATGCATGTTTCATGCCCACTAGGGACAATCATCAGGGGATATAGGTTTTAATAAAGAACTTGTGCTGGGTGATGTATGCAAGTACTAAACCACTAAGGGGGATAGATCCATAGGTGGTTAGAGCCTACATAATAATTATACATCATATGGTTCCATTATGGAACCTGCAGCATCGCCCGCAGAACGCATCATCCTGGGGCAGGAGCACAGAGGGGGCTGTCATCCTTAGCCCTCCCTCACTACCTCTCCTCCTTCATTCATCAATATTTATTTCCTAACCTACTTTTTTCTTTAGGTTTGGGTTTAATGCAGGTTCCATGATGCGATCGAGATCTGTCCTTTTTTGGGGAATATCCCAGAAGCGGTTCGTCCCAGATAGCTGAGACCTGGTCTAAAACCTTCCCGGATACCTGATGTCCCTGTGTGACAAATTTCGTGATTGTAAATACGACGGTGCAGATTCCTATGAATACACACATACACTCAGCTTTATATTATATAATGTATTTTAGGTCAGTCAGTGGTACGTCAGTATGTAATATTCATAGGGCATCATAGGGAAAAGTAAATATGCAGTATGCGCCTCCCCCTAGAGACTAGTACTTGTTTCGTGACACCAGTTGCAATGAAGCAACAAGGGCACAGGGCCCCTTTTAGTGATATTGTGGATGGCACCCAGGTGTAGGAATAGCTGAGTGGTATAGGGCGGCCTAAATGTCCCTTAATGTTGATGCATGTGTCACGGTGCTCCTACCTGGATACGCTGGACCCCAGTCGTTGGACCCAAAACAACAAAAGGGGGTGGTTAATGAAGAGGATGGAGAAACAAGTTGAGTCCAGAGTTTGTGATTTAGTTGAAAAGCAGCTTTACTTTCAATAAACGTTTCTCCAAACAATTTACAGACTTTGTCTTGGTTCCCAGCAGGCTTTAGCATGAACAAAACTGTGGCAGGCAAACTCCTTTCTGCTACGTCTTTTGCTCTCTGCTGTACTGACAGGCTTAAATAGACTACAAAGAAAAGTTGCAGCATGCTGCAGAAGCAGAGAGTCGGACTAGGTTAATCCAGGGAACTTTTCGTCGTGGCTCCTGAGGCTTAAAGCTCTCGCCTCTATATCCAGCAGAGCTGAAGGTTCTCTAGCTGGCCTAGTCAGGGCTCATCCAACAGGGACGTGCACCTGCTGCACACCTAACCCCTAGGAGGGGGTAAGCTAAACTGACTCCTCACTAAGGTGTTAGAATGGAAAGGCTCTATTCTCTGTAAATGTAGCACTGCCATGCTTGCTGCCACCTTCTGGTGAACCAGGTAAATTACATTATAACATAAACATAGGAATGCACATTGTGAAGGACCTGCAATAAATACACAGATGACATGATATTAGCCATTTAGAGATAGTAGCGGGGAGCAGAAGTGGTAATGCCACTCTTGAGGACTTTATGCTAGACTATGTATATGTAACGCCCCAATGTCTAGACAGCAGTAGGGTTCACAGCTACCTAGATATCAACAGGTACATTAGGTCCACATGTCTACAAAACAGCATAGATTCACAGCTGTCTAGACATCAGGTCCCATGCGTTTCATCTCAGATGGTCAATGCTCTGGGATTCCTCAGGGAATCTATTACAAAAATAGACTTCAGGTCCGTAGACCAGATGTGTACACATGGGGTAATTTTTGTTTCTGCCGCAACACTTAATTCATTACCTCTGGTTGACATCCTGGGTTTACCGACAGTTGACAGATCTGTGATTTAGGAGTTTAGTAGTAAGCAAAGGTAGAGCTTTTATTAGATTCACGAGGGATAGAATTGGTGAGACCACACAATAGGGGAGATGATTGGGGGCAAGGATGTCCTCCAACATGAGGCTCGGTGGATATTTTACGTTAGAGGGGACTAAATTTTGTTATAATTGAGCTGTTCATTCAGCCCCAAAAGGAGAGGTGATTCTAATAATTTGGATTTATTTCAGTTTTTTTTAATTGGAATAAATTTGCAGGACTTTTAAAAGGTCAAGAGAATTTTTCTGGAAGATGAATAAGATTATGGAGGAGCCCCCTGTTGGAAGGAGAGTTTAGAAAGTCCTCAACATAAAGCTCTTTCCTCAATTCAAGATTCAATTGGAGCAATGGTTCATTTGAGAGACTTAATGTCTAATCCCTATCCCCATCTATCTAGAACATCAACCTTTCACAAGTTTCAGTATTCGGGAGAATTTGTTTAAAAACTATTAATGACTACTGTCCCTTGACTCCCGTTTCTTCCTCTCCTTATGATATTAACAAAGTATCAATTTTAAGCTATAAAAGGCCTTAAAAATTGTCAGCGTTTGGTCCAAACTTATACTGATCCTCCCTTATCTACTTGCCCGAGTCTGTATTCCTCAATAAATATTTTAGTAAATCCAGTATATTGTTTTATGAAGGTCAATCTATGTATAATTGAACCAAATTACTTAAATATGTGACGCCGATTTCTGACAGTCATCCCAAAAGCCATAAAGACATGTTCTTCCGTCTCTAAGACCTATTATTTCTGGTACAGGGTCTTTACCTGACATACTTAGAATCTAACTGGGCTTGGTTCACCAAATGGGAATAAGTGGAGTTAAAGAACTGAAGTTTAAGACAAGGAGCAAGAAACTAAGGTTTGACAGATTTTCCTTGTGAATTCTTTGCTTGATTCTAGCAAGTTATCAAATTATAGTCAGGGGGTCTAAATCTAAATTCACATTTACGTTTTTTTTGGAAGCTGGACCCAACAAGTGTGTGTCTTGTGCAATGTTTGCATGCCTTGAAGAGCCATTCGAGGGTGAATACATTTGCACTAGATGCAAGCATGTTGCATATTTGGAAGCCCAGATCTTGGATCTAAATAGGCAGCTTGCAACATGCAGGAGCATTGCAGACCTGGAGACAGGCTTAGACCTCACTGTGCAGGCACTGGCTGGGGTCAGGGAAATGGAGGTGGGTGGAGGAGGGCAAGAACAGGACCATCAGGTCAGCAGTTGGGTTTATGCAGGAAGGAGGTGTAGAGGGAAAAGTGCTTGGGAGGCTGGATCCTGTGCTGGAACACCCTAGAAAAATCTGCCTCTTTGGCTGATATTAGGGATGACAGCCCAGGGCCAGCAACACTGCAGCAGGGCGTTTCTCCTAGCACCCAGGAAAATGACTGATGCAGGATGGATGGGAAAAAGGAGTGCAGCAAAGGTCAGACAGATGCTGGTGGTAGGAGACCTATTAGAAGGACAGAACAGGGTCATCTGTCGCCATGACTGTGAACGCCAAACAATGTTTTGTCTTCCAGGTGCTGGGGTTTGGCATATTGCGGTTTGGATAGACAGATTGATGGGCGGGGCAGGGAAATACCTGATCGTCATGGTCCATACTGGTATCAATGACAGTCAGGGGGAGATGGAAGGTTCTTAAACAATTTTAGGGAACCAAGAGAGAAGCTCAAGTCCAGGACCTCCAATGTAGTGTTTTCAGAATTACTACCAGCGCCACGAGGGTCACCAGAGAGACAACAGGAGCGTACAGAGTTGATAAGCGGCATAGGCAATATTCAAATTTGAGATATTTCAGCAAAATATTCGGCATAAATTCACAAATTCGAGAATTCATGATTGCAAAAATTTATAATGTAAGTATATTTTATTACCATAGCATAATAAACAGACAATCACACAAAGGCTGTATGCCAAAAGCCTAATGCACAAGCTAACAACCTATCCATGAGACCGGTACAGTCAGCATACCTTATAATGGCAGCCTTGTGCACTATGAGACATTCAAGGCCAGCTCTCTATCCACACAGACTTGAAAGTCTGTGAGCCTCAAAGTAGCTTGACTTTGGTTGGATGGCTTGGGGGACCTGCGCACCTAGATCATTAGGGTGACAAAAATCATAATTTTTTTTGTTGGGACACCAGCTAACTCTTCTCTCACTGCTTAGGAGGGCTGCATAAAAATTTTCAGTTTTCAAATTGTCCTAACATTTATATTCAATAACCTTTCTATACTGTTTTGTCATGTAAAAACATTTACATAAACATGGGTATATGGGAGAGACATGCAAATTAGCAGAATCTGCCTTGTTTTTCAGATGAAACACCATTTGCATGTCTTTCCCATATGCCCATGTTTATGCAAATGAGTTTACATGACAAAACAGTATAGAAAGGTTATTGAAAATAAATGTTAGGACAATTAGAAAACTGAACTTTTTATGCAGTTTTTATTAAGCGTTAGCTAGCATTCCAAAAATGTTATCAATTTTTTTCATTTTGCTCTTTTAATCTGATGCAGTTAATTGTTGAATTAAACGCTAAAATAACGGCACAGTTGGAATCCCTGGTGCAAAGAGGGCATCTTGCAGCTATCTTTACAGGACATCTTAAGTGAGGTCAGAGCGCCACCTATTGTTCCAAAGAAGACATAACTGGGGAGGAGACTGAATTTCCAGGGGGCAGAGCGACACCGGAAGTGTATGCAAATGAATGAGCTGTATGACTATTTAAGAAGAAACGTACATCGGGGTTCAATCTGTGCCCCGTCCAGCTCAGTAAACGGTATGCTCTCATGTTCAGCAGTGTTCGGTGGATACTATGGCCCTGGAATTTTTTTTTATACAAAACTATAGAGGGAGTATATACTAATGTTGGGTACGAACTATTAGCATGGTATTGTTTCATAGGACTGTATGTGTATAATTAGAGCACCTACTTGCTGTATTTTATAATTGTTCTTTATACTATCAATTGTATGTCTTATTGCAGACACATAATAAAGATGTTTTTCGTATTATATTTGTGGTGTTTTTGAATAGGTTTTCTACTGTAAAAAGGGCAACACATGGTAAAAAAGGGCATTTAAAAAATACAAATCTGAGGGGTCAGTTGTAGCCTTTGAAGTTTAACAGGGGCTTAAAATCTGTAAAAAAGAGAATCAGTAAAAATACAAATCAAGCAGCAGGTGGCAAAAGAGCAAAACAAATCCCAAAAATTCTTTAAATATATAAATGCTAAAATTGCAAAGTCAGAGCAGGTAGGTCCACTAAATAATGGCAAATGGGGATTAGTCACTGAAGATAAGGAAAATGCAGAGTTACTAAATGTTTTTTTTTTAGCTCTGTTTATACAAAAGAAGAGAAAGGAGCCGATATCTGTGGTGCTGGGGTTGTTAGCCAATTGAGTATATTACTGGATGTACTAACTGTAGATATGGTCCAAGCTAAGTTAAATAAGGTAAATTAACAGGGCGTTGGGTCCAGATGGATTACACCCAAGAGTGATTAAAGAGCTCAGTTTGGTCATTTGTTCCCTTGTTCATAATTTTTAGAGATTCTCTAGGTACTGGTACAGTGCCAAGTGAATGGCGCAAGGCAAATGTGGTGCCCATATTCAAAAAAAGGGTCTAGGTCCTTCACAGGTAATTATAGACCAGTTAGTTAAACTTCGGTTGTGGGAAAAATGTTTGAAGGACTCTTAAGAGACTATATACAGGAGTATGTGACTGTAAATAATATAAAAAGTGATAACCAACATGGGTTTACCAAGGACAAGTTGTCCTACTCACCTCCTTATAAAAACAAATCAGGTTAGTCCAAGCCTGGACAGAGGGACGGCTGTGGATGTAGTGTTTTTGGATTTTGCAAAGGCTTTTGATACTGTCGATGGACGCTTAATAGGTAAAGTAATGTCTATAGGCTTGGAAAGTATAGTTTGTAATTGGATTGAAAACTGCCTGAAGGACCGTGTCCAGAGAGTTGTGGAATGATTCCTATTCAGAATGGTCCCGGGTTATATGTGGTGACCCCAAGGTTCAGTGCTGGGTCTTCAAATTTATTTATTAATGATATCGAGGACGGGATTAATAGCACCATTTCTATTTTTGCAGATGACACTTAGCTATGTAGTACTGTACAGTCTATGGAAGAGGTCTATAAAATACAAGCTGACTTGGACACTGAGTGATTGGGCATCAACTTAGCAAATGAATTCAAAAGAAAAAATGTTGGGTCCAGCTTCCAAAAAGTTACATTGGCTTTATTGTTAAGTACACTAAAAACATACACTAGAAGCAGTCTCAGTCGACGGGAGGACTTACTATTTAAGCCCAGTTAACACCTCCATGTCTTTGTCACGCGTTGACTGAGACTGCTTCTGGTGTATGTTTTTAGTGCACTTAACAATAAAGCCAATGTAACTTTTTGGAAGCTGGCCCCAACGTTTTATCTTTTGAATTTATCTTCCCACACCCAAGTTCCAGGTGGGGTCCGTGCCTCCACACACAGCAAGGTGAGCTCACCATATGTACTGTTGGACTTACAACTTGGCAAATGAGGTTCAATGTGGATAAATATAAAGTTCTGCATCTTGGTAGTAATAATCTCTGTGCTTTATATGTCCTAGGGGAGGTAACACTGGGAGAGTCACTTATAGAGAAGGATTTGGGTGTCCTTGTAGATCATAGATTAATTAATAGCCTTAGAAGCGGCTGATTGACATTGTATGCTAATGGGATATTATCTTGTATTAAACGAGGCATGGACTCGCGGGCCAGGGATGCAATATCCATAATATCAGTTCTGGGCACCAGTCCATAGAAAGGATGCCCTGGAGCTGGAAAGAGTACAAAGAAGAGTGACTAAACTGATAAGTGGCATGAGGGTCTTCATTATGAGTAAAGAATAAAAATAAAAATTTAGTCTCGAGAAGAAATGTCTAAGGGTGGGGTCGACAACATGATTAACCTATACAAATATATAAATGGACCATACCAAAAATACAGTGAAAAACTGTTCCATGTAAAATGCCCTCGAAAGACAAGGGGGCGCTGCCTCCGACTGGAGAAGAAAAAGTTCAGACTCTGGAAGCGTCAAAGTTTCTTTACTGTAAGAACTGTGAATCTGTGGAATAGACTCCTCAGGACGTGGTCACAGCAGGAACAGGGGACGGGTTTAAAAAGGGTTTAGATGAATTCTTGAAAGTAAATTAAATTAACGCGCAAGAAAATGTGCAGAAATCTGAGTCACTTCCTTTGCCTCCCCACCCATTCCTTTGAACTTTATGGACTTGTGTCTTTTTCAACCGTATTGACTATGTAACCATATGTACATCATTGAAAATATGAAAGCAAGAGTCTTGTTGCGTTATACCAGGTGTCATCAGTTTAGACTCTTGCATCCCTCTTGCAGCAGTTCATTTCAATAAAGACAAAAAATAGATAAAAAATCAGCCTCCGAAACAAGAAATCATTTTGATGTCAGATTTTGTTATGGCACAACTTTTTCACTTATTATGGGTCACTTTACAAATAGATGGAACCCCAATGAGCTCAATTATCACCATCACAAATTTGTTCATGTCATGAGAAGACTTTTCTAGTTTGTAGCCCTTTCGGAGAATGTATTTTGATCTGGGACCATGACCAGCTCTGTACCAGCATCTATAGAACTGGTGAATAATGAATTAAATCCGTGATTCACAGGCTTCCTGCTTGTCAAATATGATGTGGGGGTACATACTTGTAGTAGCCATTATAGAATTATATGTGTTGTGTGTCTGTTGTATAAGGTGCGCTTTCTGCTGGATAGAAGGGTCATTCCCCAAATGGCTGACTGCTCTGAAGACTCCATTCTATTCCCCTCATTAATCACCCCCCCCAATGGAAGACCAGGGATTTGGTTAGTCAATGACTGGGCCCATCGGAAACTGGAAATCAGTCCTGGTTCTATAAAAATGTTGCATGGACATATTTTAATTACACCATGTGGGAGTCACAGCCGAGCTGACGGGTAGCCATTTCCTCCCCTTCTCCCGGGGGTAGTAAGTTCTTATTACCGTTTTTCTCCCTGTTATTTTACTTACTGTTTTTTTTGTACGTTATTTTTAATTTTGTCTCATTTTACATCTGTTTTGCAAGCTCTGGACTATTTTTTGTGTATAAAATATTCCCTTATAGGTCCGCCTTGTTGCTCTAAAGAATCTATAGCCTGAACGTGCGATTGCTTGTAGGCACAACATATATACGTGGATCTTGTAACGTTTCCGGCTTACGTAAAAAAAAAATCAGTGGTGGCAGCTCGTGTCTAGGGTGTTGGGTCTGTGTTTGGGGCTGATCTACACTCACTTTGCAGCCCGAGTGTGTGGTGTGTGCGGAGTTAGAGCTTGGAGGTAGTCTGGCCCCTGGCAGACCCATTCCTGGTCACGAGACGCTGGTGCATACGTGACACTGCGCATTACAGTTTCCTGAACTTAGCTCTAGCAGCTATCACGTCCCTCCTATTACTCCTGCAATCAGGGGGCAATACATGTAAGGGGTGGAGCAGCCATCCACCCAGCATTTATGTGTGTGATTACAATGTGAATGGCAGTCAACACATATGCTGCAATCACATCATTTGATTTATATACCTTGCAATTTCCCTATCCCCATTAAATGTTCATTTGCATTTTTTGTGCCAAAAGATTTTTGGTTTTAGCGTCTCCCCAGGAAGTGTCTCCTTATATTTGGTAACGCCCAATGTCTCATCTGTTGGCCGTGAAAGTTTCCTGAATTTAACCCTTGTTGGGGTTTGTGTCTCAGAACACAGTTACGTCACCACATTGGAAATCATGGTCTCCAGAGTTCAACCCCGCAAATAATAAACCTATGACCACCATGCAGAGGGAGCAGCAGTTGCAGATAGTGTGGAGCCTCTAGGTGCAACGGTAATGCCTCAGTTGCTCCTAGAATTACATTTGCATATAGTAAAACATTTTTCTCAGCAATGTGGGCACATATGAACATGGGACCAACGCAGATGCCTTCAGCTGCCAAGCTCACGTGGAACAGGTCAGTGTCATAGGGACAAATCTGCTGACAGATGCCCTTTAAGCAAAAGTTATTGCTGTCCATGAAAAGGTTAAAAAACTAAAACTGGTAAATCACTCAAATGAGGACATTCAGCTTAAATCAAATTCCCCCATAAAAAGAAAAACAGAAAGGGTATCATAACTGCCCTCTTTAAAATGCACAGTAATTAAACCAGAATGTAATATTGATATGGAACGCACCAGACCATTGCCAGCGGCAGACCATCGCCAGCGGCAGACCATCGCCAGCGGCAGACCATCGCCAGCGGCAGACCATCGCCAGCGGCAGACCATCGCCAGCGGCAGACCATCGCCAGCGGCAGACCATCGCCAGCGGCAGACCATCGCCAGCGGCAGACCATCGCCAGCGGCAGACCATCGCCAGCGGCAGACCATCGCCAGCGGCAGACCATCACCAACGGCAGACCATCGCCAACAGTAAGAGGGATAAAAGAAGTGAGAGTGACAGATAAGATACCCACTAATTTGTTACTAGGGACTAGTAATATTGATATGGAATGCACCTGACCATCACCAACGGCAGACCATCACCAACGGCAGACCATCACCAACGGCAGACCATCACCAACGGCAGACCATCACCAACGGCAGACCATCACCAACGGCAGACCATCACCAACGGCAGACCATCACCAACGGCAGACCATCACCAACAGTAAGAGGGATAAAGGAAGTGGGAGTGACAGATAAGATACCCACTAATTTGTTACTAGGGACTGATCTGGGATGTTTAGTCTCCAGGTATTCCCTCAGACATTAAGGAGGACGGTGGCGTGCTTTCAGGGCCATGAGCGTTGACACCAGTCATTTATGGTGAGATTGAGACCGTGCATACTACAAAATGTGTTAACTCTGTGTTTACTAATGTGTTAGAATCGCATAATGATTACCTGAACGTAGTTAATGCATTGGGTCAAGTTTGTATAATTAGCCATAACGTAAAAGATCCTAGGTGTCCAGCATCAGATAAGGACTTGTGTACCAGTTTAGTGGCAGGAAATGTCAAAGATGCTTGAAATTCTGTCACATCCACACCCACCCTCCTCCACCGGGAAAGTGAGAATGGCATGTCCATTTCTTTTGTAACCTGCAGTCAGGGTGCCCAGGAGACCAAATCAGGTCTGGATTCTGGGCCCCCTACTGCCTCAGCTATAGAAGAAAAGGAGCGAGTTGACAGTCCACAGCCAGAGGCCGGGGTTAGTCAGAACGTGGCATTATCTGTCAGCACAGACAGACCGTCGCTTGTTTCAGACTGCACTACACACTGAGTCTACAGACGTTGTGGGAGATGACTGGTCAGACCACGGAGAAACGCCTATGGGTTGCCCATGAGATGCCACTAGCTGGTCACCTAGAGGTAAGTAAAACTAAAAGCAGTTTAAAACTATGATCATGGATTATGCCACACGTTACCGAGACACCGTTGCATTATCATCTGTCAGGGCTGACAAGGTGGCAGATGTACTGCTCCCCATATTTTCCCATGTAGGATTCCCCACAGAGATGCCCACGGATCAGGGCACCCAGTTTATGTCTTATCTTACACAGTGCCTTGAAGAAAATACAGGTGCGACACCTGGTAGCCAGTCTGTGCCACCCGCAGACAAGCGGTCTCTGCGAACGATTTAACGGGACCCTCAAGCAGATGCTCAAAATGCTTGTAGATACCCAGTGGCGAGACTGGGAACGTTATGTATTGCACCTAATATTTGCTTACAGAAAGGTACCTCAGGCATCAACGGGTTTCTCACCCTCCGAGCTCCTGTACGGAAGGAGGGGACAGGGGCCCCTAGATCTCATGAAGTCCCTGTAATTGACTATGTCCTAAAAATTCAGGGAAAGGATGCAGGAACTAACCGGTATCATACATGATAACATGGTTCAGGCACAGGTGAATCAGGAGAGGTGGTCTGATAGATGCAAGGGAGAGGGTGTGCGAAGTGGGTCAGAAAGAACAAGTACTGGTCCCCATGACCCAGAACAAACTCTTGGCACCATGGGAAGGCCTGTATCCCATTCATCAATGCCCAAATCACGTGGACTAAGTAGTCATGATTGATCATGTTTGTAAGAAGCACAAGTCTAATGTGAATATGATCAAGGCACATCGTGACCGGGATACATGCCTCCTGTCTGTCTGCAGTTTGCCGGAGGAGGGCGAAGGACAATCTGATGGATTTAGCGGCGGCAGCACGGGAGGTAGGGTCCCTTGAGGATGCTGTAGTTACCCCACAGCTGTCAGTTTCAGAAATCCCAGCTCTGGGAGGTACTTAACCCCTTTCTCCCCACTTACAGAGAGACTTGGGAGGACTCTGCTAGACACTCACCACGTGAACACAGAGATCATCTGCCAGTTAGACAAGAGGCCTATCGAGTCTCCATAGATGTGAGAGCGGACATGGAGAGGTATAGAGGAAATGTTAGGGCTGGGCGTGATCCAGCAGTCTCAAAATGCGTGGACATCATCTGTAGTGTTTGCCCACACACTTTTGCATGGACTACAGGAAGCTAAATATCACTATTTTAATGTGTATCCAATGCCCTGCACAGATGAGCTGTTGGACCAACTAACCAGAGCCCAGTACATAACTAGAGATGAGCGAATCAAAGCTGATGAAGTGGAATTCGATCCGAATTTCAGGAAAAGTTCTATCCACACCGAAGCCAAATTTCCTTATGCTTTGTGGTAACAAATCCCATTTTTTCTTAAAATAGGTGCTGCGCGTGTGAGGACATGGAGCAAGGAACTCTGGGAAGGTGGGATCACACACAATGCCATGAATGCAGCCAATCAGCAGCCAGCCAGCCCTGTGATGTCACAGCCCCATAAATAGCCTCACCCATCTTGGATTCTGCCATTTACCAGTGCACTTAATGCAGGGAGAGACGTCAGCAGGCACTAGGGACAGTGTTAGGAAAGACTTCATTGTGCTAAAAAAAAAACGATTTACAAGTTCAGGGAAAGATTACTCAAGGTGTAGGGAAAGGATAGGGAGAAATCATTCCACAGCATTTATGCAGAACAGGGTTCAGTCAGGGAGGTTACAGCCTGGGTAATAGGAACAATCCTATTACACCTTGCTGCACTGACTGGGGATCCAAATTACCATTATACAGCTCTGTAATTCCAGCAAACTGTTCTTGAACTTAGGGCAAATTACAGACTTTTTAGGGTGTTTTAATTTCCTCATTATTTATTTGATCTAATATGTCAGACAGAGAAGTGCCAGGCCCTGCACAGGGGAGTGGCAGAGACCTAAAATGTTTCTGGCGCAAGCAGAGGTCGCAGCAGAGTAAGGAGCCGTGCCAGCAGGAGTCGCAGCAAGGGGCCTGAGGTGCCAGCAGTGGGGTAGATACAGGGGTCGCAGTGGTCGCAATTGCCCATGGGCCCCCCTACCGCCTCCTTGATCACAATCAGGCAGCAGCAGCGAGCAGCCATTAAAAATCTAAAAGGGCGCAGCCGCGCAGTGCAGGCTATGTACGGCTGCGGCCGGCTTACTTGCCAGAGAGGGGCGGACTCGCAGAGGCAGAGACTGTAGAGCGGGAGGAGCGAGGCGAGCCTAGGTCTGACTGAGGACTAGGAGGGAGGCGTGGTTTCAGCGACGGCGCATCTCCGGCTCCCTCCCAGTCCGACTCAGAAGCAGGCGGCACGCGGCAGTGTGAGGACCGGTGTCTGGCAGTTCAGGAGGGCCCAGGGGGCCCTGTCCTGATGATCGGGGGGGGGGGCCAGGGGGCCCAGGAGGCCCTGTGATGATCGGCACTTAGTTAGGCAGACTGGGCAACTGGCTGCAGAGTGATGGCTGGCATATGGCTGGGGCAGGCAGCGCTCAGCCCAGGGCCCAGTGAAGTGATGAATCTGATGCTGGGCAGAGAGTGGGCACTGGGCTGGCAGCCTGGCACTGGCACTGCAGGTGATGGAATCAGCAGGCCAGGCAGGGCCCAGTGATCATGCTGGGCGGACTGAGTGGGCACTGGGCTGGCACTGCAGTGATGGAATCAGCAGGCAGCACCCAGCCCAGGGCCCAGTGATGATAGGCAGTGATGGGATCATGGCCTGGGCGGGCAGTGCAGCGCCCAGCATGATGGCAGTGGGACTGTGTGTTGCTGACTGGCTGGGCACTTAATGACAGTGTATGTGTGCCAGGGGGCAGGCCGCAGGCAGGCTGTGACTGTGAGCCTTTTGTGCAATAATGCTGGACTGACCCATACACCAGCTATATACGATATTACCGGTCCGTCCGTATATAGGCGGTGTATGGGTCAGTCCAGCATTATTGCACACCTGAAGAATTTTTTCACTGCACATCTATCAAGTTTTGCCCTGATTATAATTTGTAAATATATTAGCAATAAATTTGATAAATGTGCAGTTAAAAAATTATTCAGACACCACATTGTGTGCAATAATGCTGGACTGACCCATACACCGGCTATATACGGTGTGTATATTTCTTGCATAACCGTAGAAGTTGCACAAGAAATCCCAACTGAGTTACAAGTGGGGGCGTGCGTGTGCCGTGTTCTTGCATTGAAGACTATGAAAAATGGTTCCCTTAGGCCAGAGATGTCGAAACTGTGGCCCTCCAGCTGTTGCAAAACCACAACTCCTAGCATTTACTAATAGCTGTAGGCTATCCACAATACTTTGAGCATAAGGTCCGAGCGAGGGGACATAACAAAAGTCTGAGCGAGTCACTATGCTGCCACTGCCAGACAGTGCCTACAGTGGGCCATGGGTCTGAGCTGAGCAGAGTGGTCAAACAGATAGGGCATCATTCTTCTGTGTGACTGGCACCTGTGCTGAAAGCAGTATGTAAGTTTCATATATATGGCAGTATGTCATCTCCAGGTGTGGAGCCATGTGAGGAAGGTAACGATCTGCGTTGCAGAATATACAGATATATAAAAGAAATCCACTGTACATTTCACCGGGTGTGGAGCACAATTCTGTTAGTTTAGCTTTATAGGAGAGATATGATAGGACTGTGTACACACTGCTATCAACGTCGGTGCCGGTCACACAAAAGAATGCTGTCCTATCTGTCTGACCCGTCTGCTCCCAGCCACTAGGTCTTCTGTGTGACAGGCACCTGTGCTGATAGCAGTCTGTACACAGTCCTATCATATCTCACTGTCATAAACCTAACTAACATAAGCTAACAGGATTGTGCTCCACACCCGGTGATGGCACACATCCTTATCTATGAAATGTACAGTGGATTTCTTTTATATATTGGAGATATATTCTGCAAAACGGATTGTTACCTTCCTTGCAGTGTAGATTACAAACTTTCTATCATTTCATATTTCCAAATAGCAATTTATGCAGAATCATCTCTAACTAGCATTGCATAACCTAATGTCATTCTTTCTACAGGAGAAGAAAGCTTGTTCCAGTATATAGATCTGCTGATAGCTACTCTCTCTAAAGTGTTCAAGGTGCCCAGCTGCTCCCTTACTTCCTCTGCAGGTAAGTACCAGCGAAGCCACCCTCTTATTTGTAATATTTGGCCACGGTGTGACCCTATACAAACACAGTGATATATAAAGGGGTGGCGGAGGGGTTTCTTCACCGGGCCTTACATGAATGCACAGCAAGTAACCACTGTTTTTCTTTTAACAGCCATCTTGTGCTGTCAGGCGATCGATTCTCCAATCAAAATCCTCTTCAGCACCTCAAGGATTTCAGTCTGCTCCAACTGCATCCGTAACTTAGGTAAGCCAACACACCACACCAGTAAATTGCACATGCAAACTTAGGGTTCGTGACACCATGTCCCCCTTCTTGCATCCGCAATAAGGTTTGCTCAATTGTACATATGACACTTTATTATAGATAGTATAGGTATTATTGCACCAGAGATGTGGTTGTTACACAGTATAAAATTGTGTGTATTTTTTGACAGAACTAATTATCGACATCTGCATCATGTCTCACCATATGAGTGGCGCTCAAAAACGCAAAAAGCAAAGGGAGGAAAAGGAGAAATCTGCCAAACTTACAAAAATAAGTAGTTTCTTTAAAATACCTGGAGAAGCAAGTACATCCTCTGCTTCTCACAGTATAAATGAAGAAACTTTATCAACAGAGAATGTAAATGTAAGTCCAGGCAGTAGTGTGCAGACACCATTGCAGAGTATCAAGTCTAGATGAAGGTTGTAGCACAAGTACAGAGGAACAGTTAGAAAGTCAGCCTGTGTCTGAGTCAATGACACAGTCCAGCCTTATAGAACATTGTCTAGCAGAGGAGCATGTAACAGACAGAGGCCATTACCCGATTACCATTCAAGATGGAAATCTGAAAAGGTTTATTATAAGTAATGGTCCATGTAGACCTAAAGGCCCATTTCCTCGAGATGAAAAAGACCAAAGGTGTTTCTCGGCAAGTTTCTATGAGAGAGTCACTAAAACAGGCCTTAAAATACCTGTTACTTGGCTTTGTTATTCTCCCAAACTTGATGCAGCCTATTGTGAGCCTTGCTGGTTGTTTGGAAATCGTAAGAAACAGGGATTTGAACCAGCATGGGCAAAAGGTATACAAAAGTGGCAAAGATTGTCAGCAAAAATACAGATACATGAAACCAGTCAATCCCACATAGACGCCTGTATAATTTATGACCAATGGAGACGTCACAAAACCATAGATGAGGAAAATGAAAACAAATAAGAAGAGAGACTACATTTTGGAGACAAGCTTTACATAGAATTGTTAATGTTACATTAACAATGGCTATGGCCAACCTTGCTTTTCGTGGTCACAGGAAAAGTTAGGGAGGTAAACAATGGCAATTTCCTCACTATAATTGAGTTACTTGCGGAGTATGATACTGTACTAAAGGACCTTTTGCAGAGGCCCCAAGGAACAGTAAAATATCTCAGTCCACAAATGCAGAATGAACTGATAAGTCTTCTCGCAAATAAAGTGGAGGAGGAGATTGTTTCTGAAATCCGAAAAGCACAGTTTTATTCCATAATTATGGATACTACCCAAGACATTGGAAAAATTGATCAATTAAGCCAAGTGTTTAGATATGTAATTATTGAGAGAGATGAAAACCTTAGGCCAACCGGTATTAGAATAGAAGAGGCATTTCTAGGTTTCCAATGTGTTGACGATCAAACAGCAGCTGGCCTTGAAAAAACGATTATAGAATCCATAGAAAAGAGAGGTCTGGATTTATTAAAATGCCGAGGCCAGGGCTATGATGGAGCTGCCACCATGAGTGGCATTTACACAGGTGTACAGACGCGCATTCTGAAGAAAGAAAGAATGCTCTTTAAATACATTGTGCTGCCCATAACCTCAACTTAGTTTTGCAGGATGCAGTTTCAAATATTACCGAAATTTCAAATTTTTTGACACCGTTCAGTCGTTGTATACTTTCTTTGGTGAAAGTGTGAAGAGATGGGCATTTTTAGCATCCTTTACCTCTGAATCCTCCCTAACATTAAAGCAGCTTTGCCCAACAAGATGGGCCTCTCGATATGACTCCGTGCTAGCACTACGGTTTAGGTTTTCTGATATTTTACAAGCTTTGTCAAAAATTGTTATCATTTCAACCAAGCCAAAAGAGAGAGATGAGGCTAATGCATTGAAGGCAAAACTGGAGGCCTTCCAGTTTATTTTAATACTAGTCCTGCAAGCCAAAATTTTAGAAAATATTAATTCAGTTTCTAAAATGCTGCAGTCAAAAGACATGGATCTGTCTAATGCAACCAAACTATTACACAATGCTACTCAAGTTCTCAGCAACTTCCGAAATAATTATGAAGAAGCTAAACGGACAGCAGTTTCTCTAGCGGACAAATGGGGCATTCAAGCGAAATTTGAAAATAAACGAGTCAGGAAAGTGAAACGACACTTTGATGAGCTGTGTTTGGATGAAAGGCTACAAGACCCCGAAGAAAGGTTCAAAACTACAGTTTTTACCGGTGTTTGGATATTGCCATAAGTCAGCTACAAAATAGGTTTATTGGCATGAATAATGTTCTACAAAGATTCAGAATTCTTCAGCCTACAACACTTTCTAACGAATCAGATGATGCCATCTTTAAAGAAGCAACAACATTGCAAAACTTGTACCAGGATGATTTATCTAATGATTTTCCTGGCCAGCTGCTAAGTTTCCGGTCAGCACTTCTACAAGATATCAAAAATCTTCATCTGTTCGAGATCTAGCCATAGTTCTGATGGTTGATAACACTGGATTGTCTTCCACTCTACCGGACGTCTGCATAGCTCTTCTTCTCTTTCTCACACTACCCGTCACAGTCGCATCAGCAGAGAGATCATTTTCAAAGTTGAAATTGATCAAAAATTATCTCAGGAGCACAATGTCTCAACAGAGATTAAGTCATCTAGCCCTACTAAGTGTCGAAAACGAGAAGGCCAAGAAACTTGATATTCAGAGCATGATTGACAAGTTTTCTGAGGCAAAAGCACGGAGACAAACATTTTAGTAGGATTGTGAGTATAAAGTTTGCCAGTTCAGAGTTACCAGTTTTGTTTCGAAGTTTTCAGTTTCAACTAGTTAAATGGTTCCTACTAACTCGTTTTCGGTTCATGTTGAATTATGTTGCAAGGTTTTGGTTCATTAATCTGTTGCATGGTTCAGGTTGATATATTTGTACAGCATCTGCTTAGCTCGAATCCACAGGATAAAACCCTAAACATAGATGTGTATTTCACAGAGATGACTACAGTAAAAATAAATTTTAAAGCAATATAGCATTTATAAAACACTCTCATAGATACACATACATGGTTGATTGGTTCTGTGTATAGTGAAAGCCATGGCAGATGCTTACAAATTTTTAATTGTCTACTATATATAATTATCCAGTATTAATTGTAATTCTTCTTTCCATAGGACGACTGTTCAACTTTACTTGTTCAGTTTGCCCGTTTTGTTGACTGTTTAGGAGTTTATCAAAGTTTGATCATGGCAACAACACTGTTCACCTCGTTCAAGTTACCAGTAAGCATCACTTTCTTTGACTGACCAAATTACTTTATGAATATTGATCCATTCCACATGCTAATTAATATCCTTCAATTTACAGGTTAATTTAGTTTCCAGTTAATGGCTGCTTTGAGAAGATTAAGAATGTAGAAGATCACAGGCTGCTGTATACTGAATTTACAGATTTCTTGACGGTACGTTTTTGTTTTACCGTTTACATTAGTACTTTATATGATTTCACTGAAATCTGGTCAGCACAAGGGGTGGTCTTAGGGGAGGTTTTTTATATCATACAATAAAGTGAGCACTTTCAAATACTATTAACAATACTAACTACACACATTTTTCTCTGCTCCTAGGTCTGCCACTGTGCGTAATCGTGCCACTACACTTTATCTCACTCATATTTTATATTTTCAATAAAAAATAAGAACTTTTACTACTTTTAAATGGCATCCTTATTATTATGCACTTATTGGATCAAAATGTATTTTCTCTGTGAGATTTTAGTTCTGCCATTAAGCGTACAGGGGTCTGGTGGTGTTATGAAACGGTATTGAGGGTAGGGGGCGGGGGGCCCAAACTGAACTCTTGCACCAGGGCCCATGAGCCTATAGCTACGCCCCTGGGTGCCAGTGTCCGCTAGCAGTCTTGTCGTGACCAGCAACCCAGCGGTTCTTGAATAGTTGACAATTTACAAGTGCAGTGAAAGATTATTCAAGGTGTAGGGAAAGGATAGGGAGCATTTACGTCGAACAGTGTTCAGTACGGGAGGTTACAGCCTAGGTAATAGGAACAATCCTATTACACCTTGCTGCACTGACTGCGGATCCAAATTCCCATTATAAAGCTCTGTAATTCCAGAAAACCGTTCTTGTTATTAGGGTGCAAGTGCTGCTTAATACAGCCATTAACAGGGTTTATTACAAGGAAATATTTCTACGTTTTATTTGTCCTCGTGCAGTGCAGTTATATGTTCTAAAGCATTTTTTGGCTTGTATTAGTAGGGAAAAAAAAGGGCTTATTATTAGCCGCTGTGTGGTGAAGTGCGAAAATGATAGCCCTTTTTGTCGTGTATTAGTGGCAATAGAAAAATATATTTGCCGTTCAGCGGTGCAGTTATATGTTCTAAAGCTCTTTTTTGTTTGCATTAGTGGGAAAAAGGGGCTTTTTAGCCATTGTGTGGTGAAGTGAGAAAATTACAGACTTTTGTGGTGTTTTAATTTCCTTTTTATTTATTTGATCTAACAATATGTCAGACAGAGAAGTGCCAGGCCCTGCACAGAGGAGTGGCAGAGACCTAAAATGTTTTTGGTGCAGGCAGAGGTCGCAGCAGAGTAAGGGGCCGTGGCAGCAGGGATCACTTGGAGAGGCCTGAGCTCCCAGTGTCCGCTAGTGGTCTTGTCGTAACCAGCAACCCAGCGGATCTTGAATAGTTGACTCGTTCTTTGACTTAGTTATAAGTGACATCAGACCCCCCCAGCCAAGAGTCAGTGGGTTTGTCAGACAAAACTCTTAGTTAGCATGGCCCGGGAGCAGGCCCTCTGCCGTCACCTGTTCCCAACCTGTCTGTCCTTCTCTGTTCCCTCTGCCAGAGAAGTATTATATGCTGTGGGCTCAGCTCCACTAGAGTGAGGACGAACTACTAGAAGACAGTCAGCAGCTACTGGCCAGCCAAGATGCGGAGGAGACATCCGCCACTTCCTCCACTAGGCGAGCAAGTAGTGATGAGGAGAGTGGCGTGGGAGCTGGTGTTGCGATCGGCTTCTGACCCGGAGACGGTTGAGGAGGTCATCAGTGACGTGCAAACAGTACTCGATAATGATGATGTAGCTGATCACACTTGGGAGCCAGGTGACAAAGGGGATTCATCATCGTCGGGAGAAGAGGGTGGCAGCTTGCCCGTGAAGCAGCGGCGAAGCCAGCAAGTTGCTAGCATGGTCGGGAGTCAGCAGGGTGGCAGCAGTGCGAAGTCAGGAGCCAAAATGTGCCCGGGGTAGACCACCGCTTCGCAGGAGCTTACCTGCCTGGGAAATAGCAGTGCATGGGTTCACGGAGGCAGCAACAGTAGCAGTCAGTGCGTAGTGTTGGGAGTAAAATCATCTATTCTGCGGTGTGGCAGTTTTTTGTTAAGCGGCTGGAACAGGTGAACATGGCCATATGTAGAATTTGTGGGCAGAAAATTAAGTGTGGTCAGGTGCCAATGTTGGCACCACGGCCCTGTGTCCAAATATGCAGCTTCACTATAAAGTGGCCTGGGATAACCGTGGTTCCGATGTGGTGGTCCAGCCTGCTGCAGCAACCGCTGCATCACCCAGTGGAACGCAGCTGATTTCAGGCAGTCAAGGCTCCACCACATCAGCCGAAGTGAGCTGTCTGTCCTTCCAATCATCTGCTGGTCCTGATGCTCCTCACCCTCCTACTCAGTCATTCCGACAGCAATCGATTACCAAAGCGATTGCCAAGAGACCAGTATGCGTGCACTCATCCAACGGCGCAGAAGCTGAACGTGCTCCTGGACAATTTGCTGCAGTCCCTCCCTTTTTCAAGTGGTGTGTAGTGTACGGGAGCTGTAATGCCCGTCACTACAGAAGGGTCACTTATTTATGGGGAGGTTGGTATAAGTCATCTTCATAAAATGTAATGTAATGCTATGTACTTCCCTGTTACTGTGATATTGCTGTGTGCAGGCCTGCTAGGAGTGTCATTCCAGCTCTGAGTCACTAGAGGGAGCTAGGGAGCCCTAGTTTATATAAGGCCCAGTCAGGGAAGGGAAAGGCAGATTAGACTGTGTCTGAGTTAAGCCCAGGCCATGAGCCTGTGAAAGCAGAGCAGGCCTGGAGCCTGCAGACTAGGAGAGGGCATTGCAGTCCCTGTAACTGGGTTCCAGATCCAAGGAGAAGGTTCCCCTCCTGAGTCCGTATTTGCAGAAGCAGGAACACCACGGTTAACCAGCCTGAGGAAGCTGAGAGAGGCAGAGTCAAGTCTAGGAAAGCAAGAGGTACTAAAGACAACAGAGGAGGTACTTGATAATTACAGACCCAAGGATATACGCCAGAGATAGGGCATTGGGCCTTGGAGAATAGTTTCCATGTTTCAGGATCAGTCAGGAATAGAGTGCAAGCCGCCTGTACTGCAAGTCCTGCGTTTAAACCTCTGTGATCACCTTGCTACATATTGCCTGCCATTAAATGTACCGAAACCAACTGTCTTCTAAGGAACTGCGCTTCCATCTATGTCCATGTATGATGACTACTAAAGATCAAGTAAAGTTCAAGTTTTGTTTTATCATCACATGGTTCCTCAGTTATTCCTGCTATCAACAAATGGTGTGCCACCGTTACTTGGCACTGGCGTCACGAACATTACCTATCACTACCTGCCCTTGCAGAGAGTCAGCCGTCCCAGGTTAGTGGTCACAATTGCACTACAACATCCAGGAACACTATTAACCCTAACTTGAGTACGCTGCACCTTCTCTTTTGGCGTCACGAACAGGATGCGTACGCTTTCTAGTGCAAGAAGCGTGAACTTTGTGCCTTATCCAGTTTGCCCTGTGACCAATGTGACAAATTGCCTGTTTATTTGAAGTGGACTTTGTGGACTGAAAAACATACAAAAAGTGTCCCTAAAACCTCCAAAAAGCGCTGTGCAGTGTTGCGCTATCAAGAGGAAGAAAATCGCCACATCAGAGTGTGTTTTTATGGACTTTTATCATCCTGCTTGCTGTCACTGAATAGCTGCATCATGGCGCCCAAGATGGCCGCCGGTGCTGTTGCACTGTCCTCAGTGGCGCGAATATTTGGCGCCAAAACCCTCCAAGAGGGAGGAGAAAGCTGCCCTGGGATACCGCCTACCTTGATGGATTATTGCGTTATGCCTAGGGGGCGGGCCTGAAACCAGGAGAGATCTGCCCAGCCCGAGGGAGGAGCCTGTGTGTGAGCTGAGAGAAGTTGGTGAGAAGATGGCGACGCCGGACGCTAGCATGCCCGAGCCAGAGCCCATAGGAGAGTGGGGCGCCACTCCACCAGACTCCCCTACACCGGAGACCTGGAACCCTCCAGCCTGGACGATCAGCCAGAGAGATCAATCTCCGGATCGACGTGTGATCCGCCGCCGGCACCCGCAATGGCCGACGCTGATGGCCGAACTACGGGCCGCGGTGGCCAAAAAGACTACCACGCGGAAGAAACGATTTGAAGAAATGGCAAAGTCCATCCAGGAGGACCCATTCCAGGGTAAGCCTCAGTTAGAGCGACGCCGCGGTATTGTGGTGGCCTTTGATAAGGACCGGGGGTTCGGTTTCATTCAGGAGCTGGGGACAGGCCGAGACTTCTATGTAAATAGGCGCTCTGTGAAGCGCCACTATCTGCCCGATCGCCTGCACAACCTCGTGATGGGAGAAATAGTAGAATACACTCCAGCGGAAGGCTTAAGGGGACCCTATGCCACTGCAGTTATCCGCCCCAGGGTACGGCCTGAGACCTGGGAAGATGAGGATGAGGGTGTCTTACCAGCCCAAGATGAGGATCCGGGATCCAAGCCGCCCCGCTCCACATACCTGCATAGTCAGATCTTTTTTGGGCCCGACGTGTTCTGGGAGCCCATTGTGCTGCAGAGCCCTGCTGACCAGTATCCACCTCCTGAGGCAGTACAGCGGGAGAAAAAGCGGGAGATTCGGGACAGTTGCCAGAGGTCTGCGCGGAAGCCCGACGACTGGCAGCGGTCAACGCTGAAAGAGTTAATTCACCTCCACTGGAGCCGCCTGCAAGCGGACCGTCGGCTGTGGAATTGCTGCAGAGAAGGATATACCGGGTGGAGGAACTCTGTTATGCTGGGTGTGTCCAGTGGGTCCCTTTCCCCAGAACCGAAGCAGAAGTGGAGGCTATGCTGGATAGACCCCTCCAATCAAAATAGTACGGGGAGACGGCTTCCAAATATGGCCTGCTAGGCCAGAACAATTACTGCGGGAGCCCAGTGATTATTCCTCTGAAGAGGAGTCAGAGGAGTTTGACACACAACTGTGAGTAGGCCTGTTTGGCCATTTTGCATATCCTCACAGAGACATTCCCTTCGTTGCAGGAACTGTCCCTTACGTTTGCCAGGCTGGTGGAGCTTGCTGCCAGTTCTCCACGGCCGGTGGCATTGTTGTGAAGCTAAGTTGCCACTGTGAACCACTGCTCCCAGCCTGCCTCTTTCTGTTCTCGGGACATCCTGCCTGCTTCTGAAGAAAAGAAGATTGTTTAATAAATCCCAGTTGTGCCTTTGTTTGCACCTTTTCCCCTTTTAACCCCCATTTCAGGTTGAAAGGGCTCTTTTATGTCAGCACCGTTTTAAAGGGTAAGCAGGACTTGCCAGGATGGTGTTTCCCTGGTATTGTCAGAGTCCTGTATTGTCATATTATATGTGTGCTGCTGACCGTATTTATTGCTCAAAGTTTTATCCAAGTCTATGTGCCCAGAGATGGACTTCCTATGTGCAAACCTCTGAGATATTGCTTTTATTATGGACTTATTCCATTGCCATGGACTATCCTGGTTCCTTAACATCCGCTGTGCCAGGTCAGCGCCCCAGTTCCACTCATTATCCTGAGAGAAGAGAACGACGCCCACTTGTCACTGCACTTCACCATTGCCAATTGGACCTGATATGAATGTATATGCAGATGAATTACGTATATGTATGCCTGCATGTGTCTTTTTCTATTTCAGGTGAAAATTCCAGTTGGGCGGGCCCTGATGGAGTACGAGGTCGTACTCAGCTTAAAGCAGCGGGGTATGTAGTGTACAGGAGCTGTAATGCCCGTCACTACAGAAGGGTCACTTGTGTGCTGTCGTTTCCCCTTATTTATGGGGAGGTTGGTATAAGTCATCTTCATAAAATGTAATGTAATGCTATGTACTTCCCTGTTACTGTGATATTTGCCATGTGCAGGCCTGCTAGGGGTGTCATTCCAGCTCTGAGTCACTAGAGGGAGCTAGGGAGCCCTAGTTTATATAAGGCCCAGTCAGGGAAGGGAAAGGCAGATTAGACTGTGTCTGAGTTAAGCCCAGGCCATGAGCCTGTGAAGGCAGAGCAGGCCTGGAGCCTGCAGACTAGGAGAGGGCACTGCAGTCCCTGTAACTGGGTTCCAGATCCAAGGAGAAGGTTCCCCTCCTGAGTCCGTATTTGCAGAAGCAGGAACACCACGGTTAACCAGCCTAAGGAAGCTGAGAGAGGCAGAGGCAAGTCTAGGAAAGCAAGAGGTACTAAAGACAACAGAGGAGGTACTTGATAATTACAGACCCAAGGATATACGCCAGAGATAGGGCATTGGGCCTTGGAGGATAGTTTCCATGTTCCAGGATCAGTCAGGAATAGAGTGCAAGCCGCCTGTACTGCAAGTCCTGCGTTTAAACCTCTGTGATCACCTTGCTACATATTGCCTGCCATTACATGTACCGAAACCAACTGTCTTCTAAGGAACTGCGCTTCCATCTATGTCCATGTATGATGACTACTAAAGATCAAGTAAAGTTCAAGTTTTGTTTTATCATCACGTGGTTCCTCAGTTATTCCTGCTATCAGCAAACGGTGTGCCACCGTTACTTGGCACTGGCGTCACGAACATTACCTATAACTACCTGTCCTTGAAGAGAGTCAGCCGTCCCAGGTTAGTGGTCACAATTGCACTACAACATCCAGAAACACTATTAACCCTAACTTGAGTACGCTGCAGGTGGACTCTGCACTTTTCAGAGAACTGATGGTTTGTGCCGAGCCGAGGTGGAGAGTCCCAAGTTGTCATTTCTTCGCCAAAAAGGCAGTACCAACCCTGCATACACATGTAGAACAGAAGGTGGGCCAATCCTTGAACCCGACGGTGTCTGCCAAAGTGCACAGCAGCGCCGACATGTGGGGCTGTAACTACGGGCAGGGACAATACATGTCCTTTACGGCCCACTGGGTGAATGTGGTTTCTGCACAGCCACACCAGCAACTTGGCCAAGGTGATGCCACTTCGGCCTCCACGTTCTCACGCCATTGGTCCTGCGACAATGTCCGCCTCTGCATCCTCCACCGTGTCCTCAGCCTCCACCTCAGGGACAATTCACAGTGACCCTCAAGCATACTACATGCGCAGGGCTCGGTGGTGTCACGCTATTCTGCACCTCGTTTGCCTGGTTGAACGGAGTCACACAGGGGAGGAACTGCTCCGTGCCCTTGAAGAAATCAAATCCTGGCTTTGTCAGTGACAACTCAAAATCGGAACCATGGTGACCAACAGGAAGAACACGGTGTTGGCGCTGCATCAAGGAGGGCTGAGCCATGCGCCCTACATGGCACACAAGTTCAATATGGTTGTCAAGCAGTTCCTGAGGTCTTCCGCCCATCTGCAAGACATTCTAAAAATGCAGAGGAAACTTTGTATGCACTTCAGCCACTCTTACACCGCAAAGGACATCCTTGAGCTGCAGCAGCCACCCGAGTCTAGAGGAGCATCTTTTTTCACCTGCCTAGTGAAGAAACTACTCACCAGCAGCAGCTAGACCTGGAGCAGGACCTGAACCAGCAGGTTTCTAACATGGATGAAGGTTTGGAACAATGGTTCAAGAAGAGTATTTCAAAGCAAACCAGAACTAAAAGAGGTATAGTAAACGGTATTTTAGGAGGAATAGGTACCTTTGGAAGCTTGGTTAATATAATGAATATAAATTCATTACAATCAGTTTTAAAAACCTTAGGTTATACGGGAAAGGAACTTATGTCCAGAAAAGTCTAAACCAGCTTTTGGAAAATATGATTGTTAATTCTGCTCCACTACAGTTTTAGAATCTTCTGTTGCATCTTCAAGATGTTACTTTAGGTTTGATCATAAGTGAACAAGAGTCAGATATAGCCAGGGCTTGTGTTGAGGAAGGGTTGAAATAAATGTATGTATGTATGTATGTATGTATGTATGTATGTATGTATGTATATATATATATATATATATATATATATATATATATATAATGAAAAAAACCTGGCAGCACTGGGTAATTCCAAGTTGATGTGGGTGCTAAGTCCCAAGGTGCGAGCAAACCGATGGTATACTGAAGAAGATGGACAGCACTCCAACGTAAAATACAAGTGTTCTTTATTCACACAAGTGGAAAGACGACGTTTCGGCTCGACAATAGAGCCTTTTTCAAGCAATAAACATAAGTGCATGACAATCATATATAGTGCCAAACAGGAAATAGAAATCAATCATGTGACAAATAAGGGGCGTGGTTATGATCGGATATCAGGATTCACAGGAAGTGATATAAGTGCGTGACCTCATACACATAACATAATAATAAACAATGTGAAAAATATATTATAACAAATCAACAATTTGTTCCATCACAAAATGACTACAAATCTCTACTGTAAAGTGCCATGTGCAATATATCAGTGCATATGAGTGCGACGGTACGAATACCGATAAAAAATAATCCACAAGAAGCTGGGATGCATCTCAACTAGGAGAGAAGGTCAGAACATACCTGAGAGAGACAATATTAGATGCCAGCGTGCAAACGAAAAGCCGAGTGTTGGTTGCAAAAGTCGGCTCAAGCCTAGTGTTGAGCGAACAGTTCGAGAATAGTTCGGGTTCGTACCGAATTTTGGGGTGTCCGTGACACGGACCCGAACATTTTCAAAAAAGTTCGGGTTCGGGTCCGGTGTTCGTCGATTTCTTCCCGCTTTCTGAAGGGCTGCACAGCAGCCAATCAGTTAGCATTTTACTTCTTGCCCTAAGAGCCCATCACAGCCATGCCTACTAATGGCATGGCTGTGATTGGCCAAGTGCAGCATGTGACCCAGCCTCTATTTAAGCTGGAGTCACGTAGCGCCGCACGTCACACTGCTCTGACTAGTGTAGGGAGAGGATGCAGCTTCTATCAGGGCGAGATTAGGCAGGTTAAAGTCAGCAACAGCACCTAATGAACGGATCAATTTACAGCTGAGAATCATTAAACTTCTGCTAGTTACTTGCTCGCTGGTTTTTAGGCTGCACAGAGCGTTTTTCTGTCACTTATTTTCTGGGTTGATCGGCGGCCATTTTGTGACTTGTGGTGCGCCAGAAGAAGCTGCCACCAAGTCCATCAATCCATCAATACTAGTTTTTTTTTTTGCTATATCCTACATCAGGGGCTTGGCTGTGCTAATTGTCACCCCTAGAAACTCAGGATAGCAATTTCTATATTTTATTAAGGGGTTAAATACAATTGCCCAAATACCAATCCCCTAAATCTGGTGTTCCAGCTTTGGCTAGACAAGTATAATACTGTCTGCTGTCTGGCAAAGGATAGATTATCTTCTGGGGTTAAATTCAATTGCCAAAATAGCAATACCATAAATCAGTGGTTTCAGCTGTGGCTGGCAAAATAGAATAGTGTCCGAGGTAACGCACACACGTACAGACGCACGTACACGATTCTTGAATAGTTGTATTATCGCGATAATAAAACTAACAGTGTAAAGTTGACTGTATTGCTCTAAGTTATATTCGCGCATCGAATGTAACTTCTATTACAGCACACCAATACTAAAACTGACTAAGAGACAGCTTTAAGTTCTATTCGAACGCGATTGCAACTTTGGAACTTAAAGTGGTGTACGATTTTAAAAGTTGAGTACTAAAAAGTTGGAATCGCAATGCGATTCTTATGTATTTGCTTAATCGCATTGCGATTACAACTTTGAGCTACCGATCACCATGGGAACGCCTCCTCCAGTAGAATGTACTGTCGGATGTGAGAATTAAGTTGAAATCGCAATGCGATTATTATATATCTGCTTAATCGCATTGCCGTTTCAACTAAGCATTGCTAAATAATTCCATCCATATTCGTTAACTTACTGACTCAGTAAGTTAACGATTAAGCAAGTATAGTAGCGCATCTTATGCTCAGAAAACACTACTGTCCTCTTGGCTGTAGTGTTTTCTGAACATAAGATGCGCTATTATACTTTTACTAATTTATCTTATGTTTCTATCTTTTGTAGATATTTATTTCGACCGTCCCCTGGGAGAATAGACAGGACATACCTTTGAAGAATTCTTCGCCAGCCTGCGCCATTAATATAGAGTCTGTTTTATGGATGGCAGCGCATTTTTTCATTCGTGTTAGGGTTATGGAGGAGCCTATCTTATCTTTTGCGGAGAATCCCGTTGTAATCACTGTTGACACGATTAGGTGGTTGTATTGGGGGCTCGAACATTAGCACGCGGGATTACTGCTGCGGTGCTTTTTGGTAGAGTTAACCCTTATTGAGGGGCTTCATACCTTGGAAAAGGCGTGTCCCCTCTTTTTCACCTAGTGTCTTGTGCAGATAAATTCTATAGCGGCCAATATTGGCATTTCTGGCATTTTGCCAGTTACTATCATGGCTCCGGTACCTATTCAGCGCTATATGCGCATGCTCCGAACTCCGGGCTTTTTTGCTCTTAATGAATATGGCCGCGCTGACGGCTTTTTCATTATGCGCATGTCCGGAAGCAGTCTTGAGCCGACTTTTGCAACCAACACTCGGCTTTTCGTTTGCACGCTGGCATCTAATATTGTCTCTCTCAGGTATGTTCTGACCTTCTCTCCTAGTTGAGACGCATCCCAGCTTCTTGTGGATTATTTTTTATCGGTATTCGTACCGTCGCACTCATATGCACTGATATATTGCACATGGCACTTTACAGTAGAGATTTGTAGTCATTTTGTGATGGAACAAATTGTTGATTTGTTATAATATATTTTTCACATTGTTTATTATTATGTAATGTGTATGAGGTCACGCACTTATATCACTTCCTGTGAATCCTGATATCCAATCATAACCACGCCCCTTATTTGTCACATGATTGATTTCTATTTCCTGTTTGGCACTATATATGATTGTCATGCACTTATGTTTATTGCTTGAAAAAGGCTCTATTGTCGAGCCGAAACGTCGTCTTTCCACTTGTGTGAATAAAGAACACTTGGATTTTACGTTGGAGTGCTGTCCATCTTCTTCAGTATATATATAGAATATGTCCCCTTTCATATATATATCCCATATATGCCCCCTCTTTACATGGACCCTTTTATCTTATCAACTTGATACAGGCCAGTGTTTAGCCTGTAGGCCTTGGCTTGCATTGTTATCTGTTAAATCACCCAACTGTCCCTGGGGGGTAGTTAGCATAGAGACGCTAACTAGGATGTGGGTCCAGGACAGGGGATTGCGGACTTTATGGCACCTTTTGATCAGCACATGGCTTACATGCTAAACCTGTTTCCTTCTCCCCCATCTTTGCCCATGGCCAAACTACTTGGGGGGAGGGCTGATAAGGGACAGTGGACTACACAGATATTAGGGCATGCCTCTACAGAGGAGAGGCCTTCTGAACTCGGCTCCTGACTGAGAAGGACACACACAGATGAGACCTGAAGATGGCTGAGTATCCCTAAAAACCCCTGCCCTGATTTCCCATAGCCCTACAGTCCCATGTACCCCTTCCCTGCCCAGCAGCATCAACTCCTGCTGCTGTGTACTCCTTAACCCCTTATTAACCCCTTAACTGCTGCATTCCTTATCCAGCCCAGTAGTACCCCAGCCCAGCAGCCCTGTAACCCTGTTTCCGTTTAAGGCTGCTGTGTGCAGAATGACCCCTGCAGCCCATGTTGTATTAACCCTTTATTGCAGTAGGAACAGTGTGAATAGCCAGGTGGGTGGGTTACTGCTGTAATGTATGTTAGTGTAATTGAAAAGCTAGTTTGTGGGGTGGAATTGGGATTGTATGTAGAAATATTGTATGTGAAGTAGTGTTGTAGTGTTGAAATTGACTGACTGCAGGGGCGTAGCTATAGGGGGTGCAGAGGTAGCAGTCGCTACCGGACCCAGGATCCTGAGGGGGCCCAAAGACCCTTGTCCCGCATAAGAAGACACACAAAGCACTGAGGGAAGGGGGGCCCAAGCTGAACTTTTGCACCAGGGCTTGTGAGCCTTTAGCTACGCCCCTGACTGACTGTCTTACTGTGTGGCTATAAATATATATTCATATTCCCTTTTATATGGATATATATAATTATAGACTATAGACGTGTAATGTGTTAATAAATACCTTTTATTATCTAAGCACAGCGTGTAGTCTTTTGTTATCATAGGCGCCACAGTATATAGTAGCAGTGTAAGTCGCACATAGATGAGTTCAGTGGATAGTGTAAGGCAAAAGGAGGTAAATAGATCTTTATTTAAGGTATAAATAGGCGGGGTCATCAACAGACGGCCCTGCCCATTTTTGAATATTAATTATTGATATTTGCATAAATATTGAAAATTAATATTCCCCCTTAACATTGGCGATCCAGCCAGGAGGCGGAAATATTAATTATGCATATTAATTATCAATATTAATAATAATTAATATTCCTAACATTGGCGAGCCAGGCCCACTGCTAGGAATTTGTATCTGTGTTCGGTTCTGGTGAGGAAAATCGCTTACGCTGTGAACTAGTCAGACGGGAGGGACGCGGTCAGTGGAGTCTGAGTGTCCAAGGCCTGATAGTTCGGACAGGTAAAGCATTTTCTTCAATCAGAACTAGGCTAGGCACAATGCAATTTCTACAGCAGAGAACCTAGAATCTTTTGGATTTTTTTGTGTATTAATGATTTTCTGATTGCCCTACATGCCCACCGAACACTGGGGAGAGGTCGTCGCTTGCGTCACTGAAGAGAGAACCATCACCGTTGGAGCTGAACAGGAGCTGGTCGGGAGAGTAGGCGTTCCGGTTTAATGGACCTCCTCCATGCAGCACAAAGGACAACTCCAAGTAAGATGGCGTTTCTTCAAAACGTAATTTTGAACTTCCCCGCACTGCAACACCTTGCAGCACACAGCTCATTTGATCCCATCATCCCCACCACATAATAGTAAGCAACTATTTGTGGCGATTCTATCATAAGAGGTGTGAAGTTTGAAAAGGAGGGTTCTGTGAGATGTCTCCCTGGTGCTACTGCTAGCAGGGACAGACGACCTATCCTCAACATTATTAAGCAAGCAAAAATGGAAAAGGTGGATGTTATTGTCCATCTTGGGACAAATGATCTGGCTTGCAATGAAGTTTCAAAGGTGAAGGAAGCTTTTCACACACTTGGTAATGATATACGGGAGATTGCATCGACTGTCTCATTTTCTGCAGTTCTGCCTGTGCATAACCGTCAGCATGACAAGCAGTTGCGTATTAAGGAATTCAATGTATGGCTCCGTGAATGGTGTTTGAACTAGGGATTTGGCTTTGTGTCTCATGTTGGCTCTAGCTGGAATGGAAAAGAACTGTACAAGAAAGATGGTTTGCATCTTTCTCCCAAGGGAATGAATGTCCTCAGTGAACAGTTCAAAGTTTTTGCAAAGGAACATTTAAACTAGGAAAGGGGGGCACAAAAGAGACAATCCATCAGTTCGGCTGCCCCCGAAAAAACAATGCCAGAAGATGCCAGGAGCTGATAGGATAAGAAACGACAAGCTGAGAGTCTCGTCTACAAATGCTCGCAGTTTAGGGAATAAGATCAACGAACTGGAGTCTATAATGACATCTGAGAATATAGATTTAGTGGCTGTTACTGAGACATGGTTCAATGAGAGTAATGACTGGGATATAACAATACCTGGGTTCTCTCTATATAGGAAAGACAGAAGGTAAGAAAGGCATAAAATCTAATCTAATACAAGTCAGCGAAACCAATTTAGAGTCAGTTTGGGTTACGTTGCAGCTTGGTAATCATAAGGTAACTCGTGTAGGTGTCATATACAGACCACCAAGCCAAGTCAAAGAATTGGATGATCTACTAGTTGAGGAAATGGCTAAAATGACATTGAAAGGGGAAGTTGTCATAATGGGAGACTTTAATCTTCCTGATATAAACTGGAAAACCAAAATAGCTAGTTCTGCCAGGAGTACAGACATTCTAAATTCCCTACTGGGATTATCTCTACAGCAAGTAGTTGAGGAGCCAACCCGGAAGGAGGCAATTTTAGATTTGGTATTCACAAATGGCAATTTGGTATCTGATATTACGGTAGGGGAAAGCTTAGGATCCAGTGATCACCAGTCAGTGTGGTTTACTATAAGTACAGTGACTGAGTCACTCCACACAAAAACAAAAAAGTTTTAGATTTTCGGAAAACAGACTTTTCTAAAATGAGATCAGTGGTATACGAGTCCCTATCAGACTGGAACAATTTCAATGGAGTCCAAGAGAAATGGGACTACTTAAAAGTGGCACTATTGAAGGCAACAGAAAAGTGCATTAGGCTCGTCAGTAAAAGCAAAAAAAGGAAGAGACCACTGTGGTACTCAGCAGAAGTGGCCAAAATTATTAAAAACAAAAAGATGGCATTTAGCAAGTATAAAAACACCCAAAACGAGGATGACCGGGAAATCTATAAGATGAGGCAGAGAGAGGCCAAGACAATTACAAGAGCTTCTAAAGCTCAGGCAGAAGAGAAATGAGCTCAGTCAGTGAAAAAAGGTGATAAGACATTCTTCAGATACATAAATGAAAAAAGGAAATTAAATAAAGGAATTACTAAATTAAAAACAAAAGGAAGGTATATGGAAGAGGATAAAGAGCTAGCTGACTGCCTCAATGAATACTTCTGTTCAGTTTTTACAAAGGAAAATGAAGGAGAAGGACCTCAGTTAGGGAGGAAGACTAATGAGTCATTTGATGCATGTGTCTTTACAGAGGAAGAGGTTCTAAGTCGGCTGTCTAAAATTAATACAAATAAATCACAGGGGCCTGATGGGATACACCCAAAGTTATTAAAAGAGCTTAGAGGTGTACTAGCAGAACCATTAACAGATTTATTTAACCAATCACTGGTAACAGGTGTCGTCCCAGAAGATTGGAAATTAGCAAACGTTGTGCCAATTCACAAGAAAGGTAGTAGAGAGGAATCGGGCAACTATAGGCCGGTAAGCCTGACATCAATAGTGGGGAAATGAATGGAAACCATACTCAAGGAGAGGATTGTGGAACATCTAAAAACCCATGGGTTGATTAATAAAAAACAGCATGGGTTTACTTCAGGGAGATCATGTCAAACTAATCTTATTGACTTTTTTGATTGGGTGACTAAAATAATAGATGGCGGAGGTGCAGTAGACATCGCTTATCTGGACTTTAGTAAGGCTTCTGATACTGTCCCACATAGAAGGCTTATCAATAAACTGCAGTCTTTGAGCTTGAGCTCACATATTGTTGAATGGATTAGGCAGTGACTGAAGGACAGAAAACAGAGGGTGGTAGTCAATGGAGTATATTCAGACCATGGTATTGTTACCAGTGGGGACCTCAGGGATCTGTTCTGGGACCCATATTGTTTAATATCTTTATCAGCGAAATTGCAGAAGGCCTCAATGGTAAGGTGTGTCTTTTTGCTGATGACACAAAGATTTGTAACAGGGTTGATGTTCCTGGAGGGATACACCAAATGGAAAAGGATTTAGGAAAACTAGAGGAATGGTCAAAAATCTGGCAACTAAAATTTAATGTAGATAAGTGCAAGATAATGCACCTGGGGCGTAAAAACCCAAGAGCACAATATAAAATCAGTGATACAGTACTAACCTCAGTATCTGAGGAAAGGGATTTAGGGGTCATTATATCAGACGACCTAAAGATGGGCAGACAATGTCAGAGCAGCAGGTAATGCCAGCAGAATGCTTGGGTGTATAGGGAGAGGCATTAACAGTAGGGAGGTGCTCGTGCCGCTCTACAGAGCACTAGTGAGACCTCATTGTGTGCAGTACTGGAGACCATACCTGCAGAAGGATATTCAGAGAAGAGCTACTAAACTAGTACATGGATTGCAGGACAAAACTTACCAGGAAAGGTTAAAGGACCTCAACATGTATAGCTTGGAAGCAAGAAGAGACAGAGGGGATATGATAGAAACTTTTAAATACATAAAGGGAAGCATCACGGTAAAAGAGGAGAGAATATTTAAAAAGAAGAAAAACTGCTACAAGAGGACATAGTTTTAAATTAGAGGGGCAAAGGTTTAAAAGTAATATCAGGAAGAATTACTTTACTGAGAGAGTAGTGGACGCATGGAATAGCCTTCCTGCAGAAGTGGTAGCTGCAAATACAGTGAAGGAGTTTAAGCATGCATGGGATAGGCATAAGGCCATCCTTCATATAAGATAGGGCCTGGGGCTATCCATAGTATTCAGCATATTGGGCAGACTAGATGGGCCAAATGGTTCTTATCTGCCGACACATTCTGTGTTTCTAGGTTTCTATACCAGTCAGCAGAAATGCTGTGGTCCGATTTGTTGGCACAGGCTTGTAATTATGACAAGCTGCGTGTCAGCAAACGGACGGTGCTTAATAAGGCCACTAAACGGCTTCAGATGCTAGCCAAACTTGTTCACATATTTGAGGCTAGCATCTGCAAGCCAAAGGAGGTAGTGGTGGTATCTCGTTCAACAGACAATTCCTCCGGATGCTCACTGCCAATGCTGTGCCAGTAATTCGGATCAGCTTTCCGCATTGCAGGCACGGTTGGCGGAGAGTGTACAGTCTGCTGTTGACAGACATGCGCAGATCGCTAAGATACAGTCACAGTTAGTAGAGTTGCAGAAGCAGAAGGAGGAAATACAGGCTAAATTGATCCAGTCTAATACTGAGGTCAAGGCCTTTAGAATGCAGGCTGCCTCTACTGATGTGACGGTAGCCAAATTGAAGGCCGCGGTTGCAGTAAGGTCCCAGATAATGACTGGCATGCAACAGGTCATTAGTAGTGTTGAGCGAACAGTTCGAGAATAGTTTGGGTTCGTACCGAATTTTGGGGTGTCCGTGATACGGACCCGAACCCGGACATTTTCAAAAAAGTTCAGGTTCGGGTCCGGTGTTCGTCGATTACTTCCCGCTTTCTGAAGGGCTGCACAGCAGCCAATCAGTTATCATTTTACTTCTTGCCCTAAGAGCCCATCACAGCCATGCCTACTAATGGCATGGCTGTGATTGGCCAAGTGCAGCATGTGACCCAGCCTCTATTTAAGCTGGAGTCACGTAGCGCCGCACGTCACACTGCTCTGATTAGTGTAGGGAGAGGACGCAGCTTCTATCAGGGCGAGATTAGGCAGGTTAAAGTCAGCAACAGCACCTAATGAACGGATCAATTTACAGCTGAGAATCATTGAACTTCTGCTAGTTACTTGCTCGCTGGTTTTTAGGCTGCACAGAGCGTTTTTCTGTCACTTATTTTTTGGGTTGATCGGCGGCCATTTTGTGACTTGTGGTGCGCCAGAAGAAGCTGCCACCAAGTCCATCAATCCATCAATACTAGTTTTTTTTTTTGCTATATCCTACATCAGGGGCTTGGCTGTGCTAATTGTCACCCCTAGAAACTCAGGAAAGAAATTTCTATATTTTATTAAGGGTTAAATACAATTGCCCAAATACCAATCCCCTAAATCTGGTGTTCCAGCTTTGGCTAGACAAGTATAATACTGTCTGCTGTCTGGCAAAGGATAGATTATTTTCTGGGGTTAAATTCAATTGCCAAAATAGCAATACCATAAATCAGTGGTTTCAGCTGTGGCTGGCAAAATAGAATAGTGTCCGAGGTAACGCACACACGTACAGACGCACGTACACGATTCTTGAATAGTTGTATTATCGCGATAATAAAACTAACAGTGTAAAGTTGACTGTATTGCTCTAAGTTATATTCGCGTACGAATGTAACTTCTATTACAGCACACCAATACTAAAACTGACTAAGAGACAGCTTTAAGTTCTATTCGAACGCGATTGCAACTTTGGAACTTAAAGTGGTGTACGATTTTAAAAGTTGAGTACTAAAAAGTTGGAATCGCTATGCGATTCTTATGTATTCTGTAATCGCATTGCGATTACAACTTTGAGCTACCGATCACCATGGAACGCCTCCTCCAGTAGAATGTACTGTCGGATGTGAAATTAAGTTGAAATCGCAATGCGATTCTTATATATCTGCTTAATCGCATTGCCGTTTCAACTTAGCATTGCTAAATAATTCCATCCATATTCGTTAACTTACTGACTCAGTAAGTTAACGATATGGATGGAATTATTTAGCAATGCTAAGTTGAAATCGCAATGCGATTAAGCAAATATATAAGAATCGCATTGCGATTTCAACTTAATTCTCAGATCCGACAGTACATTCTACTGGAGGAGGCGTTCCCATGGTGATCGTTAGCTCAAACTTGTAATCGCAATGCGTTTATTGCGGTATATTATTCCTCTGGGTGTCTTTTACAGCCTTTTTAGTGCCCAAAAGTTCGGGTCCCCATTGACTTCTATGGGGTTCGGGATGAAGTTCGGGTGGAGTTCGGATCACGAACCCGGACATTTTCCGGAAGTTCGGCCGAACCTCTCGAACCCGAACATCCAGGTGTTCGCTCATCTCTAGTCATTAGCAGTTTGGTGCCGGCCCTGGATTCTTCCAAAACTTTGCCTTATTCAAGGCAAAAAGGGGGAGAGGTGTCTGTGATCGGCCGAATCACCAGATCAAGCCTGTCCAGACCAACAGAGATTTTTCCCTGACTTTGGGAAAAAGAACTGTGGTGAAGAGTGTGTCCCTGAGGATGTGTAAGTACAGGGAAAGAGACCACGGTCACAGTGTGGACGGACCTAAGCCATGCAGGGAAACCATCAGATGTTTTGCATGTGGTGGCTTAGGTCATATAGCGAGACACTGCAACATAGATAGGAACATAGCACACAGGACAGGAAACCAAATCACGTGTTTCAGGTGTGGGAACAAGGGACATATTGAAAGGAATTGCCCTTGTGCAAGTAATTGCAATGTGTCCAGCAGTCAAGTGACAGATCGTGCAGTGGGGTCTAGTCAGATTGGCCATAAAGGGGTTACCTCTCAGCGGCACATGCCGCACCAGGCGCTGAGGGGTCAGAATGGCCAATCTAGGCTAGGCAACATTTGACACCCCTGTACTATTCGTCACATCGTTTGTTCCCCATGTATGTTCGTGTTGTGCGTTTTTGTTGTTTGTGTATATGTTTTCTTTCATGTGGATGGCAGTGTTCCTTGTATGCGCATGTGTCTCACCCCGCTGATTTTTGTAGATTACATTCCCTGCTGTGAGTCCAGTCGCTGCTGTCTTTGATTTATTCTTGTGTCCCCTTTGAGTAGAACTGTGTTATACTGTGGATCGAGAAAGTGTTGGCTTGCGGTACGGGTGACATTGTAACACGGTTTAGTGGGATGTCACGACGTGCAAGCCAGGGTCTCTGATCGATACAGGTGACGCGGTTGTGCTCAAGGTTTCTCAGCAGTTCTGTTTTATACTGGGGACTAGGGCGGACAGGCAACATTGGTGTAATGTTGCGCTGCGCACTAAATTCTAGTCCAATCAGATAACACAGCTCTGATTGGGATTGGACGCAGAGTGATTGACAGCAGAGTGTGGCCTGTGTGTTTGTGTTGTGGAGTCCTGAAGAGCCAGGGCACGACTTATGCCTTGGATTCTGCTGGCCTCCACAAGACAGGACGACAGGGGGAAATCAGCTTTTGTACACGAGTGGACAAGGATACAGTGCCATCAATTGCAAGATGGTGCTTCATCCACAGCTCCCCTCGGATATCCTAACCTATTAAGGTAGCCATCCTTATCTGTTGGTGCAGAGGGATGTGAAGCAGAGGACGCGTTCCTCTGAAGGTAGGGTGTTCATACACCAGGGTTAGGATAACAAGGGGTCCTTTGAGATGAAGGGCAGCCCAATACCTTTCTCTACTCATGGGTCAAAGGTATTGGTGCTGGGATAGGACAACTAATTGCACCGTAAGGGGAGAAATCCCCTGGGAGCACCTGGTATTTTCTTCTGTCATAGGTATAGTTACTATGGAGCAGAGGAAAAACCCAGATGACGCCACAGAAGATACCTGCTATCCGCCCTGACAAAGCGGGAGCATTATCTGCCATGTTTTGGAGAAAGACTTGGAGGCGTTCGGGTGGAAGAGCTTGTTCGGATCTACATTTCACCTTCTTATTCACCCAGTGAAAGTTCCCCTGGTTCTGATCATCATCATCTACATTGGACTGTGTATCGGAAGGTCAAGGGACTTGCTGACCAGTTACACCAGAACCAGACGGAACTTCACGAATTAATCCATAGGAGGCTCAGGACATAACTCCCACAAAGTCCTGAAGTCAGGGACCTCATGGACATTATATATATATATATATATTGTTCATTTGTAGGATTTTCTACTTGGTTTCCTATGAGGGTTCAGGATGTATAACTTATGCAATCCTGTAACCCCATAGTACTGTGTATATATAGATTATGTGTATGTGTGCCATCTGTGTACCCATAGACACTCTAGGTACAAGTGTGTGACAGCCTATAGAGCTCACCCGACACTGCGGTGAGTTGGATTCGCTGTACACATTTGTATCCTATAGTAGTTTCCCATTGACACGTGGGTCTGTGACCTACCTGTCTTTGGAGGTGTAGAGAGATCTGCCAGGTTGCAGGAGTCTCTATGGGTACCCACTAAATTTATTTGACGGGAGGGGAAGGCGAAATGTGTTATATGTGTGAATGGGGATTAGAGTAGGGCACGTTAGGGACAGGTCCCTTTTGTTCGCCATTTGCCACCTCAAACCCTGTAACGGTGAAGTTCGTAAGGGTGGGGCTGGATGGTTAGTGTGGCGGAGGTATTTACCGCGGTTAGTATTTAGGTAGCTTGACATCGCCTCACTTAATGGAAAATCTGACCTGCCTTTTAAAGACCTACTTATCTGTCCATGAGGAGGTTGTCGCCACTGGAAAATTGATTGTGAGGGTGAACCTGCTCCTGGTCACGATATTCTTGTTTCAAGAAAGTCGGTGCAGTTGGGAAAGACTGCAAGGGTCAAGCCGCTCCGGAAGTCAGTAGGTCACGCTGGTCGGGAGAGTAGGCGTTCCGGTTTATTGGACCTCCTCCATGCAGCACTCAAGGGACAAGTAAGACAGTAGGAGCAGCTGACACCGATACATTCAAAGCAGAAGATGTTCAGACCTTGGGGTGGATACCTGAAGATCGGCAATAGTACCGAGAGACAGTAAGGGTGTGGTCACTCCAAATTTATCGGAGTGGCCGACACCGGAAGACGGTTATCTGAAACAAAGGCCAGTTAAGTTGACGACAGCCAATCCTGTGGATAGAAGAGTTTGGGTTACGGTGAAAAGCAGGTCGGTGAAAGGTCGGGATGGGTGATGTCTAGGTACCTAAAGATCAGTGTATACTCCAGTTCTTCCTGAACTATCACTAAGAATGGGGTTGAGGGGGGCAAATATGTCTCAACCCTTCCCCCCTAGAATATTGTCGTAATTTCCGACAACAGGGGGATTGTTGAGGAAGGGTTGAAATAAAAAATAAAATAAAAAATTATATATATATATATATATATATATATACACAGTGGAGGAAATAATTATTTGACCCCTCACTGATTTTGTAAGTTTGTCCAATGACAAAGAAATTAAAAGTCTCAGAACAGTATCATTTCAATGGTAGGTTTATTGTAACAGTGGCAGATAGCACATCAAAAGGAAAATCGAAAAAATAACTTTAAATAAAAGATAGCAACTGATTTGCATTTCATTGAGTGAAATAAGTATTTGAACCCCTACCAACCATTAAGAGTTCTGGCTCCCACAGAGTGGTTAGACACTTCTACTCAATTAGTCACCCTCATTAAGGACACCTGTCTTAACTAGTCACCTGTATAAAAGACACCTGTCCACAGAATCAATCAATCAAGCAGACTCCAAACTCTCCAACATGGGAAAGACCAAAGAGCTGTCCAAGGATGTCAGAGACAAAATTGTAGACCTGCACAAGGCTGGAATGGGCTACAAAACCATTAGCAAGAAGCTGGGAGAGAAGGTGACAACTGTTGGTGCGATTGTTCGAAAATGGAAGGAGCACAAAATGACCATCAATCGACCTCGCTCTGGGGCTCCACGCAAGATCTCACCTCGTGGGGTGTCAATGGTTCTGAGAAGGGTGAAAAAGCATCCTAGAACTACACGGGAGGAGTTAGTTAATGACCTCAAATTAGCAGGGACCACAGTCACCAAGAAAACCATTGGAAACACATTACACCGCAATGGATTAAAATCCTGCAGGGCTCGCAAGGTCCCCCTGCTCAGGAAGGCACATGTGCAGGCCCGTCTGAAGTTTGCCAATGAACACCTGAATGATTCAGAGAGTGACTGGGAGAAGGTGCTGTGGTCTGATGAGACCAAAATAGAGCTCTTTGGCATTAACTCAACTCGCTGTGTTTGGAGGAAGAAAAATGCTGCCTATGACCCCTAAAACACCGTCCCCACCGTCAAGCATGGGGGTGGAAACATTTTGCTTTGGGGGTGTTTTTCTGCTAAGGGCACAGGACAACTTATTCGCATTAACGGGAAAATGGACGGAGCCATGTATTGTGAAATCCTGAGCGACAACCTCCTTCCCTCTGCCAGGAAACTGAAAATGGGTCGTGGATGGGTGTTCCAGCACGACAATGACCCAAAACATACAGCAAAGGCAACAAAGGAGTGGCTCAAGAAGAAGCACATTAAGGTCATGGAGTGGCCTAGTCAGTCTCCGGACCTTAATCCAATCGAAAACCTATGGAGGGAGCTCAAGCTCAGAGTTGCACAGAGACAGCCTCGAAACCTTAGGGATTTAGAGATGATCTGCAAAGAGGAGTGGACCAACATTCCTCCTAAAATGTGCGCAAACTTGGTCATCAATTACAAGAAACGTTTGACCTCTGTGCTTGCAAACAAGGGTTTTTCCACCAAGTATTAAGTCTTTTTTTGTTAGAGGGTTCAAATACTTATTTCACTCAATGAAATGCAAATCAGTTGCTATCTTTTATTTAAAGTTATTTTTTCGATTTTCCTTTTGATGTGCTTTAAAACCTACCATTGAAATGATACTGTTCTGAGACTTTTCATTTCTTTGTCATTGGACAAACTTACAAAATCAGTGAGGGGTCAAATAATTATTTCCTCCACTGTATATATATATATATATATATATATATATATATATATATAGTGTCCCCTTATAGAATATGTCCCCTTTCATATATATATCCCATATATGCCCCCTCTTTCCATGGCCCCTTTTATCTTATCAACTTGATACAGGCCAGTGTTTAGCCTTTAGGCCATGGCTTGCATTGTTATCTGTTAACAAAATAGGCGGAGTCATATACAGATGCCCCACCTATTTATTAATATTATTGATATTTGCATAACTATTAATAATTAATATTCCCCCTTAACAGCTTGTATAGAAATCCAAATAGAATATTCTACGAATTTAAAATTGATGGCTCAGGCTTTACAAAGTGGAATTACTCCACTTAGTATACTGAAAAAATTACCTATGGAATATAATTATAGTATGAGACATATATTTATGGGTAAATAAGTGGTTAGGATGTAATGAGAACACATGGCTACCTCATTGATTCCAGTAGCCGGAAGAAAACAAGTGGTTGTTCCAGTAAATGTTTTAGGAGTGAGTAAAACAATGGATTTATCATAAATTGGAATATCCTGAATTTGCATATGATGGTTCTCATATAAAACAATTGGACCTTTCTTCAAATCTACACTTTGTAATTTACCATTCTTGTTTCCATAATCAAACTTCTTGCCATGCACAGATTGAGACTGTAGACTCAATTCATGATTTGGTACCTCAAGTTGGTCCAAACAACGTTTGTGTACAAGTGATGCCTGAGAAAGAAAAGGTCATAGCATTTTTTTCTTCTTGTGTATATTGTTTGGAAGGAGACTAAAGAGCCATTTCTATGAATTTAGGAAGACTTAATATTTCTTCCATAAATACAAATCAATTGAAAACCCTTCCAATGCAATTCTATCTCACTCAAATTGACAAGTTTCCTTGAGACATGTGGACAGAAGAAATTAAAAAATATAAAGGTCTTTTGAAAATATTAAGTGAACAAGTAAAAGCAGCAGAAATTGCATTTAATCATCAACAAAGACAATTATCAGAAATAGAACTTGAATGGAATTACCATGTCTGGAACATCTTTGTGGGGAAAATTGAAGAAATCTGTAAATATGTGCTCAAAATCTTCTGCACAAACAGCAGTTGGGAATACTTTGTCCCATCTTATTATATTTATTGTTATATTTTTCTGTGTTATCTATCAAATTTTTATTATGTATAGGATTAGGAAAACCGAGTAATATAAAGAAAGAAATTAAGGGAGACAACATGTTAAAAAGAACTCAGTATTCCAGTTCTATGTTGAATGCTGAATCAAAAATTGATCAAACCACCAAGTGCTATAACCTGGTCAATGAGTGAATGTGATACGAAAGGTGAGTAATTGCATTAAATTAGAAGGTTAGGATTGAAAATTTATATTTCAAATCATAATCGGGGGTAAATGTAAAATAACATACTAAAACTTTTTAGCAAGCTAGGTTTATTGTAAAGACCATGTGAGGCCAGCACTTGTGTCAAGTCATTTTTTGACAGATCTTGAGACGTTAATAGTATTTGAAAGGTTAAGATCCCTCCTACCTCAGCATATCATTATTAGCTTAACATATAAGGATCACTTAGAAAATCATGATGTAAGGGGTTTTACTTATTAACCTTATATGTATGTATGTTAGGATGTTAAATATATGATACAATGTAACTCTATGGAGGTTCAGACTTTAAAAAGGCTTTGTTTCATGACATTGTGAGAGCATTTTTTTTTTTTTTTTTTTTTATACAGACACCTCTTGCTCTCTACATACACATTCACACATCCACTCAGTGTAATCAGCCTGCTGCCAAAGAAACTTGTATGTGTGAGGAGGAAGATGGTAGCCTCATGTAAAGAAAAGGGTTAGGTGTGAGAATCTACATATGTGCACACCACATCATAACTACCATCAGGTTTTTTTCATCATGGACCCTCCCAATGTTCTCATATACCAAAGCCAATGAGCGCATCCTGCAAGGAACTGTTACTGCAACTGTTACTGACCATTAAAAGTAGTATGAAAGCTGAAAACAGACTTAGTATATATGGAGCGCCAACTTATGTAAATCTCAAAATAATAGGATCCCTAGAGGCATAAGATCCTCATTAATTTCCTAGAATCTGCTCTGAAGGATTTATTATCACAGGAGGACAGATAAATATGTTACTTTTTACTTTCTGGAGAAATTTAGTAACAGGAGATCACAAAGACAGATGGATAAGGGACAGCGACTTTTACGCTAGAAGTATCGTCTACAACTGGCAATAGGACCGTGCGAAAGATAGATCATTGGCTCAGCCAAACATCAGCAACAAGAAACATACTGCTGGGCCTTCTAATAGGTCTTCACCTCCGAGCACCTGACCTCATTACTTGCTGTTTCTCCAGAACGATTTTTTTTTTTTTTGGGAAAGGGCCCAGACACTACACGAAGACCAAATGAGGAGGAAGGAGGCAATAGAAGTGGCAGAAACCTAGGACAGAAAATATTAAAAGGAATGTCACTCCACAAGAAAGTCTAGTGGTAAATATTTCTTCAACACAGAATTCCATTCCAAACTAAAGGGTTATCCTTTTGCCCAAGTGTTCGTGCGGATGGGTTTCAACTTCAGCGGGATTTACATATATTGCTCCGCAGAATCAAGATTTGGTTTCCATAGCAGCCGGTTTGTGCCACATATTCCAAATTTCTTACCCAAAAAAACTCACCCTTAAGGCTGGTTTAGTTGCTAAAAGTGACTTCACCCTTTATTCAAATCCTCTGGCTCTAGATACTTTCGTTAATGCCATTAAATTGGATATTGATGCATTATGGTCATCTCTACCCAAGACTTAGCTGAAACATCCTTACATGACCACTTCTGAGATTCAGAATATATAGTAATCCACAGCTATTCTGGAGTATCTTTATCTATGCTTATTTAATAAATTATAGTAATCAAAATGCCGAACAGTAAATTCATGTCAAGGATAATTTTCATTTTGCATTAAGCCACATATAGCATCTGAACGTTTTGGTGGCTCAGGTGACCTTTGTCAATGGAATCTGAAATAAACATACAGTCATGTGAAAAAATTAGGACACCCTTTGAAAGCATGTGGTTTTTTGTAACATTTTTAATAAATGGTTATTTCATCTCCGTTTCAACAATACAGAGAGATTAAAGTAATCCAACTAAACAAAGAAAACTGAAGAAAAGTCTTTTCAAGATCTTCTGTAAATGTCATTCTACAAAAATGCCTATTCTAACTGAGGAAAAAGATAGGACACCCTCACATGTATTCCCTCTTAAATTGGCTCAGATCTCACACAGGTATATCACACCAGGTGCACATAATTAGTAGATCGTTACTCTGCATGTTGAATGAGGCTTGCCCTATTTAAACCTCAGACATTTAGTTTGGTGTGCTCCTGACTGTTGAAGTGAGAGTGAGCACCATGGTGAGAGCAAAAGAGCTGTCAGAGGACTTCAGAAAAAGATTGTAGCAGCCTATGAGTCTGGGAAGGGATTTAAAAGATCTCCAAAGATTTTGAAATCAGCCATTCCACTGTCCGGAAGATAGTCTACAAGTGGAGGGCTTTCAAAACAACTGCCAACATGCCCAGGACTGGTCGCCCCAGCAAGTTCACCCCAAGAGCAGACCGCATGATGCTAAAAGAGGTCTCCAAAAACCCTAAAGTGTCATCTCGAGAACTACAGCAGGCTCTGGCTACTGTTGATGTAGAAGTACATGCCTCTACAATCAGAAAGAGACTGTACAAGTTTAACTTGCATGGGAGGTGTGCAAGGAGGAAACCTTTGCTTTCCAAGAGAAACATCGAGGCCAGACTGACATTTGCCAGAGATAAAGTTGACAAAGACCAGGACTTCTGGAATAATGTTCTTTGGACAGATGAGTCCAAAATTGAATTATTTGGACACAACAGCAGAGGACATGTTTGGCGTAAACCAAACACAGCATTCCAAGAAAAGAACCTCATACCAACTGTAAAGCATGGAGGTGGAAGTGTCATGGTTTGGGGCTGCTTTGCTGCAGCAGGACCTGGTCAGCTCACCATCATAGAATCCACGATGAATTCTACTGTGTATCAGAAGGTGCTTGAAGAACATGTGAGACCATCAGTTAGAAAATTAAAGCTGAAGCGGAACTGGACCATGCAACATGACAATGACCCAAAACATACTAGTAAATCAACCAAAGATTGGCTGAAAAAGAAGAAATGGAGAGTCCTGGAATGGCCAAGTCAAAGTCCAGATTTGAATCCCATTGAGATGCTGTGGGGTGACTTGAAAAGGGCTGTACGTGCAAGAAACCCCTCAAACATCTCACAGCTGAAAAAGTTCTGCATTGAGGAGTGGGGTAAAATTTCCTCAGACCGATGTCGAAGACTGGTAGATGGCTACAAGAACCGTCTCACTGCAGTTATTTCAGCCAAAGGAGGTAACACTCGCTATTAGGGGCAAGGGTGTCCTATCTTTTTCCTCAGTTAGAATAGGCATTTTTGTAGAATGACATTTACAGAAGATCTTGAAAAGACTTTTCTTCAGTTTTCTTTGTTTAGTCGGATTACTTTAATCTCTCTGTATTGTTGAAACGGAGATGAAATAACCATTTATTAAAAATGTTACAAAAAACCACATGCTTTCAAAGGGTGTCCTAATTTTTTCACATGACTGTATATGTTGTCAATGAAAAGGACATGGACTGTATCTATAAGTATAAGGTGGTTAAAGAGAATGGGGTCCAGATAGGAAATGCATGGGTGTTTTCAATCTGTCATGGTATACGTAAAGAAATAATGGAATGGTAATTGGCTGAGGCGTGCCATATAATCTGTAGGGAATAAAGGATATATAGTGTGTATTGTAAAGTAAGTGGTGCCACAGGAAAGGGAGAAAACATCCATAAGGAATAAATAATGTGTACCAGAATATAACTTTAGCCAAGGGCATGCAGTAAGCGGTGGTAAATAAAAGTTATTGTGCACAATATAGGAGTGAACGAAGTCTAGGAGAGAACCTACCAGAAATTTGGTGTGCAGATCACACTTTCTTAATTTTGGATTCTTTTGTTGATCTAGCACCCTATCCAATGTCCAGTAATGCCTTCTACTATGATGATGAAACATTATCATCTAATGATTTTCTATGCATTCCAGTACAAGAATGGAAAATGCAGGATTATATGGGTGACCTTCGTTGTCTTACATCACTGAAACTTCACTGCAGTACCCTTATAGAATATCACAAAAATAATCGTATTCCCAGAGGGCTATGATCACATCCAAGACCAACCCTTTTTAAAGACTACATTGAGTTGTGATCGTTTTTAAAGCATTCTTAATAAATGCTCCATGGACCTTATGCTGTTAACCATTGAAAAGGCACACCAAGCCATTACCGAATTATCCAAACAAATCGAGACCAGTGAAAACCAGCTAACTACAACTTTATCTAAAGATTAGTCTGCAATCATGGAGAAAAGATCCCAAAAGATATCAATATCAGAAACATACTGAAGCAACGACGTGAACAAAATTTGAGACACCGAGGACTACAGACTGAACCCCGGTGGCAAATCCCGAACTTCAATTCATCCTGGGATACGAGACATCATTCCCATTCCACAGGACCAAGCTCATCGGGCTCAGACAGCGATAAAACTTACTGACAATATAGATTGTCCCCTTTTTTAGAAAGAGCAAGGCCCTGGTACAGACACGACAAAGGCGGATACGACGGGGCAAAGGGAAACCAACTTAACAAGATGAATACAGACTCGCTCCCAGGTAACGCAGAGAACCTAGTGATTATTTCATCTATTAACCTATCCCTTGCACAGGCTACAGTATTACAAAATTGACTTTCATTTTATTTCTAATCCCCTCCATTCCTTTCTCTTGGAACAAGAGATGCAACGGTTCTACCATTCAATTAAACTAAAAGCACATTCCTCTCAGTCTTAAATTTAATCTAACATAACAGATAAACCCTCAAGTCCCCTTTCAATACATACATTGAACCTCAGGAACAAAAGTACATTTATGCCACAGAGATCCTATCATCCTACTGAAAAAAACATTTAATTCACCAAATAATCCATCCAACACATCTTGAATCAATATATTTAGGGCAATTTTAGGCACTCCCACAATCTAACACCAGAGGAAAGAACCAAAGAACTGCAGTCACAAAGAAATCATTATGAAACCCGCCGATAAGTGGGGCGCCCTAGTTGTCATGGACAAGTCCATGTACCTTAAGGAAGCCACTTCACAACTATCAGATGTTCATACTTATTAACTCCTAAGATCAGACCCCATTGCTGATAAAATTAAAACTTGACCAATACAAATCCCTGGACATCATTGATAATGAGGCAGTGGCTTTCCTCAAGAAACATCCCATCATCCCAGTCTTTTACATACTTCCCAAGATCCACAAAAACGTACAAAATCCTCCAGGATGCACTATTGTAGCATCCACAGAATCCATACTCTTACCTCTTTAAATCTGTATCTAGACCGAATCCTTACAGCACTGATTAAAACATTTCACTATTTTCTCCTTGATACAAATGACTCTCTCTAAATTACAACACTGTCCAATTAAACCAGAAACTATACTTTACCATATATCAGTAGCCTGTATACCTCTATCATACATGATAAAGGTATTAATGCTACAGACCACTTACTACCAACTCCCTATGCAAACACATATGATCTACTTAGAGGAGAATTAGGTTTACACACATCCACTATTCGTCAAGCACCCCAACCTTTGGCTACGCTTCTTTGACGATATTTTGTCTTTGGAATGGCCTGATATCCAGTCTTTTCACAGGGATTTGAACATATACCCTGAATTAGGATTCACTAGACGCTTCAAAAGTAAGCTTCCTGGATACACTTATCCAAAAGGACACCTCTCGTCATCTACAAATTGATCTTTACCACAAACCTACAGACAGAAACTGCTTGCTACATTACACCAGCTGCCACCCACGTGAAACCAAAAAATTCCTCCCGTGCTCCCAAATCACGAGTTGAGAGGATCGTTTCCCTACTTTCACCCGCGCTATGAGAATTATTTTAATGTCACAGAAATTTACCCAGAGGTTACCTATCTCATTTGTTAGATCACACCCAAAACCCAACATCTGAATTACATCAATCAACACCTTCTGCTCTGCTACCATGCATAACAACCTTCCACCCGCTCACACCCAAAATACACCAAACAATATGCAAAAATTGGCTCACTTACACAAACCTACCTGGACATACCGGAATTTCAGAATCCCCCTTTAACATGTTACAAACGGCCTAACAGTATCAAAGAAACTCATTTGAACAGATATTGGACCTTTAAAATCGGTTATTCCCCGCCAACACTTTCTCCAGAATACCAAATTCGGCACAGTTTCCTGCTTACACTGTGCTCAATGCTCTAGCGTAACTTGAAGCAGTTCCATTACTCACCCTCCGACAGGACAAAGATTCCCCATCTGAGATTACTATACTTGTGACTCTTTTGTCATCTACTTAATCAAATGTCCATGTGGCCTGGCATATGTAGGCGAAACTACCCAACACATCCGTGACCACATAAAGCACAAATCCACAGTAAGGACAAATCAAACATCACTCCCAATACCTGCTCATTTCAAACAACCACCAAATTTCCCAATTACGATATCAAGTCATAGAACATATACCACCACCCCGATAAGGTGGAAACCGAACATTATGCCTACAACAAAGAGAATCTTACTGGATCTGTGTAGCAAGAAAAAACTCCTGATCTTGCTGGAGAAGGATCCGGGTTTTCCAATCATGTTCATTACTGGAACTAACAACATCAGTATCTTTTAGGATTAAAGATTTACTCTGAAAAGCATCAACGTCTGTTCAAGGGTTGTGGACCCCGATTGTTGTACTGCTACTGAAATGTCAAAAGATAGTCCAAGAAGCATTTTATACTTTGCCGGTTGTTCCTTTCCCCTGTGTTGACGAGGTCTGGTCAGACCCTTTTGTACACTTGGTGGAGTTTGAGAGGCTAGGGAGCTGGAGTACTTTAATGTTTGTTCGATTGAGGTTTTCTCTGTGAGTCACCAGAAGACCCCCACTTTATTACCTAGCCAAATTATATAATACAACTGGAAATACACGACCCCTGGTACTAGGTCCTGGCACCTAAGGTTTTATACAATGGCGTCTGCAGCAAGGGTTGACCCCAAATTAAAAGCAGCACAAGTGTTTTCTGCACCAGAAAAAAGCAGCAAAGATAAAATATATATGAATAATAAACTGAAAACCTGATGACCCAAGAAATAAGGCTGTGGTGGGATCACACAAGATTGGAAGTGTATTTGGAGAAATCAATGATACCAAGTGGTTTATGAATTAAGAAGATTCCACCCACAAAGTTCTCCCAATAGTTTTTTTTTTGGAACCGAGTAACTTTCTTTTGAAGTGTTCTATGGAGCTTATAAATTTGATGGTAAAATATTGAGTGAGAAGTTGTCACATTCAACAGGAGATTGAATAATGCAAAACATCTGAGCCAATATGAACACCCTCGATTTTGCATCCATGAAAAAAAAATAAAAAATTTAAGGATTCCATTAAAAACCTGGAAGAAACAATTGAAATAAAACATTTAAAATTTCAGAGACTTATGGTACATGATTATAATAATCAGGTCTATGAATGGGGTAGGAGGGGAAACCATACTAACACCCCAAGATCTATTCTCAAAAATAAAAAAAAATCTCAAAATCACATCTAAAAACACATTTTAGCAGGCTAGGGTTATTTTGAGGACCATATGAGGTCAGCACTTGTCTCAACCTGTCAAAAATTGACATTCAACACGACAATAGTATTTAGAAAGGTTAGGAATCCTCCTTCAGCATATTATTATTAGCTTTACATATAAGGATTACTTAGGAAATCATGATATAAGGGGTTGTTAACCATATAGGTTTGTTATATGTTAAAATTAGGATACAATACAACTCAATGGAGAGTCAGACTATAAAAAAAGGCTTAGTCTCATGACATAAGGAGAGCATTCTTTGACAGACACCTGCTGCTCTCACACCTTTTGGGGAAATTAGCTTTTTCACTCATTTTAAGTTGTTTAATTGCTTACTTGTTACTTTCTGAGACTTATTTGCTCTTCTTTATTTTTCTCTTCCTAAACTTCGTAAGCTTTTCTTTTCATGCAAATTAAATCCTTTTAACTAATCTTTCATCGAGAACTCCCCATATTTTTTTGGGCTCCTTTTGAAGCATTTCTTGAAAGATAGAGAAATGCCGAACGTTATTTTACAGTGGCGAGCCATGGGATTTTTGTCATTTTTGGTTTCCTTCTGTTTGTAAAAGGGGGGGGGGGGCGGGAGAGTAATTATTACAGGCTTCAGGAAAACAACAAAAACTAACCTATAGAAGGAGTGAGCCACACATCTGTTGCAAGCATCACTTCCCAGACATATTACAGATGAAGGCCGGTGAGGAAAGAATTTACTACACAGAGATCCTTCCACTGACTGTGGGAAGAAGACATAAGAAGGGGACATTAAGGACATTGTACCTGAGTAATGGAATTTCTTGATTCTTATTCAGATAAAAGTAAATTGGAGTTTAGAGTTGTGAGTAGTCCTACTAATGCACAATTATGGGCAAGTTTATATAGTCAATGTGAAGAGGAGAACATAAGAATTGACAAAAAGTTGTTGTGTATAGATAAGTTACAGAAAAAGCTCAGGAATGTATTATATATGGTTAAAATATTCAAAACGTTAGTTCTTGAAGACAGGCAGCCACAGATTCAGACACATAGTATATGTGTGAATAATAAAGATTCACAATACAGACACACAGGGACCCAGCATGCATGTGGGACCTACGCTCCCTCAATGTTATGGTAGCTGTTTATGGCACAAACATTTGTGGTTTAGTGTTAGGAACCCGTCTAATCCGAGATCTTCTTGACATGTGGCAGACAGGCTGAAATAATTTTGTACAAAATGATTTTGCCAAGCATCTCTAATTTAAGCATAGCATTAGCAATATAAATACTTTTTGAACTTTGTTTTGCTTTTGCATTATATATTCAGTTTTGTTTTCAGCCATAGCAACGTGCACCTGCATATTGGGATGTGCTGACTAACCTACGTTTGTTATTCTTTGCAGTTTGTACTGGAGTTGTGGCTGACTCTAGTCGGTCGTGCACTCCTGAACGTTTTGTTTGCCTCATAGGTTAACTTTAATTAGCATGAGTATAAAGCTTAGCCTGCCCTTCCCACTCACTGAAAGCCTTGTGGCTTCAGGAGAGGTATGGGGTGTATTCTTACTGAATCCACTGGTAGCCAATTCGCACCAGGGGATGTGTGGAGTGGGCTCGGCATGCATGTTGGTACCTATATTCTTTAGATTCAGTGTAGGCCATTTTGGCACCAAAATCACAAAAATTAAAAAGAGCCCAGCATGCATGTGAGACCTACGCTCCCTCAATGGTATGGTAGCGGTTTATGGCACATAAACATGTGTGGTTTAGTGTTAGGAACCCGTCTAATCAGAGATCCCCTTGACGTGTGGCAGACGGGCTCAAATAATTTTGCACAAAATGTATTTGCCAAGCATCTCTAATTTAAGCATAGCATTAGCAATATAAATACTTTTTTGTACTTTATTTGGATCGCAGAGTGCTGTTGCATTATATATTTAGTTTAATACAGACAGGAACATTTAGAAGAGGACGGTTTTAATGATTATCCAAATTGTCAAATATTGGCACAACATATAGAAGATCTGGAAGATCAGATGGGATCAGATGGATCAGATGGAAGCTAGGACACAACTAAGCTAGGACACAAAATTATGCCACCTTATGAAAAAAGTTTCTAACACTACAAAAAGTGGCAAAGATACGGGTGTGTCCTACGTTCCAGACACTAGTCCAGCAGATGTAAATGAAGACAGAGGCTAAGGAAGTCAGGAGGAGGAAATTACATGACAGGGCAGCCAAGTTAAATTTAAAAACACATGATCAGTTAATGAAAATTAGTAAAGATATCCTAGCTTATAATGATAAGATAGATGCATTTCACAATGCTGATATATTTGAATCTAATACAGATAAGTTTAATCTAAATAATGAACAGAAAAACAAAGTATGGCTTCCCTCAAATATGACAAGCAGATTAGAGACTACACTGAGAGTTGATGATGAGCACGAAATAATACATAGTTCCCCAGCAGATCGATTGAGGCAACTACTTTTATTTACTACTGGAAAATCTACTCCTACATTTGAAATCCTTGACATGTTAAAGCAATCTTTACAGGATGATCCATTTGCATTCTTAATAAAATTTGAACAGGTTTCTAGAATAGTCATGGAAATTGAGGATGATTCTGAACCCACCTCAATGATAGTCATTTGTAAAATGATTTAAATACCTTGATCCAGTCTCCAGGAAGTTAGCATTAGGAAAGCCTATGTTGCAAGAGGCAGCAACATTTATTAATCAAATAAGGAGATCAATTAAACAAAGTGTAAAGGTCAAGGTTGTTGCAGTCCAAAAAAAGAAAAAAAGGATGAATTGCACCTGCTGATGGTCCTTGGTCTACGTTACAGATAGACTTCATTGGTCCTCTACCTACTGGTAAACATGGACTCAGGTATGCATTAGTGGTGGTGGATATATTTTCAAAATGGTTAGAGATCTTACCTGTCAGGAAAGATGATGCTCTGTCTGCAGCAAGGGCATTGGTTAATCATTTGTTTTGTACTTGGGGGAATCCAAGAATGATTACCTTTGACAGAGGAAGTCATTTTACAGGAAAAATTATGCAGTTTGTGCTATTCTAGGATTATAACAGTTCCATGTACCGTATCACCCACAATCTGCAGGCATTGTGGACAGAATGAACCAAACAATTAAGACAAGGATTGCAAAAATGTTATTAGACAAACGAAAATACATGTGTTGATGCAATTCCCTTTGTATGTATGAGTATAAGAGGTACTGTTTCCTCTACGACACCGTATACTCCATTTGAATTGATGACGGGAAAAACAATGCCATTAATATTCCCAAATTAACCATTCTTGTCTACTCCTCAAAAAGATCCAATAGCAAGGTCCAGGTGGTTACAGTTATTGCAGGAGAATTTAAATACAATTCTTCCATATGCTACATCCAAATTGCAACGCATAATACCACCTCTCTCTTCTAAATTTTTAAAAGGTGCTTTTGTAATGATTAAGACCTTCAGGAAGAGTCGACCTTGGGAAAGCAATTGGGAAGGTCCCTTTGAAATAATTGACACTATGGGACAAGTAATGATTTTGGTTCAAAGAGCACCAAATGCTTTAAAGAATACTCGCAGACAACAAAAATAGTGGGTACATGTTGATCAATGTAAATTGTATGTACCAAAATAATGATACTGCTTTTCTTCCTAGGGAATTAAACTCTTCATGGTATACACAATCTATAACAAACAAAGACTTCTTCAGAAAAGCTGTTTCTTGATAAGAATGTCATTGTTGATGATGATATTCACAACTGTTACGTTCGCAGAATTTCTTCATGAAAAAAAGGGTCCATGACAAAGACTTCAATCCTTGCATGAAGAAGAAGAGGATTTCGTCTTGAGGATTTTCTGGAAGAAAAAATTCAGGAGAATTCCAGAGACATTTCCGGAAGTTTTGTATGGGTTTTGGTGCTAACTGTTGCATTGAATTACACTTCAGACATTATACACACATTAAATTACATGCAACAGCAGGAGCCAAACCAAAGTTCCCTCAATTACAAGGAAAATTCACACATAATAGAACAGGTTCATGGGAGGGTACATCAATAGATGTATTATACTGGAGTATTGTGATAAAAGGAAATGAGTCAGCTACATGGTCTGGAGCTCTCTCAAATGATAACATAGCATTCGGAAAAGTGGGAAAATTGAGAGGAAATTTGGTTTCAAACCCAGAATTATGTAAAAATAATGAACCAATCAATTCTTCCCATAACAGGAAAGGTTGATGAAGATTGGGTGAAAAATTGGATATTCCAAATAATTAGGGAACCTGTTGAAGTTACTATAACCATTAATTTCATAGGTATAAATGTTATTAATCCTGATTAGAGATTCCATCCGAATCTGTGATAACATGGACAAAAGGAGGGATTTTTAGGTAGTTTCTCTAATGGTCCAACTAATGTGATTCATAGAGGTCAATTTGGGAATGTGAAATGGTTTGATAACATGTTTATATCTATCAAATCATCCATCTAAAAATTCAGGAATTTATCAGTGTTGCATATTAACTATAAACAACCATAAACAATGTGAAACTGTAAATGTTACTGTATGTTCACCTACAGAAAATATTTGTACCAAGGTTAAATTTGAACCATCTGGTCCTTTCCAGATTAACCAGTCCAAGCCTCTTTTGAGAAATGGTAAATATGTCACCATAATGTGGACATTTAATATATCAGACTGGAAAATATCAAAGTATCTTAAATGTGGAAAGCATCTTGCTTATATGGAGGATTCTTTAGAAAGATGGTTTAAAAAGAGTTCCCAAGCAAACCAGAATTAAAAGAGGTATAGTAGAGGGTATTTTTGGAAGGCTGATCAGTACTATGAACATAAATTCATTACAATCAGATTTAAAAACCATAGGTTATCTGGAAAAGAAAGGAATTAAAGTCCAGAAAAGTATTAACCATATTTTGGAAAAAATGATTGTTAATTCTGTAGTTGTTTTTGGATCTTCAGTTTTACATCTTCAAGATGTTACTTTAGGTTTGATCCGAAGTAAATAAGAGTCAGACATAGCCAGGGCATGTATGGAAATCCAAATAGAATATTCTACAAATTAAAAAATGATGGCTCAGGCTTTACAAAGTGGAATTACTCCACTTAGTATATTGGAAAATTTACCTATGGAATATAATTAATTATAGTATGAGACAAAGATTTATGGGTAAATAAGTGGTTAGGATGTAATGAGAACACATGTACCGCTACCTCCGATTCTAGTAGCTGGAAGAGAACAAATGGTTGTTCTATTAACTGTTTTAGAAGTTCCCTGAGTAAAAAACAGTTGATTTATTATCAATTGCAATATACTGAATTTGCATATGGTGGTTGTTATATAGAACAATTGGATCTTTCTTCATGTTTACACTTTGTTTCTAAAATAATCTGTTTGTCGGAGCAAGATAATGAGATTTATCATTATTGTTTCCATAATCAAACTTCTTGCCGTGCACGGATGGAGAATGTATACTCAATTCATGATTTGTTAACTCAAGTTGGTCCAAACAATGTTTGTGTACAAGTGATGTCTGAGAAAGCAAAGGTTGTTGCACTCTTCTCTTCTTATGTACATTACGATAATTTAAAAAAAGGGTTTATATTGTTTAGAAGGAGACTGGAGAGCAATCTCTATGAATTTAGAAAGACTTAATATTTCTTCCATAAATACTACCAAATTGAAAACCCTTCCAATGAAATTCAATCTCACTCAAATTGACAAATTTCCGTGGGATGAGTGGACAGATGAAAATAAAAAGATAAAGGTCTTTTAAAAATATTAAGCGAAGAAGTATAAGAAGCAGAAATTGCATTTAATCATAAATGAGGACAATTATCATAAATAGAACATGAATGGAATACCATGTCTGGAAAATCTTGGTGGGGAAAATTGAAGAAATCTGTAAATATGTGGTCAAAGTCTTCCACACAAACAGCAATTGAGAATACGTTATCCCATCCTATTATATTTTTGTGTGCTATCTATCAAATTTTTATTATGTATAGGATTAGGAAAACATATAGTAATATAAAGAAGGAAATTAATAAAGGAGATAACATATTAAAGGAAATGTTAAAAAGAACTCAGTATTCCAATTCTATATTGAATACTGAATCAAAAAGTCATCAAACCACCAAGCGCTAATAATGTGGTCAATGAGTGAATGAGATTATGAATGAGATACGAATGATGAGTAATTGCGTTAGATTAGGAGGTTATGAATGAAAATGTATATTTCAAATCCTAATCGGGGGAAATATAAAATAACATAACTATCACTTTTTAGCAGGCTAGGGTTATTTTGAGGACCAAATGAGGTCAGCACTTGTGTTGAATGTCAATATTTGAAAGGTTGAGACGACAATAGTATTTGGAAAGGTTAGGAAACCTCCTACTTCAGCATATTATTAGCTTTATATATAAGGATTACTTATTAAAATCATGATGTAAGGGATTTTACTTGTTAGCCATATATGTTTGTTATATGTTAAAATTAGGACACAATACAACTCAATGGAGAGTCATGACATAAACAGAGTATTCTTTGACAGACACTTGTTGCTCTCTACACACAGATTCACACATACACGCTATTTTGGGGAAATTCGCTTTTTCACTCATTTTAAATTGTTTAATTGCTTGCTTGTTACTTTCTGAGACTTATTTGCTGCTCTTTATTTTTCTCTTCCTAAACTTTGTAACCTTTTCTTTTTATGCAAATTAAAACCCTTTAACTTTCATCTTTCATCAAGTACTCCCCATAGAGAAATGCTGGACATTATGGATTCTCCCTCAGATGAGGTTGTAAAGTAGACACCATAGGAGAGCCCTCAGAGAAAAACAAATAACCAGGAAGGAGAACCTTGTTCTAGCTTTTTTCAAGGGGCATCATATTACAAAGAAAAGCAACAATTTAAAAAAAAATAGATCAAATGTGCAGACAGAAAGCATAAGAAAGGGCTCTTACACACTGGCGTTTTTCCTTTCCGTCCTCGGGGCTCTAGAATGGAAAGATACTGATCAGGAGTTATCCTAATGCATTCTGAATGGAGAGCATTCTGTTCAGGATACATCAGGATGTCTTCCGTTCAGTATGTGAACGTTTTTTGGACGTTGACAAAACCGTAGCATGCTGCGGATTTCTCTCCGTCCAAAAATCCGGAAGACATGCCGTAATGCCGGATCCAGAATTAATGCCCATTGAAGTGCATTAATCCGGATCCGGCATTAAGCTAAACGTGGTTTCGGTGCATCGCCGGACCCGACGTTTAGCTTTTGTGAATGGGTACCATGGCAGCCAGGACGCTAAAGTCCCGGCTGCCATGGTAAAGTGTAGTGGGGAGGCAGGGGAGAAGCATACTTAACTTTCGTGCGGCTCCCGAGTCCCGGGGCACCCCACAATGACGTCAGAGCGCCCCATGAGCATGTATCACATGATCGCATGGATCACGCGACCATGCACGTGGGGCCCTCTGACATCATTGTGGAGCACCTCGGGAGCCTCACGGACTGTAAGTATCTGCTCCCCTGGCTCCCCACTACTTACTAAGGCAACCAGGACTTTAGTAGCGTCCTGGCTGCCATAGTAACACTGAAAGCATTTTGAAGACTGATCAGTCTTCAAATGCTTTCAATTGTCTTGCGCTGTGCTGGATCTGGCGGGCATTTCCGGAGATGGAAGTGCACGCCGGATTCACACAACGCAAGTGTGAAAGAGGCCAAATCCACATGTTAACTAGATAACAAAAGAAATAAATGCCACCCAGGTTGGACGACGATAACGAATCGTTGGATGTGATAAATAGGTCTACTGATATTTTGACACGGAATAAATCAGAGTATGGTCGTTAGGGTTGGATTTTGTTCTTACACATGATTTTGATGTGTTTGCCACCTTACTTGATAAAAATAGGTTCATTAGAAATTTAGCAGTTTTGTTGATGGGGTTATGATTTCTTCTAAAGATCCAAGAGAGAAAAAAAAATTATATAAATACATAATTATTCAAAGAACAGCTTCCACTAAGGTGGTCTCTCGGGTCTCAGGGTTGAAAATAGGAGCAAGCTGCAGGTAGATCAAGGCGTTTATCCATTAAAATCACATACAGTAGGTATGGATTTATTCCAGGACCTTATACAAAAGAATTGTTACATATGTATGATTTGCCTTTCACCAATATGCACCGTAACAATTATTTATCTAAGAAACATAGAAATGGCATTAGGGAATTGGAACTTATGGATAATGTAGTACCTAAAATGGCAGATAAGGGGGGCGGGGGGGGGGTAAGTTGTAGTTTTGGATAATTCTTAAGATGAAATGATTCAATTTTTTTTACTGATACCAATTTTGTCTGACCCAATAGTTAAATATCAAATTGACCATGTGAAATTACCGAGACATGGATGTGATCTAGGGATGTTCACAAACAGTTTGACTTTTTAAATATGGGACACCCATTCACCCCTATTATGCATGCATTACCCAAGGTAATGGCATTATACCTCCACCGTCGCACGCTATAGTGTCTGAAATAGGGTCCCTAACCAAGAGACTAGGTGAATTGGTGGATTCCCTTCTCCAACTTTGGGTGAGAAGAGTGCCAGAATTTATTAAAAACACTGGTGAGGATTTGAGATCCTTTTATAATAAAACATGGAAAAACATTAAATAGTAGGTTATGGCAATTATTGTCATGCTTTTATACATTACATCCTAAAAGTAACTTTTTATTTACAAAAAAAAAAAAGTTTCAATGGGGACCAAGTTCTCATCCTCTCTAGCAAACTCGTCTCATTGGGAAGAAGGATATGTTTTTAATGAAATTATTCATTGTGAGATTGTGGACTGGTATGACAGATGCATCGATGACCTTAATGATTTAGAAGGTCTGTCATACCGGCCTTCATTACTTGTTTGAATGACAATCCACATAATTTAAGATTCACACGTGCCATTGATCCCTATACTATAAACTGTATAGATTTAACCTTAACCCCTTAAGGATCCTGCCATTTTTCACCATAAGGACCTGGCCATTTTTTGCAAATCTGTCATACCAGTCCACACCTGTCATACCTGTGCAGCTGAGGAGGAAGGGCAGGCTAATCCACATCTTTGATCTCCTCAGCACTAGAGAAGGAGAATTACAAGTAGCTCAGTTCTTATCAACTATGTGTTTACTCACAGTAATAGCTTAGGCTCCTTTCACACTGGCGTTTTTGTTTTCCGGCATAGAGTTCCGTCCTCGGCGCTCTATGCCGGAAAAATCCTGATCAGGATCATCCCCATGCATTCTGAATGGAGAGAAATCCGTTCAGGATGCATCAGGATGTCTTCAGTTCAGGACCGGAACGTTTTTTGGACGCAGCAAATACCACAGCATGCTGCACTTTTTGTTCCGTCCAAAAATCCGGAATACTTGCCGCAAGGCCGGACCCGGAATTAATGCCCATTGAAAGGCATTAATCCGGATCCGGCCTTAAGCTAAACGTCGTTTCGGCGCATCGCCGGATCCGACGTTTAGCTTTTTCTCAATGGTTACCATAGCAGCCAGGACGCTAAAGTCCTGGTTGCTATGGTAAAGTGTAGTGGGGAGCGGGGGAGCAGTATACTTACCATCTGTGCGGCTCCTGGGGCGCTCCAGAGTGACGTCAGGGTGCCCTACACGCATGGATCACGTGATCCATGCGCGTGGGGCGCTCTGACGTCATTCTGGAGCGCCCCGGGAGCCGCACGGACTAAGTATACCGCTCCCCCGCTCCCACTATGGCAACCATAGTCCTGGCTGCCATAGTAACCTGAAAGCATTTCGAAGACTGATCAGGATCCTGATCAGTCTTCTAATGCTTTCAGGCGACTTGCGTTGTGATGGATCCGGCGGGACGGAAGTGCCTGTCGGATCCTCAGAACGCAAGTGTGAAAGGACCCTTAACTGCAGGATGATATATCTTGTTCTAGTGCCTGAGGTTCCTGCAAGTGAGGAGAGCTCTCTCATCGAAGGTCCTAAAGCTGTTAAAAGGTGTTTCAGAACACATTATACAAACTAGGACATATCGCAATGATACAGTTGGTAACAGAATACTGTTTGCCAAAAGCCATCACCCCCAACATACTACTGGAGCAACACCAGTGGGGGAAATGACAGGTGCGTGGAGAAACTAGTGTAAGCAACGCTAGTTGCTGTGTTTGTGTGAGGGGAGGCTCCCGGCCATCCTATAAATAGGCCGGGGTGAGCCCCTCACATGCCAGTCATGCCTACCAGCGCAACCAGCTCTCCGTCAGTTCCGGCTCGTCATTTCCGGTGCGCGGGTCACGTACGCAGGTCCTGCATCCCCAGCCGACGCACCGATTCGCTCCCGCTCCAGCAGCCGGCCGGCAGAGAGCAGGTAGAGCCGTGGCGAATACTGGGGCAACTACCGGTAACGTTTCTTTTCAGGGTAACTTCACGCCCGACAACGGCGGTTGGGCCCTCGCACCCGGCTGCGACTGCCACTCCCGCGCCTCCATCTCCAGCACGCCGCCGCTGGACGGACACGTGGGCACGCATGCACGCTGCCAGCGGTGCCATCTCCTATTCCAGGCTGTTATATATACTGTATGCGCATAACGGCATTACCCCGCGCATCTGGGGTGCAGGATAGGGAACACAGCTGGCAGGTTCCCTGGTCACATGCAGCCACCTACAGTAGCACGGGGGGCATTGCTGTGCCTCCGCACATTCCTCATTTCGTCCGGCATATTCCGAGTCATGTCCTGTCCATAGAAGGAAGACCAGGCCCTAATCGGTGAACGGTCAGTTCACGTAGGGTATGCTACTACATCATCAGCAGTCCAGTTCGGTTAAACAGCTAACACGAGTCCGAAAAAAAAAACTAAAAACGGGGCAAATGGGTGTGTGTGTGTGTGTGTGGGGGGGCGCTCATACTTCTGTCCGCTGCAAGTTGTCGCATCATTTTTTCAAATCTACACTTGCACCGCATAGCATAAACGCATTACCATTAGTTGTTATCACGAAGCGCCATTCATTCCACGGCGCGTAGCACGTGAGATCAGGCACATACATATAATTGCGCTCGGCATGGACCGGCCGCGTCGCGTGGTGGTGGAATGGTGTGGTAGGGCCCATGCCGCGTGAGCTTACAGTCCACAATATAGATAACCACAACTTCATATTTCACAAATACCTCAGGCCAGTCTTAACCCCGACTTGCTGCACAGCCATCTGTCACACATCGTCACCGCAAGGTAATCACAGGGTTAGGCATCCGCAGTTATTTTAGACATCGCAGGCCTGCAAGCATTAACTAGAGCTCTATCTGTCTTTCAGTACATATCTGCAGTTATTAGGTAAGTAGGGGCAGGTTTTTTTTCTCTTTCCCCTCCACCTCTCTTGCTCTCATACTTACAAATCACGGAGTCAGCACGATACGCATGCACGTGGCTAACGCGTGCAGGGGTCAGGGTTTGCCGTAGCTTTTACGCACCCAGAAAAAAATAAATAAATAAAAAAAAAAAAAATATGAAAAAAAAATAGAAAAATAAAAAATAATTTTTTTTTAAGGGTGTCACGTGTTCAGACTCTACGCAAGTCCTGTCACGTTCTTCAGGCACCTCTTTGTCTGTCACGTTTTCAGACTCAATCAAGTCCTGTCTCGACCTACAGGCAAGCGCGCGGGTCTGGCCGTTCAGCACATCGGTCGGTCACATACCCAGTCAGAACGCACGGCATGTTTTCCATGCACATACTACAGTGTCCATCCACAACTCGCCACTGCACCGCTTTACCCTGTCCCATGTCGGCAGCAAGCCGCCGCACAACGCCTCTGCCGGACGGGGTGCTTCACTCCACACGCAGTCAGCTAGGCAACTCACCGCACGATTAATTTACCCTGGGTGCTTTTCCGGTCCAGGGCCTTCGTTCATTCAGAACTCACAGGCACGACACACGGTGTATAGGGGTCAGTCAGGACCTCCCTGCACATAACCTTTTCATGTTATCTTCAGATGGATCCGAGTCAAGGAATGGATAACCAAGGTTCCGGTTCTTCAGTTAGCAGCGTGGGGCAGCGCTCAGACAGGGAAGCCATGCCTTCCTTGAGGAGTTGGACAATTCCCAGACTAACGGCTGAGCTAACTAGGAGAGGAATCCCCTTCCCAGCATCTGCCAGGAAGGCAGTATTGTTCCGTCTGTTGCAAGCAGAACCAGATCAAGTACTAGAAGCGTTCTCGATGTCCACAATACAAACGTCATTGACTCAATTGCATGCAGCCATCAATAGCATGGCCTCCTCGATGTCTGGCTTCCAGTCTTGCCTAGAGGCCCTCGAATACAGAGGCCCCACACCGTCCATCAGGGCTCAGACGCCACCAACACCGTCCGTGTCTGATTCCACATCAGTCACGATGCCACTCAGGTTCCCCAACATAGCACCTGCCTACTTCATCCCGGCAAATATCAGGCAAGACATAATTGAGGGTAAGGATGTGAATCTGGCATCCTTGCTGATTTCCACACACGACGTGCCCGACAACAAGACCATTGCATGCGGGGAAGTCTCAGTTATACTGAAATCTAGAGACGTCAGGCTAAACCGGAAACTTAGTGTCACCGATTTCGTGTTGGCCTTCAGTCTATACCGGGATGTCATCTGCGCAATGTCTCCAAACCGTAGAGAAGAGCTAGATTTGTACCTATACAAAGTCGTAGATTTGGCACACAAATATGGAGGCTCAGCGTTCTATGAGTATCACGGCTCCTTTTCAGCGAAAGCAGCAGCATTGCTCTCGCAATTCCAGCATACAACTGACTGGTCGGTGATCGATACGGAGTTGTTCTGCAGGCACTTCGCCGGTCTCAGAGCACCGGCGTGTGCTAACTGCGGCTCGTACTCACATACCACGGACTGGTGTGCGGCAAACAGTGCCCCCGGTCCAAACACTCCAGTTAGGAATCCGCCTGAGAATCCCTTGTCCAAGCCCTCACCCGGATTGGACAAACTAGGACGGCCCATTAAGTATCTCGGCAAGTCCCAGATCTGTAACAACTTCAATACGGCTGGCTGTCATTACAGTCAGTGCAGGTTGTTACACCTTTGCGCAAATTGCTTTCGTGCACATCCCAAGGTAGCATGCCCACAGAAAAGAAATACCAACGCATGACTAGGCCCGGTCAATGTGGATGCTCTGACAAATTTACTGTCGGATCATCCCGATCCTAACTGGGTACAGTATCTGATTACTGGTTTCACAGAGGGCTTCAACACAGGACAGGTGGCGCTACCTCAGACCTCGTACGAATGTAGGAACTTACAGTCGGCAGCAAGAGAGCCTGAGGTAGTATCCGATCTCATTAAGTCGGAACTTGACAAAGGGTTCCTGACCGGTCCACTGCACGTGCCTCCCTTCGACACCTGGCGGATCAGTCCTGTCAGCATGGTTACCGGTAAATTCTCAAATAAAAAACGTTTAATCTATGATTTGTCAGCCCCACATTCTTTAGAAGTGCCCAGCTTGAATTCCTTAATTCCATCAGAAGAATTCGCAATGAAATATTCATCAATAGATCAGGCCATTCAAGTCATTCTGTCACTAGGTCAAGGCGCGTGGCTTTCCAAAGCCGACATCACAGACGCATTCAAGCTACTTCCTATACATCCTCATCTGTGGAAATGGCATGGTTTAAAATGGGACCAATGGTATTATTTCGCCAACCGCCTTACGTTTGGGGCAAAATCCAGCCCATGGTTGTTTGACCAGTTCACCACCTGCCTGCACTGGATACTGGAAAACAAGTACAATGCTTTCCATGTCATACATTACCTAGATGACTTTCTGCTAATCGAACCTCCAGCACGCGCCCCGAAGGACCTTGGCATCTTGATGGAAGTTTTCCGAATTATAGGCGTTCCAGTAGCAGATAAGACTGACGGTCCCAGTAATAAGCTGACCTTCCTAGTTATCCAGCTGGACACTAATTCTCTACAGGCCAGTCTCCCCACAGACAAGTTGCTAAGGATAAGAGCCGCAGTACACAGATTCGCTCACAATGGTATCACCACCAAAACCGAATTGCAAAGCCTTCTCGGCATGCTTAATTACGCAATGCGCATCATCCCACAAGGCCGGACCTTCATCGCCAGGCTACTACAACTCCTTCCAACAGCTACCGAACAAGACAGCAGGATCATCTTGGATCAGGCAGGTCGAGCAGACCTACACATGTGGGATCAGTTCTTAGTACACTGGAACGGAATTGCAATGTTTGTTCCATCGGTCACGCGGGATTCTCCAGTAGTACATACCGATGCAGCAGCCTCCACCGGATACGCAGCGTTATGTGGTACCCACTGGCTGGCCAGCGCATGGCTCCCCGAGATCACGGCAATTTGGGGATTTAAACAATCCTCTCCTTTGTTTGAGATATACCCCATAGTAGCAGCAGCTCAGACATGGGGTAGAGGGTGGGGTAATCAGTCAGTCTTGTTCATGACAGACAACGCAGCGCTGGCAGACTTGTTAAACAAGGGCAGGTCAGCAAGCCCCGAAATCATGTCTTTTGTCAGGCGATTCACGTGGTTGGCATTACAGTATCACTTTTTCTTTGAATGTGTACATATCCCTGGCAAAGCCAACATGGCAGCAGACGCCTTGTCCAGGCTCAATTTTCAACATTTCTTTCAGATATCTCCGGAGGCCGACCCCACACCAACACCGACTCCGCAGCACAACCTATTAGTCATGGATTGAGGGTCCATCTGCAAACAGCTAAAGTCCTCTTGAATAAATCGCTATCCAAAAACACCTTAAAGATATATGGAACTGCCTGGGCACATTTCAATAGGTTCCAAGTGGCATGTCCTCAATCCAACACCAACCATGTCTCATACCTACTGGCCTTCATCGCCTTTTGCCACTCAAATCTCAAGCTATCTCATGGCACCATCAAAACATACCTGGCAGGGGTCCAACACCACTGGTATGTACTGTACCCCGACAGAGCTTCTTTGTTCAAAACATTTCCAGTCAAAGCCGTCCTCAAAGGCATTCAGAACGTCACAGCTAAGCCCAAGGTCAAGAGGAAGCCGTTTTCCGGGAACATGTTCAAATCCCTGTCCGACATGTTGTCAACAAACCCCTTTGGTTCCAGAACTAGCAAGTTAATACGAACAGCCCTCTACTTGTGTTTTTACGGATTCCTCAGGCCGGGGGAATTTACTAGTCCCGCTTCATCCAGCACTCGCATACAGAAGCAACACCTCACCTGGCAGGGCTCCTATTATTGCTTAACGCTACCCCATACAAAAACGTCACAGGCAGGCCAATCAGTGCGGGTTAAGTATTTCCCATCTGGTAATCAATGGTGTCCGGTTGCGGTCATCAGAACCTGGGCTAGAGAGATCAAAACCGCTCCAGCAAATTCCCCTTTGCTAGCTGTCAACACTGGGCCGCTCAGTGTGCAGGTTTTTCTTAAAATACATCCGCTACTTACTACCCAGCATCGGGGTCAATCCACTCAGCATCACGGGTCATTCTTTTAGAATAGGAGCAGCCTCAGCCGCCTCCCAGAACAATATTCCAGTCCACATCATCAAGAGGTTAGGCCGTTGGAAGTCTTCCTGCTACACCCGTTACATACCCGACCCACGTGTAGAGATGTCTGTTGCCTTTCAAAGGTTGTTACTGTAATAAATAGTGAGCAATACACCTATACATATCCTGGTATTTTTGCCCCACTTTAGGACACCCTACGACGGCAGTTCCGCCACACCTCAACTGCTAATTAGATAGGTACGACACACTGATAGTCGACCTGAACACAAATGTAAGCAACGCTAGTTGCTGTGTTTGTGTGAGGGGAGGCTCCCGGCCATCCTATAAATAGGCCGGGGTGAGCCCCTCACACGCCAGTTATGCCTACCAGCGCACCTGCCCACCCACTCCTCATAACTCACCTCTTGGGTGCCCCCCTTTAGGACACCCTACGACGGCAGTTTCGCCACACCTCAACTGCTAATTAGATAGGTATGGCACACTCTGATACTCGACCTGAACACAAATATAGAAACTGCATTCATAAAGGAAAACAGAGCAATAGAACTGCCACTGAAAAAAAAAGTAGTGCATCCTCAATGGATGTTGAGAGCTTTGGTCATCGCTCAGACAAAAAATAGGGAGGATCTTTAATAACGTGTTAATCATTCACCAATGGTTGCAAATCCTAACAGCATATAGGAAAAACTTATGAAGACAGAAAAAATACAAAAAATTTAGGATTCTAATTTCTTTTAAACAACCTACACAGATAAATAACATGGTGCTCAAGTATTGTACCAGTCTTATATGAACATTTAACCCAGAGTAGAAATCTACTGGGTGGCTGTAGAATATCCAAATGACCACAGACCTTGGGTAAATCTTTGTCTCCCTGTGTCAGCCAGTTGAGACGATTAACTCATTTGTCTCTTAACAGAACAAAATCTCCTTCCTTTAAATTAGGCCTTAGTTCTTGCCACCTTCTGCATTCTTGCAAGAGGCAGATGTACTTTCTTCTCCACTTTTCCCAGAACTGACTGGCGAGATATTTTACCTGCTTCCACCGAAACTTATAAAGGTTGTGCTCTTTGAAAAGGCCAGATGGCACAGGAATATTTCCTATATTTTTTTTATTTATTCTTGAGTGATCTTTTATGCACCCCAGATGTGGATTTCTTCTTTTTTACTACAGGAGATTGTCTGTTGCTTTCATTAGAAGCTGAGCGAGACTTGGTTCTCCTTGATCTTACCAAAGATTTAGAATGTGACATCTCTGTCTGTGTCACCGATTTATAGGTAGATTGCTTTCTTTCTATGAATCGTGAATGCAAATGTTCATGTCTGCTTTTCACTTCTGAAATGGGATCTGTCTTCGTACGTACGGACTTCGGTTGTTGACATGCAGTATTTGTCATGGACATTGGCGGTGAACTTTTCCCTGTGGTTTTCAGAAAAGGCTGAGCAATATGAGGGTGCTCATCCGTTGAAGACTGGGAAGAACTGTGATCCTCTTGGGTGCAATCAACAACTGCAGATGGAACTGAAGGTTCTTGCAAAGTATCTGAAATGAACTCTTCCTCTGTTGAAGGAACCTCCTTTATAGAACGTTCAGAAGATACTTTGTTTACAGAATTAAACTCATTGTCAAACAGTAGACTGGAAGGCTCACGTTTCTGCGGTGTTTCATCAAAACTACATGAATCAGAAGGCTTGTTGTTAGTGAAGATATAGGATTCATTATGATAAACTGTGTGAGGACTGCAAAGCTGGGAAGGGCTTGAAGAGGGTTCCAATTGAAATCCTAAAGGCCTTTCTACAAGCTGCCCTTGGGATTTAAGCTGCTTTCTGATGTTTTTAGAATATTTGGGCAAGGCATATTTTGCACATAGTAGTGGTTAGGACACTGTCTGAAGTAAGAAGTTCGCCCCCCTATTAATACGTCAGTTCTGAAGGAGTGTACTTGGCAGGGTCTGCAGGTTCTGTCCAGACATACATACCCCACGATGATCCAACCCACTGTAAGTTTCTGGGCAAATGGAGCGCTGAAAGGGCCATTGCAAAGTTCAAGGACCTTATGAGCCTCAAGAATGTCTCTACCTAGCAAGATTAAGATCTCGGCATGGTTATCAAGGGGTGGGGGGGGGAATCTCTCTGGCTATGTTCCTGAGATGAGGGTGATGCTGTGCGGCTTCAGGTGTGGAAATCTCATCCCTTGTGTCCGGAAATTTGTCACACTCAATAAGGGTTGGAAGAGAGCGTTTCTTATCTCCTTTGATGGGCTTCAAGGTGAAACCATTAGCTCTTCTTCCTGAGGTTGTCACAAGACTAGAGCATGTTCCTAGGGTGTAGGGTGTAGTCTCTCCCTCTATCCGAACAGATCAAAGAACTTAGGGCTAGCTAGGGAAGGATTACTTTGGTCATCTAGAATAGCATACATTCTTATGGTCTTCTGTGGTTGTGCAGTAGGAAACACATCCACAAGGCTAATCTTAGAACAAGAGTTACGGCACACAAGTCCTTCTCCACATCTCTTTGTGCATCTGGGCGTGATGGTTGTGGTTGGTCGACACTCTCCCCGCCATGATCGGAATGGGGCTTGTGCCAGTTAACTGGTTCTAGGTTCCGCATGATTGGTCCCGGGTGAACAGCAGACATATGTAGATCACTATTACATTCAGAACACTTGACTGGAGCCTTACAGTCTCTGGCGAAGTGCTCAGTGGATGCACAGCATCTGAAGCAGATATTATGACTCCTTAGGAACTCCTTGCATTCCTCAAAGGGCTTTGCTATGAAGACACAGCATTTTCTTAAAGGATGTGGTTTATCATGGATAGGGCAATGATGATCGGGTTCCTTGGGGCTTTCATTTCCATTGTTAGTAGTGGGCACAACCCCTGTCTTTTTTACTGAAATTAGACCTTTAGGGTTCCTCTGTCTGGGACTGAAAGTCTTGTGTCTCTGTTTAGTAGAGCCAAAGATGTTGGTTCCCACGGTGTTGAAGCTTGGATCGTTTTTAGCTCTAGCTAAGTCCTTGATGAACTTACTGAAGAATGAGCAGAGCAGGCCCACATCATGGGAGGTATCAAGAAAGCAGAAAGTTGGTAGCTGCGGGTCTCCCTTGACGATTTCAAACTCAAGAAGGTCGCTTAATTCCTGGAACCCTTGGTGGTCTGTATTGGATAATCCAGGAAAGTCGTATAGTCGTTTAAATAAGGCACGTTCAACTACTTCCGAGCCGCCATATGTCTGCTCTAATCTTTCCCATGGGAGACGAAGGCCTTTGACTGGTTCATAGATATGAACGGTTTTAAATCTCTGAACACAGTTTGACGACCATGGACCTAGCCATCTAATTAGTAAATCAAGTTCTTGCCTAGGCGGTACACCAAGAGTTTGAACTGTTGTCTTGAAGGTGGCCTTCCAACTTCTATAGTTCTCTGGGCGATCATCAAAGTTCGTAAGGCTAATACTGATGAGGTCCCTGAGGGTGAGGTACTTAGCGATTTCTGATGCGCCATTTCATTCCTGCATCATGGCGATAGGAACTTCTCCCTCGCTGGTGTTGTTGGCACCATCTGATACCCTATGTTTGGGGGTTGGAAGATGGAATGGAGTGGCAGCTGGGTTGGGCGTAAATTAAGGCTTCACATCTGGTCATGTTGGCGCCAGCGTCTTTGTTGCTATGTAACTAGTCTCAGGACGTTTTAATGTGATTTGATGAGCTTGAAGCGGCCTGGTCTCTAATGGTATTTAGAAGTAGTCACAGCACTCTACCAGGCAGTGATCTGTTTGTTGGGTGCACGTCAAAGACAACTCCTGCTTCCACCTCAGGAGCCTAAATAGCTATATCAATATGAAGATGACAGCACGCCACAATTTTAGTGATGCTTTTAGAAATTTATTAGAACATTGCCGGACATGTGTAATGTTTCGGGCTATTAGAAAGCCCTTCGTCAGACTAGAACATGTGCATACGGGGCATCGACGCCGGCATGCCCCGTATGCACATGTTCTAGTCTGACGAAGGGCTTTCTAATAGCCCGAAACGTTACACATGTCCGGCAATGTTCTAATAAATTTCTAAAAGCATCACTAAAATTGTGGCGTGCTGTCATCTTCATATTGATATAGCTATTTAGGCTTGGTCTCTAATGGCACCTGAAACACTGTGCAAGGTGCCATAGGTTTGAAAGAGAGAAATGTCCACTGGACTGGGGTCAACTGTATAGTTATCAGCTGCCTCTTTTTCTATTCGCATGAGTTCAGCAGGCTGGCGTGCAGAGCCCAAATCTTCTGGTGCAAATGCATTGACTTTGGTCTAGGACGAATTGCAGGGTACGGCCTTCTGAGTCATTGGATATCTTGGACATAGGATGATAAGCTTCTTCAGCAGCTTCTTCAAGAACTCTGAGTTCAGCCATGGCTGCTGCTCCTTCCCTTTCCTTTTGAAGGACCTCCAACTCAGCTTCGCCCTTGGCTTTGGTCACTTGTATAGCTGTATAGCTGCTTGATTAGCTTGAGATTGGGCTTGTGTCTCTGTGACTTGTGCCTTAATGGCTGCTTCCTTTCTAATTCAGTGAGCTTGTACCTTCACTGCTTCCGCTTTTGCGCGTGCCAACACCAATGAGGTACTCAGAGAAGAGTATTGTGAGCCAGACCTTAGCGATGGACTGAGCAATAGATTTCAAGGAACGGGATGAAGCCTTGGAGTGCCTTGAAAGGTTAGAATGGCGGGACACAGTTTCATATTGTTGTGATATCTTGTCCTCTAGCATTGACTTGACTGCCATAAATCTGCTATATCTTTCATCATTAAGTGCAGTGTGGGTCTTTAATTCTAGGATGAATTCCTCTGAGTTGAGACTTGATAACTGTCTGAAAAATATTCTTCTGTCTCTTATAACTATCATAGCTTTTATTCAACACATGGATTTTAATTGATCTTTGTTATAGCCTGGTCCATGTGCTGCATCCATACATGGTTCAGTCTTTTCCCACAAAATAGTTAAATTATTGTATATTTCAATTTTGTTAGTTAAGAGCGCCTCCTTAATTTTCAATGAGGGCTTAGAAATCCTTCTAGCTGTGTCCTGCATTTCCATCTGTAACACAACAGCGACCTCTAGTGGTGGTTCAGTCTGTTAACAGCTTACAGCAGGCAGACAATATTTACCTCAGAAAACAGTCTGAATACAGTTCCTAGCCTGTATGAAACTAAAATTGCTAGAAGATTCTGCAATCCTAGTGAATGCAGTACTGAGCAGTATAAGATATTATGCTCCACTTTAGCATAATAGGAGACAAATGATGATGGCTATTACTAGGAGGAGGAGAATATTATTTTCTTAGCGGGAGAAGGAGAGTACTAAGACAATTCTTTTACTGTGGCGTTTCGAAATGTCAGCCTTATACAATCACGCATCTGTGAGGTGACTTGTTGAATCAGACATCCAGAGATTGTATTACAAGATATGCAGGGAATCCAGATGGTAAAAGAATCATGCCAACAATACTCTCCTGGACAAGAAAATGAGATAGTACTAATCTTCTCCTCAATTACAGCACACACAAACCGCAATGCATAACAGAGAAAACAGGAAGTGGCTAGACTGAACCAACTAGAAGCTGAAACAGAGGGGGGAGGAAAAGAGGGGAGCATACCAATACACAATGCAAGATACTGAAACAGAACACTCCCTCTTTTCATTCTCTATTAAATTGTGGTCCTCGCCAGTGTAAAACTTTCAAAGATTCAGAACATAGTAATATTTCCCATCAAGCATTATCTAAATTGCAATACTGCAAATATAATATATATTTTGTGCCCCAAATGAAATTTTTCGCATGTAGATTGTAGGTTCTTGTAAATTTAAGACCAGTATATTGGAACACAATTATATAGAGAATCCCCAACTTCTAAATGTCTCCAGTGTGGCAAAACATTTCATTTCCAGACAATCATTTCATTTGTTGAGAAGTTTTAGGGCCTTTGCTATAAATGACAAATTCAATGTCCCCTAGAGGAGGAGATTGAAAAGCCAGAATACTATAAAGAGAAGGCTATTGGATCTTTCATTTGAAAACTAGGCATCCGTTGGGACTAGTGTTGAGCGAACAGTTCGAGCATAGTTCGGGTTCGTACCGAATTTTGGGGTGTTCGGGACACGGACCCAGACATTTTCAAAAAAGTTCAGGTTCGGGTTCGTTGTTCGGCGATTTATTCCCGCTTTCTGAAGGGCTGCACAGCAGCCAATCAGCTATTGTTTTACTTCTTGCCCTAAGAGCCCATCACAGCCATGCCTACTAATGGCATGGCTGTGATTGGCCAAGTGCAGCATGTGACCCAGCCTCTATTTAAGCTGGAGTCACGTAGCACCGCACGTCACATTGCTCTGATTAGTGTAGGGAGAGGACGCAGCTGCTGTGAGGGCGAGATTAGGCAGGGAAAAGCCTGCAAAAGCACCTAATGAAATGATCGATCTAGGGAATCCACCAAGGGAATCCACCTAGCCCTTCCCCAGTGGTGGAAGACATAGAATGCACTGATGCACAACCACTGATGTTTCCTGATGATGAGGACATGGGAATACCATCTCATCGCAGTCCGCACGTCTCGAATGATGACGAAACACAAGTGCTAACTGCTGCGTCTTTCTGCAGTGTGCAGACCGAACAGGAGGTCAGGGAGGAAGACTGTGTGGAAGACGATGCAGGGGACGATGAGGTCCTAGACCCCACATGGAATGAAGGTCGTGCCACTGACTTTCATAGTTCAGAGGAAGAGGCAGTGGTGAGACCGAGCTAACAGCGTAGCAAAAGAGGGAGCAGGGGGCAAAAGCAGAACAGCCGCTTCCAAGAGAGTTCGCCTGCTATTGGCCACCGCCACCAGGGACCGAGCACCCCAAAGGCAGCTTCAAGGGGTTCCCTGGCATGGCACTTCTTTAAACAATGTGCTGACGACAAGACCCGAGTGGTTTGCACGCTGTGCCATCAGATCCTGAAGCGAGGCATTAACGTTCTGAACCTTAGCACAATCTGCATGACCAGGCATCTACATGCAAAGCATGAACTGCAGTGGAGTAAACACCTTAAAAGCAAGGAACTCACTCTGGCTCCCCCTGATCCCTCTTCTGCTGCTGCCTCGGCCTCTTCCTCCGCCTCGGGAGGAATGTTGGCACCTGCCGCCCACCAAACAGAGGATGTGCCACTGACACCACCACCTGCGTCACCAAGCATCTCCACCATGTCACACGGCAGCGTTCAGCTCTCCATCTCACAAACCTTGGAGAGAAAGCGTAAATTCCCACCTAGCCACCCTCGAGCCCTGGGCCTGAATGCCAGCATTTCTAAACTACTGGCCTTTGAAATGCTGTCATTCAGGCTGGTGGACACAGACAGCTTCAAACAGCTGATGTCCATGGCTGTCCCACAGTATGTTGTTCCCAGCCGCCACTACTTCTCCAAGACAGCCGTGCCTTCCCTGCACAACCAAGTATCCGATAAAATCAAGTGTGCACTGCGTAACGCCATTTGTGGCAAGGTCCACCTAACCACAGATACGTGGACCAGTAAGCACGGCCAGGGACGCTATATCTCCCTAACTGCACACTGGGTTACGCCGCCAAGGATCGCAGGGCATCATTCTTTGCCTCCTGTAGCCTCCTCCTCCTACTCGGCTTCCTCCTCCTCTGCTTCCACCAGCTCATCCAGTCAGCCACACACCTTCACCACCAACTTCAGCACAGCCCGGGGTAAACGTCAGCAGGCCGTTCTGAAACTCATATGTTTGAGGGACAGGCCCCACACCGCGCAGTAGTTGTGACGGGGTATTGAACAGACCAACGAGTGGTTTTTCCGGTGGGCCTCAAGCCCGGCCTGGTGGGGTGCGATAATGGGCGAAATCTCGTCACAGCTCTGGGACTAGCCGGTTTGACGCACATCCCTTGCCTGGCGCATGTGCTGAATTTAGTGGTGCAGAAGTTCATTCACAACTGCCCCGACATGTCAGAGCTGCTGCATAAAGTGCGGGCCGTCTGTGCGAGCTTCCGGCGTTCACATCCTGCCGCTGCTCGCCTGTCTGCGCTACAGCGGAACTTCGGCCTTCCCGCTCACCGCCTCATATGACGTGACCACCAGCTGGAACTCCACCTTTCACATTTCTGGAGAGACTGTGCGAGCAGCAGCATGCCATAGTGCAGTTTCAACTGCAGCACGCACTCGTCAGTCCAACTGCGGAACAGCACCACTTCACCACCAATGACTGGGCCTCCATGCGAGACCTGTGTGCCCTGTTGTGCTGTTTCGAGTACTCCACCAACATGGCCAGTGGTGATGACACCGTTATCAGCGTTACAATACCACTTCTATGTCTCCTTGAGAAAACGCTTAGGGCGATGATGGAAGAGGAGGTGGCCCAGGAGGAGGATGAGGGGTCATTTTTAGCACTTTCAGGCCAGTCTGTTGGAAGTGGCTCAGAGGGAGGTTTTTTGCAACAGCAGAGGCCAGGTACAAATGTGGCCAGCCAGGGCCCACTACTGGAGGATGAGGAGGATGAGGATGAAGCAGGTTCCCAGCGGGGTGGCACCCGACACAGCTCAGGCCCATCACTGGTGCGTGGCTGGGGGGATACGGAGGGCGATGAAGATACGCCTCCCACAGAGGACAGCTTGTCCTTACCTCTGGGGAGCCTGGCACACATGAGCGACTACATGCTGCAGTGCCTGCGCAACGATAGCAGAGTTGCCCACATTTTAACGTGTGCGGACTACTGGGTTACCACCCTGCTGGATCCCCGATACACAGACAAAGACCTTACTTCCTGCACTGGAGAGTGATAGTAAGATGCACGCTGGTAGACGCGCTCCTGAGAGCATTCCCAAATGTCACAGGGGAACAGGTGGAAGCCCAAGGCGAAGGCAGAGGAGGAGCAAGAGGTCGCCAACGCAGCTGTGTCACGGCCAGCTCCTCTGAGGGCAGGGTTAGCATGGCAGAAATGTGGAAAAGTTTTGTCTCTACGCCACAGCTAACTGCACCACCACCTGATACGGAACGTGTTAGCAGGAGGCAGCATTTCACCAACATGGTTGAACAGTACATCCAAATAAAGTAAAAATAGATCCGCGGCACTCACCATCCGATTCTGATAGTTTCCTTTATTGCAGAGTGCATGGTCGAACAGTACGTCTGCACACCCCTCCACGTACTGACTGATGGTTCGGCCCCATTCAACTTCTGGGTCTCCAAATTGTCCACGTGGCCAGAGTTAGCATTTTATGCCTTGGAGGTGCTGGCCTGCCCGGCGGCCAGCGTTTTGTCAGGCAGGGGGCGTCATTACTGACAAACGCAGCCGCCTGTCCACAGCCAACGTGGACAAGCTGACGTTCATAAAAATGAACCAGGCATGGATCCCACAGGACCTGTCCCTCCCTTGTGCAGTATAGACATTTATAACTGCCTCCCCCTCAACCATGTATTCTTGTACTCCGGGGCACTTTATTGAATCCTCATTTTTTTTTTTAACTTTACCATGATCTTGCGGTGCAACCCAAAGTTGATTGAACCTCTCCTCTGTCTGGGTGCTGGGCCGAAATAACTGACAGTGGCCTTCTCTAGTGGTGGGTGATATGATGCATGATTCCTTCCTGTGGGACCTCTTTCCTCTGTCTGGGTGCTGGGGCCGAAATAACTGAAAGTGGCCTTCTCCAGTGGTGGGTGATATGACGCATGATTCCTTGCTGTGGGACCTGTATCCTCGGTCTGGGTGCTGGGCCGAAATAACTGAAAGTGGCCTTCTCCAGTGGTGGGTGATATGATGCATGATTCTCTGCTATGGACCTCTCTCCAATTGATATTGGTTCATTTTTATTTATTTTCTTTTATATTTTAAGTCATTTCCCTATCCACATTTGTTTGCAGGGCATTTACCAACATTTTGCTGCCTTTCGCAGCCCTCTAGCCCTTTCCTGGACTATTTTACAGCCTTTTTAGGGCCCAAAAGTTCGGGTCCCCATTGACTTCAATGGGGTTCCGGTTGAAGTTCGGGTCATGTTCGGATCCCGAACCCGAACATTTTCGGGAAGTTCGGTCGAACTTCTCGAACCCGAACATCCAGGTGTTTGCTCATATTAAGTCCTAACTAGAGATGAGCGAAGTGTTATTTACTGCGGCTTCAGTTTATAACATCCAGAGAAGTACACGTGGACCTATTGTATACCACGGATCAGTGTGACTAATATATATATATATATATATATATATATATATATATATATATATAACTTTGGTGTAAGTTTCAAGATCCTGATCTTGTGGGAGCAGGGTTGGGGTTTTCCAATTAGGTTAATTACTGAAGGCATTTAAACTGCCCAGCAACATTGGTATCTGTAGGTTAGGATTAAGGATTTACTCTGAAACGCGTCAACAGGTCTGTAAAGAGGGTTGTGGACCACGATTGTTTTATTGCTGCTGAAATGTCGAAATTAAGCCTAAGAATCATTTTATATGGTGCTTCATTTACCTTTTCACTACATCCGTCATATACATTCAACAAAAAAAATATTTGACAATTTATCCCTACATCTGATTAGAACGCAAATGATTTTGTTTTCAAATCTGGGGTTACCTCACCCTTCTGTGTCTCAATTTTATTTCTTACCTAAAATCCATAAAATCTATTGAAAAACCCCCAGGGAGACCTATAATATCTGGTATTGGCTCCCTCACATCCAACCTATCAGCTTATGTGGATCATTTTCTTCAAAAATATGTTCTACAACTTCCTTCCTACCTGAGGGATACCACACACACACCTCATTAATGTATTGGATTTGTTTAAATGTAGGGAAGGTTATATGTGGGTTACCTTAGATGCATCATCCCTATACAGCAACATTTAACATGATTTAGGACTTTTAGCTATAAAAACAAACTTCCTCAGATCAGACCCCACCATGCCAGAGCTCCAAAAAGAATTCATTCATCCTCAGAGCTATTGAATGTATACTACACCATAACTACTTTACTTTCAATAAGGTCTTTTACATTCAGAAGAAGGGGACCGCTATGGGGACTAAGTTTGCCCCCTCATATGCAAACCTCTTTATGGGGTCCTTTGAGGACTAGTTTGGTCTATCAGGCTCTTTTGTTGTTATTTTGATTACATTATCTTCATATGGGAGGGCAGTGTAGAGAAATTCCTATTAATTATCAAACTAAACACTAATGACTGGGGACTCCCTTTTAGCCTCAAATTCAGTTACACGGACTATCTTCCTAGATATACATCTAATTTTAACACCGGACAAAATAACCACCAAATCCACTTTAATAAAGTAGATGCCAATAGCTATTTGGACTAAACCGGTTGCCACTATCTGAAGTAGAAAATGAATATTCCCTTCAGTCAAATTAAAAGAAATCAGGAGGAATTATTCTGAGAAAGGCTATCCTAAAAAAAACTAATAAATGAGTCCATCAAGAGAACCCTTAAGGAGAATCAAAAGGAAGCCTTAAAACCGAAACATACAAAGACAAAAACTACAACATAAAATCCCCAAAGACTCAATTGAGCCTCATAACAAGGTACAATTCAAAGCACACTGCGATCAGACAAATATTTACTAAATGGAGTACTGTGTACAGTTCTGGGCTCCTGTGAACAAGGCAGACAGAGCTGGAGAGGGTTCAGAGGAGGGCAACTAAAGTAATAACTGGAATGGGGCAACTACAGTACCCTGAAAGGTTATCAAAATTAGGGTTTTTCACTTTAGAAAAAAGACAACTGAAGGGAGATCTAATAACGATGTATAAATATATCAGGGGTCAGTACAGAGATCTCTCCCATCATCTATTTATCCCCAGGACTGTGACGAGGGGACATCCTCTGCGTCTGGAGGAAAGAAGGTTTGTACACAAACATAGAAGAGGATTCTTTACAGTAAGAGCAGTGAGACTATGGAACTCTCTGCCTGAGGAGGTGGTGATGGCGAGTACAATATAGGAATTCAGGAGGGGACTGGATTTATTTCTGGAGTGTAATAATATTACAGGCTACAGCTACTAGAGAGGGGTCGTTGATCCAGGGAGTTATTCTGATTGCCTGATTGGAGTCGGGAAGGAATTTTTTTCCCCTTAAGTGGGGAAAATTGGCTTCTGCCTCACAGGGGTTTTTTGCCTTCCTCTGGATCAACTTGTAGGAAACAGGCCGAACTGGATGGACAAATGTCTTTTTTCGGTCTTATATACTATGTTACTATGTTACTATGGAGTACTTCAAAAAGATACCATCCTAAAAAATACACTACCTTGTCTTCCCAGCATCACTTATAGAAGAGCGCAAACTGTAAAAAATATCATCGCACCATCTTGCCTCAAGATCCAGAAGGACAAAACACAACTACACCCCTCTTTAATAACGAGAAATGCCACTTAAAAAGGGGCTTACAGATGTAAAATCAAAAGACGCAAATGTTGTTATATGATTACTCATAATAGAAAATAAATTAACATCTCCTCTTCTAATTAAACAGTCATTCTAAAACGTGACATGAGCTGTTGGCCAAACAATGTCATTTTCCTTTTACAGAGCCCATGTAATTGACCATATGTAGGCAGAACTACTCAATGAATGAACACTGCTCAAATATCAAGCAGAAAATACTGACACAGCGTCTCTTGACATTTTTCTATCCATCATGAAAGTGATCCGTCCTGCCTCAAAGTCACTCCCTTGGAGTGGATCCCCCAATCATATCAATTACTGGGTAGAAAGGAGATGTACTGGATTTACCGTCTTAACACCCCATCTCCCTACGGACTAAATTAATCCTTGGAATATGTAAAGTACTAGTCTCAAAAGATATTAACAGTCTTAGATACCAAACAATTGATATAATTATATATATATATATATATATATATATATATATATATATATATATATTTTTTTTTTTTCTCTTGGCATATAATACCCAATAGCTAACATTGTATCCTCCGGTATAATTTAATGTGCTGTTTTTACTGAACGATAATATATCTATATTTTTTCCATTTATTTATTAATTGTTTAAAATAATCCTATGGAATGTTCTAATGGGCTATTCTCAGTGAATGATACTTTTACTAATTAATCTATTTATTCATATATCCATTTATCATAATTGAATGGATTGTCACAATTCAATTTTTTCTTAGTATCAGATTTTAGGATTGTCTTTATGATGGTCTTCCTTTTATAGTTGTCTTCTATTCTCTTCACTTCCTAATATTTCACCATGTGAGGGTTATACACACTAATCAATCAATAATACCACAATCTCCACAAGATATCCATTAAGTTTCACATAAAAATTTTATTCATTTATGCTTTTTTCCCCCCATCATATATATTTTATATTGTTGACACATATGCATAGATGTATCTTTGGCCTATTTTTCCCAATATATAATTATGATTTATCACCCCATATTAATGTCACCCACACATCCATCAAAATAGTGATATTTTTCTACCCTTGCAATGCACATATATCACAGCAGTGACATTTGCGCTATTAGGTATCCTATACCCTTAACTTCAGGTTTTCGTATGGATCCTGAGAAGGTCTATGCCGTGTTGGACTGGGATTGATCTGAAAATCTGAAAGCGCTTATGTGGTTTTTGGGGTTCACAAACTACTACTGTGAATTCATTTTGAACTACTCAACTGTGGTTAAACCTTTAACGGACATGACTAGGAAAGGTTCGGCTGTCTCAGTCTGGTCTGATGAGGCATTACAAGACTTTTCAGCGGTGAAGGAATATTTTGCTTCTGCTCCTACATTGGTGCAACCGCACGTGTCACAGCCATTCATTGTGGAAGTTGACGTATCCGAGGTAGGGGTAGGAGCAGTCTTGTCTCAGGGTCCTTCACCTAGTAAATGGCACCCATGTGCATTCTTTTCTAAGAAACTCTCGGCTGCAGAAAGTTATTATGACATGGGTAATAGAGAGTTGCTGGCCATTAAGATTGCTTTTGAGGAATGGTGTCATTGGTTGGAAGGAGCAACTCATCCTATTACTGTGATTACTGATCCCAAAAATCTGGCTTACTTGGAGTGGGCTAAACAAGTGAACCCAAGCCAAGCCAGATGGTCGTTGTTCTTTACCATCGCCCTGGGGGTTAAGAATATCAAGGCTGATATTTTTTGGCTTAGCTTTCCTAGGGGGGCTGATTTTGGGAGATCGTGGTCTGATATTGTTTGAAGGAGTAGTTATATCAGTCCTATATCCTGACCCTGAAGCAGAGGTGTTGGAGGCCCAGGGAGATGCAGTAGATTCTTGCTCTCCGTGGAAGTTGTTTGTTCCTTCTGAATTAAGTCACAAGGTGTTCGAGGAACATCACTGTACGGTTCTTACAGGACACCCTGGGAGCAGATCCACTGTCGGTCTCATCTTTTGTAGTTTCTGGGGGCCAGGGTTAAGCAAGTGTGTTAAGAACTATGTGTCAGCATGTGGTACTTTTGCACGTGCTAAGGTGACACATACTCGGCCTTCCGGATCTTTAAGTCCATTGCCCATCCTGTCCCGACCTAGGACTCATTTATCCATAGATTTTATCACAGATTTACTGAATTCTTCATGAAAAACTGATTCTGGTGGTTGTTGATTGCTTTAGTAAAATGGCGCACCTTATAGCATTGCCAGATCTACCTATTGCTAAAACTGTTGCACAAGTGTTTGTCGATAACATCGTGAAATTACATGGTATTCCTTCTGATGTGGTGTCTGATAGGGGGACTCTGTTTCCAACTGCACCCAGGAACCCGGCTAGGACTTATGTAGAGGAGCAGTAATGGGAGAATGGTATCCCTGAGGAAGAGAAGTGATACTTCTCAAAGCGCGTTAGATTTTTAGCTTTGTTTAGGTGACATCACCTCCCTCCATACCGGAGTGTGAACAACAAACTGGAGGAGTCCTACCGTCCTAACTGCCTCTAAAAGGACTCTGGGATTGAGCCAAGCCATTGGATCTTTTACCACAGCTGGACTATCGATAGAACAGACCCTGGGAGAATGGAAGGTAGGAGTGATTTATATCACGTACCAACTGCACTATTTGTATAGGGGAATATTGGATGTGGTGCATGTACGGCGCTGGTGGACGTGACTTAAGGACCAGCGCTAGGGATGAGTGAATCGACTTCGACTCGGGTTGTAATGCATGGCAGAGGGGATCAGGCTCCAGAAGTTGAAGTCCCAGGGAAGGACAAAAATAAAAATTTGTTTCAAAAATGCATTATGTAAAAAACTTAAATAAAAAAGTAGACATTATGTATAAAAATCACATGACCTAACCCCTCAGGTGAACACCATAAAAAATAACTGTCAAAAAAGCCATTTTTTGTCACCTTACATCACAAAAAGTGTAATACCAAGCGATCAAAAAGTCATATGCACCCTAAAATAGTACCAATCAGTCATCTCATACGGAAAAAAGTCAGCCCCTACATATGACAGTCGTGCAAAAACAAAAAAAAGCCTATGGCTTTCAGAATATGGAGACACTAAAAAAATCATTTTTCTCAAAAATGCTTTATTAAGTAAAACGGATACAAAACCAAAAAAAGTAGTCATATTTGTCAAAACAGCTATTTTTTGTCACCTTGCCTCACAAAAAGCGTACCAACAAAACTGCCACCTTATCCTGTAGTTTCCAAAATGGGGTCACTTTTTTTGAGTTTTTACCTCAGGGGGGAAGCAGGGGGTCTTCAAATTTGATATGGCAATTTAAAATTATCCCAGTAAAATCTGCCTTCCAAAAACCATTTGGTGTTCCTTTCTTTCTGCATCCTGCCGTGTGCCCGTACAGCAGTTTACAACCACATATGGGGTGTTTCTGTAAACTAAAGAATCAGGGCAATGCATATTGAGTTTTGTTTGGCTGTTAACCCTAGCTTTGTCACTGGGGAAAAAAAATGGATTAAAATGGAAAATCTGCAAAAAAAGTGAAATTCTGAAACTTCATCTACATTTTCCTTTAATTCTTGTGAAACACCTAAAGGGTTAACAAAGTTTGTAAAAACAGTGTGTAGTTTCTAAAATTGGGCTATTTATGGCTGGCTTCTATTATGTAAACCTCACAAAGTGACTTCAGACCTGAACTGACACAAAATTGGGTTTTGGAAATTTTCTGAATTTTAAGATTTGCTTCTAAACTTCTAAGCCTTGTAATGTCCCAAAAAAAGAAAATGGCATTTACAAAATGATCCAAACCTGAAGCAGACATATGAGAAATGTAACGTAATAACTATTTTAGGAGGCATCACCATCTGTTTTAAAAGCAGAGAAATTTAAATTTTGAAAAGTGAATTTTTCCAAATTTGTAAATTTGGTATTTTTTCATAAATAAAAATGAAATATTTTGACTAAAATTTACCACTAACATGAAGTACAATGTATGACGAGAAATCTATCACATCTATGTGACCCATCTAGAGTAGACTTCTGAATCCCCATCACTTTAGCCATGTGTGGAGTGGCAACATTATATTGATATTTTTTCATTTGGACCAGTGTGGGGGTGACAAACTAACATATTTTTTAATATTTATACAAACGTCAAATTCACCCTGGTTCACACTGACTTCTGTATAATTTTCTTGGATACATGGGTTATCAAAATGGACAGCAGATTAATTACTGATCTCCATTAATCCCACTGACTAAGAGGTTATTACATTATGATAGTTGCCAACCATGACCTATGATCAGGTTACTTCCTTTTAGTCAGATGGTGAGGGGTAAAAAGGATCGTACAGAACCAGACCAGATTGGCATAGCCATTGGATGAGACGTCTTGCAAATTTACACACAGGGGATATCAGAGACTTCATAAAATTAGAGGTCGAAGATGGATTCTACCGATGGTGCAGGTTTCCTGGTAAACATTAAATGGGTTGATCATAAGTTGCCTGGAGCAATGGTCATGTTACTGCTCCGTTTTTTCTTACCCACTATAATTTGGGGTACCCTACATACCACCTGTTAGATAACAGGCAGAAATGTGACTAATTTTGGGGACACACAAGAGTGCTCCCTTCACATTGCCCATACTTGGCCAGGGTTCTAGGTTCCAGTTAAGTTTGGTGTGCACATTGACCTACAGTCATCACCTCCCTGTATTGTTCTATTATACATTGTTTCTTAGGGTACTTTCATACTTGCGGCATGGCTATCCGGCAGGCTGTTTCGGCGGGTGAATAGCCCGCCGGATCTGCCATGCCGCAAGTACCCGTGTGCTGCCGATCCATCGACTATAATGGGGCGGGGGGCAGAGCTACAGCGCAGCAGGGCAGTGCACAGCCAGAGATCGCCGGACTAAAAGTACTGCATGTCCGACTTTTTAGTCTGGGGATCACTGCCATGCATCGCCGTGCTGCGCCGTAGCTCCGCCCCCATTACAGTCAATGGGGGCTGAGCGACAGCACGGCAGCACACGATAACCCTTGATTAAGATTGACAATGCAGCGTTACCTGCTAACCAGAGCCAGAGAGCGGCCTCCGATTGGAGCATAATATATAGACACGCACACAGTCCGAGGCATTCAGGATACAGGTGCTTGAGCCTGTTAGAAAGGAAAATTTTCACCCCTAGCAATCCTGAGCTGCAAGTGGGTTTATATTCATTATTATCATTACAGGGAGGAAGGATGTGTTTTATCCATGATGGTGTTTATACGCTTGAAATAAAGAGTTTTTACCACAAGGTCCAGAAGATTTGTCCAGGGTTCAAAGCATAAAGGGTGGACTGAACTGACACAGCCAAGCCTGGGTTCCTCTAGAGCAGTGTTTCCCAACCAGTGTGCCTCCAGATGTTGCAAAACTACAACTCCCAGCATACCCGGACATCCTTTGGCTGTGCAGGCATGCTGGGAGTTGTGGTTTTGCAACAGCTGGAGGCACACTGGTTGGGAAACACTGCTCTAGAGCACTGTGGAGAACCAATAGGTGCGGGAGAGCAGTAAAAGGGCGAGCAAATACACCTCCATTTACTTTTTTTTACCTTACTAGTTATTTTTTACCTTACTATTTAAATATTCAATCCTTATACTTTAGCAAGCTTGCCAGGAGACATTAATATTGGATATTAATATTGGGTATGAAACTTACTAGATATTGATATTACGTTACTAAAGCAAGGAGACAGCGCTCTGCCATTTCCCAGCCTGGAGGTGTTTGGGACTGAGCACTCACTGTTTCAGTAGCTCTCAATGCTCTCAGAATAAGTATGCATGAGAGCTACGGAAACCGTGTAGAGCAAGCTATGCCGTTTCCCAGTCATGTGGTGGTCGGTAGTGTTGAGCGAGCATGCTCGGCCGAACAGTTTGCTATGCACATTTGCTATGCAGACAATAAACATGCAGGTAAGTACTGCCCTCACTGCAATGCCGTAACCATGTTAGTTACTGGCAGTGAGAAACATAGAAGTAGTCCAGCAGAAATGTATGTAGCTGAGTCTTCTTTATTAAGGTGAAATTCTTACAAAAAGCAGCGCCGTATTCACAACAGGATTCACAACGCCAACGCGTTTCGAACAGAGTTCTTATTCATGACTGTTTTTCTGGCTTCTCTGTCAGAGTTATATAGCTGTTTAAATGGTGTAAAAGTCACTCCCACCTGAGTCTAAAGGAGGGGAGTCATCAGCTGTGATCAATTCACATCAGAGAAGCCAGAGAAAATTCAAACAAGGGATTGGTATACTTTGCACTGCATTTAAAATGACATGTTTGAATTGCATATAAAAAACATTACAATTATTATTTGCACATTATAATACATGTCAATAAGTTAAAAACCAAAGTGCATATCTTCTATGGCATATAAACCAAAAGATCAAACAAGATCAAAGGATACTTTTCAAGCGATGGCGGTTAATATATAATAGAGGAGCTATAAGAGAGAAGAAAAAAAAAATAAAAATTTAAAAAAAATTTTAAGCAAAAAAATAAATAAAAATAAAAATGTAAAGTTAAAAAAAAAAATTGGGAAAAAAAAATATTTATTTTTATATGTTATGTTGCTCTTTTTCTTGTGCTGGTCTGCACCCACTGTATATTCAGCAATGATATTGATTATTTGCTGTGGATGGAATGACCATCACAATAAATTAATAAAAATACAACAATTCCCTTTTATGGTTCATACCCTTGGGAAAATATGTGTCCAATCTATACATCCAATATGCTTCTCTTTTTAGAACCTTCCGTTTTAAGTCTCCTCCTCTCAGAGAGTGTGACACTTTCTCTATTCCAAATACTCGAAATCCACTGGTATTTCTGTTATGAATATAAATAAAATGTTTAGCTGCTCCCGATACATTCGTGTACGAGGGGTTGTGGATGTAATTTAAATGTTCCAGCGTTCGAGTTTTTAGTTTTCGAATTGTGCTTCCCACATAAAACAGATCGCATAGTGGGCATGCCATTATATAGACTACATGATCGCTGTTGCAGTTGATATGTGATTTTATATTAAATATTTCACTGCCACTTGAATTGCGAAATGTTTTTGTGGGAAAAGCATATGAACAAGTTTTACATGGATGGCTTCCACAACGTGAATAGCCCTGATACTTCAACCATGTGTTCATATTGCTATTTTTCGTTGAGGAAAAAAGAGAGGGGGATAATTTAGACGCAATCGTGGGAGACCGTCTGGGAACAACTCTGTAACCCTTTTTCAAAATACTTCTTACTGTATCATTTTCATGCATTATAGAAATACTATCATTTACAATCTGTTTGATGGCCTCAAATTGTTTGCTGTACGTCAGTACTAAAGTAGGCAACGATTCACCTTTATTATTACAGTTGTTTTGAAAAAGTAAATCATGTCGTTTTTTATTGACTGCTAATTTGCGACCCCTTTCTATCATCCAAGAAGGGTAGCCTCTGGATGAGAGGCGTTTCTTGATGATATCACATTCCCTTTGGAAATCTCGATCCCCACTGCAATTTCTTCTTGCACGTGTGAATTCGCCTACTGGTACAGATTTGATGACATGTGCTGGATGGTGACTATTGGCTTTAAGTAAAGTGTTTCCTGATATGGGTTTTCTATAGGTGCATGTATCAAGTATTATACGTATAAAACAGCGCTATACAACATCAATTCACATTTTGTTCAAACATGGCATTTGCTAATCTGCCGGACCGCAAATCTAAAGCGGACATGGTATTTGCTACGGACAATAAAGCTATACAAAATGTCATGGACATGAATACTAAATTATCTATACTAGAAGAATTGCAAATACAAGAAATCCGGCTTTGGTGGGACCATACTACGCTCACTACTTATTTGAATAAAACTATGTGGAACATAAAGAAAATAAACTAAGCAATGTGCAAAAAGATATAGAAAACCTGAAACAGGAATTATCTGTATATGGCAATCTCAAAGAATACGAAGAACAACAAATAAAATCAAACACCATTCTACAGGATCTAGAGAACAATATCATGGAAATTAAACAAAAAAAATTTCAGCGTGATCTTTTTGATTACCAACACAACCAGGTATATGAATGGGGGAGGAGAGAGAATATGCAAAGTACCCCAAAATCCATATTGAAAAAATCGCACCGCAATAAAACCGCACAAAAAACTCTTGCGGTCAGTTTTGATTCTCCAGGTTTGGACAACACCCAAGATAAAGGAGACACACATCATTCTATACATCAAGTCTCCTTCTCTGATGAAAGTAACAATCATTCTCCTACTAAACCGTCATATTACAAAAAACAAAAAAAGTACAAGGGGGACTTGAAAAAACCAACAAAAAACCCCATAGAAGACGTGGCGGAAGAAAACACAGACAAACATCACGTTATGGCAACAAGACGCCGCAAATGAATAACAAAGCATGTGTTTATGATGTAATAAATTTGTCTGCAATTGAACTAACCGAGAATGAGCTTGATGTCCTAAAATTAGGACTTAATTTTTCTCCTTCTTGTGGGTTTGATATTTTTTCCACCATTCTTGATATCAACAAATTTGTGAGAGATCTCACCATTAAAAAACATTTTATTATGGAGGAAAAAATATCACAAACACAAACCACCGATGAGAATGTCAAAGGTAATAACTATGAGAATTTATCATTTAATGAGCAGGTATCGGTCATAGTTTTGGAGAATCTCTCCAGTGAGTCCACACATAGTGGTGGAGATTTGTGGTCACACCAATTTGTGACACAGAATCCCCTCTACTATCCCACCCAATCGCGTACCCCCGGCATGGATACTTTCCAAGCGGTTGTAGAGAAACAACTTTTGGAGCTTTATGAGTGTAAAAATGATTTTGCAAAATCCTCTAATTTGTCTAAAAATCAAAGTGAGGCCATAACAAAATTGAGTCAGAGAGATAACATTATAATCAAAATGGCGGACAAGGGGGGTGCAGTGGTGGTGATGGACAGTGAGGTTTATCGCCAACAAATGTTGGTTATGCTGGGGGATAATTCCACATACACACAACTTTCTAGTAACCCTCTGAAAAATTATCAGGAAGTGTACACCAGCATAATCAAAAAAGGTGCAGATATGGGCTTGTATAACCAACAACAATTTAACTATTTGAATGTTGAATTTCCTGTCACACCAATCTTACATGCACTCCCCAAAGTTCACAAAGGTGTGAACCCACCACCACTGCGCCCCATAGTGTCCGGAATTGGGTCTCTATTTGAACGGCTAGGCCAGTGGCTCGACTCAATGTTACAACCCTTGGTAGTCAGAGTTCCGGGGTATCTTAAGGATACTGGAGATGTTCTTAGAAGCATGCATAATCGTCTATGGCAACCAGGTTATGTTTGGCTTTCTACCGATGTAATTTCATTATATCCTTCTATACCCCACATAGCAGCCCTGACTGCCTTGGAATTTCATCTCCATAAGTACAGTCGTCATAGTGAATCTAATATTGAATTTATTTTGGAAGTTACAGAATTTCTTTTAACACATAATTATTTCCTTTTCGATGGCAATTACTTCTTAGTTTCTATGGGGGCTAAATTTTCCCCTTCATTAGCAAACTTGACAGTATCATACTGGGAGGAACATTATATTTTCTCTACGGACAATCCATTTGTGTCCTCCATTGAGTGGTATGGCAGGTACATCGATGATTTGCTCCTTATATGGAGCGGTGATGTACCTGCCATACCCTCATTCATACAGTATTGCAATAGCAACAAATACAATTTGAGGTTCACGCATACCTACGACACCCATACTATCAATTTTCTGGATCTCACACTAACTGGAACAGCAAATATGCCCATTGATACATGCACCTATAGGAAACCCATATCAGGAAACACTTTACTTAAAGCCAATAGTCACCATCCAGCACATGTCATCAAATCTGTACCAGTAGGCGAATTCACACGTGCAAGAAGAAATTGCAGTGGGGATCGAGATTTCCAAAGGGAATGTGATATCATCAAGAAACGCCTCTCATCCAGAGGCTACCCTTCTTGGATGATAGAAAGGGGTCGCAAATTAGCAGTCAATAAAAAACGACATGATTTACTTTTTCAAAACAACTGTAATAATAAAGGTGAATCGTTGCCTACTTTAGTACTGACGTACAGCAAACAATTTGAGGCCATCAAACAGATTGTGAATGATAGTATTTCTATAATGCATGAAAATGATACAGTAAGAAGTATTTTGAAAAAGGGTTACAGAGTTGTTCCCAGACAGTCTCCCACGATTGCGTCTAAATTATCCCCCTCTCTTTTTCCTCAACGAAAAATAGCAATATGAACACATGGTTGAAGTATCAGGGCTATTCACGTTGTGGAAGCCATCCATGTAAAACTTGTTCATATGCTTTTCCAACAAAAACATTTCGCAATTCAAGTGGCAGTGAAATATTTAATATAAAATCACATATCAACTGCAACAGCGATCATGTAGTCTATATAATGGCATGCACACTATGCGATCTGTTTTATGTGGGAAGCACAATTCGAAAACTAAAAACTCGAACGCTGGAACATTTAAATTACATCCACAACCCCTCGTACACGAATGTATCGGGAGCAGCTAAACATTTTATTTATATTCATAACAGAAATACCAGTGGATTTCGAGTATTTGGAATAGAGAAAGTGTCACACTCTCTGAGAGGAGGAGACTTAAAACGGAAGGTTCTAAAAAGAGAAGCATATTGGATGTATAGATTGGACACATTTTCCCAAGGGTATGAACCATAAAAGGGAATTGTTGTATTTTTATTAAATTTATTGTGATGGTCATTCCATCCACAGCAAATAATCAATATCATTGCTGAATATACAGTGGGTGCAGACCAGCACAAGAAAAAGAGCAACATAACATAAAAATAAATATTTTTTTTTCCCAATTTTTTTTTTTTAACTTTACATTTTTATTTTTATTTTATTTTTTGCTTAAAATTTTTTTTAAAATTTTTTTTAAAATTTTTTTTTTTTTTTCTTCTCTCTTATAGCTCCTCTATTATATATTAACCGCCATCGCTTGAAAAGTATCCTTTGATCTTGTTTGATCTTTTGGTTTATATGCCATAGAAGATATGCACTTTGGTTTTTAACTTATTGACATGTATTATAATGTGCAAATAATAATTGTAATGTTTTTTATATGCAATTCAAACATGTCATTTTAAATGCAGTGCAAAGTATACCAATCCCTTGTTTGAATTTTCTCTGGCTTCTCTGATGTGAATTGATCACAGCTGATGACTCCCCTCCTTTAGACTCAGGTGGGAGTGACTTTTACACCATTTAAACAGCTATATAACTCTGACAGAGAAGCCAGAAAAACAGTCATGAATAAGAACTCTGTTCGAAACGCGTTGACGTTGTGAATCCTGTTGTGAATACGGCGCTGCTTTTTGTAAGAATTTCACCTTAATAAAGAAGACTCAGCTACATACATTTCTGCTGGACTACTTCTATGTTTCTCTCTGATAACCTTGGGCTACTTACCACAAAGTCCGTGCAGGAGGGATCCCAGAAGGGAACAGATCAAGCAGGTGAGCTGGACATCACATTTTCCTATACAGTTACTGGCAGTACAGTGATTGACTGGCCGGAACGTGTAATCAGGTACTATATAGCACCCAATGGTGCGTGTTTGGCTCAGTCTTAGTAAGGGAGAGCTGTGCATAAGAAGGAACAGACAGTGTAGGGAGTGATATTGGACTACTGTATTTGTGTTAGAAAAATACAATTACTGTCTCAGAGGTTGAGGAAGAGGATAAGACAGTTGTCAATCACTGAGGTTGTGGTTAGGTCAACAAATCAGGAGGATGATCAGAGTGAGGAAGTAGAAGAGAAGGTGGTGGACGAGGAAGTCACTGACCTGGGAAGGTGGAAAGCCGAGCGAGGACAGCAGTACAGAGGGGGAGGGATCTGCAGCACCGCAACAGGCTGGAAGAGGCAATGGGGTGGCTAAAGGGAGCAGCCTCTTGTGGAAATCTCCCTTGCCAAGAGGTAGGTGTTCCGCAATATGGCGCTTTTTTGAGGAAGGTGTGGAATGTGACTCTTCGCGATCTCAACAATACGAGGAAATCGCGAATGCATCATATTTGAAAAATCACAGAATCACCAGAACCTTCACCTGCACACAAGGGGTTAAAGTAGTAATTCAACTTGTAGTTACTGCTCACAGAGCAGAGATACAATTAGCACCTCCTCGTGAACAGATTCTTCTTGCTTCATGCCAAGTTGAGTAGCCATCAATCTATTTTTCAAATGACAGAACCTCATAAAACATGCTCATTTCAGCCAGAGTGGCTCCAACCCAGCAGGACTCCTCACACCTTAAGCCTCCTCAAAAAGCTTCTAAAGGAAGGAGAGATTCTTATCATGCAGATGGGGTACACAGAGAGAGAGGTCCCTTTGCAGTCACCCTATAATACACAGATTTTATATTTGTTCCCATATTTCCTGGGTTCAGAACATACGCACTGAACCATCTCTTCAGGGATTGTTCCGATTCTTATAACACACCTTCCAGGAAATCGCCCAGAGATTCCCGCTCAGAGATATAAAGGTTCTCAGGCACCCAATATGGTAATCCCATCATGTTTGGTATCAGGTGATCTGTAAAATTGTACTGATTATCAATATTAACTCTACTTCTTAATTTGACCTACGGGTACGGAGAAACTAGCACATCAAAGATTCTGCCAGATTCTCTTCCTATGGGGCAAAGAACCACCTCTCCTCCAATTACACAAGGCTGGACTTGCACGTGTCACAACCACTCCCAGCTACACAGAGGGGGTAATACCCCATGACACACTCAGTCCCGGGTCCTCCTACCATCTGACGTCGACTAACATCACGACCGCCCGCTGGACACGGGCATACCACCATCTGGGATTATATATTCTATATTATATATATATTCACCTGTGCTTCACACGACGGATTTAGAAGCAGCGCGGTTTCAGACCCTTTTTACTTCATGAATTTTCCAGTGTGAATTACCCACCACACTACATTGGAACCAGCAGCGCAAGTAACTGTCCGTGTTTTTGGGATACAAGACTGACACTTTCTTTTTATTACAAAGACTTTGCCTTTGACTAAACTTTACCACGGTGATTCTTGAACTTACATTCTATTCTCTTTCACCTCTTACCCATTTCTATCCAACCAATCTGCTCGACTGGCAGGTATATTTATCTGTCAGTTTTAATGTATATATATATTTTTGTGTATAGTTTTAGAATAAAAACTAACGATTTCATTGTTCCAGTTTTGTCCTCATTACTTGATTATTTGGTCTATGCCAAGAGCTCTGTGCTCAGAAGAGACATACTACCGAATTGTTTTAATTGTTTTATTTTTATAAATTACTGATTTACTAGCTGTAGGTTGCAAATAACTTACTTCCCTTTAGGAATAGCTAGCGGGGTCTCTTCGCCCCGATTCAATACGAAGAGTGGTGGCAGCAAACTAATTTGATTTCCAGTGTGAAAGTGATAATTTTATTTTTACCGATTGTACATACAATCGTGATTGCATCATGTATGGGCCCACCAACCAATTTTAAACATCTACTGTGCTCACAGTGGATTCGCCTCCAGGAGACTCTAGTGGACGAGACCAGTATGGCAACTGTGGCATAGTACGATGAGATTGGCGGGTGGTTGTCACATTGGTTGGCAGCAGTGGGATAGCAGAACCCAAAACCAGGCAGAAGTCAGCTTTTGGGAGATCAGAGCACAAAGAACTGACAAGGGCAACTTTTTGTGCAATATAGAACAATAGGACAGTGGTTACTTAGTATCCTGTCCTGCGGAACTTGAGTTCCGGGCGCAAAATGGTACACATTGATAGGAATAGATTGGTACACATTTCCCCACCTTTTCTTTGCCATATCCTATTCTTTTACTCTTCTGAATGTCTGATTCAGTTCCAAATTACCAAAGTTGGTCTGTCGCAGACTTAGAAGCCGTGTGTGAGTCACAAAGCATTGCCATTCTGAGCAAAAATCGATCACAGCTGATCATAGCTTTGACGGAGAGAGAAGGACAAGTGATGGAGGATTCCAAGCACCAAGCAGCGCAAGCTATGGGAGTGCTGACGATGCCACTTCAGCGTCGGGTGATGTGGATGCCCTGGATCACAACATGTCCACAGCTCCTGCTAACCCTCAGCAAGGAACGAGCAGCTCTGGACTAAACTTAACTGCCTTGGGCCCTATGAGCCAGCAGTTGTTACCAGGCCTGGCTGGTGCGGATTTACGTTTATACATGGAGATGCAGCTCGAAAGAGAAGAAACAGCAGCAGTTTGAGCTTCATAGAGAAGCGCTGCAGCACCAGCGTGCACTAGAACGGACCCAGGTGAGACAGGCCGAGCGGTCTTCCTCTCCTAACACTCCTACTGCAGGAGGCATACCTCTACCTGTGGTTCCCAAAGCAAGGTTTCCAGTTATGGAGAAAAACTGGGACTGACTTGTATTTACGCTCGTTTGAGAGAGCATGCCACCAGTTCTGCATCCCTGAGGATCAGTAGGCTCTACACCTGATGCCTCAGCTGACTGGTAAAGCACTGGATGCTTTTGCAGAGCTACCCACCGACCAAGACTGCGATTATCAGACTATCAAGGATGCCATAATCGCCAAGTTCCAGTTAACCCCTGAGGTTTACCGGAGAAAGTTCCGTGCTATCCAGAAAGGAACTGCAGACCGTTACACGGATGTGGCTAGCCGCTTATGCAACACATTCTGCCAATGGACTCGAACCCTTAAGGAAAAGACTTATGCTAACCTTAAGGATTGGATGATACATGACCAACTCCTTGCTGTATGCCCTACAGATGTGAGGCAGTTTGTGCTGGAGCGCAAGCCCCAGTCTGTCAAAGAAGCCGCTGAGCTGGCAGACATGTTTGTCACAACCCAGGTGCCGGACATTCGCAAACCTGTGATGATAGACTCTCGCAGGCCTATGGTATCATACAGCTGCAAACCCCTGGTATCTGACAGCCGCAAAACTCCAGTACCCGACAAGGACAGAGCCATGTCCCAGAACTGGAGAGAAGGCAGGCCTGCTGGCCCTGTGAACAGTGAGACAACCAGGCCCTGGTGTGAGCTGTGTAGCAGGCTTGGTCACACCAATCAAACCTGAACGGCCCAACCACCTAGCCAGGCAGCTAGCACTGCGACAATGATGCCAAGCCCTAAGGGGGCCAACACCTCCACCCTGCCTCATCGGCTGTATTTCTGGTCGGAGGATCCGAGCTGCAAGGTGGATCCCAGATCCACCAGCCTGTCATCGGATTCAGAGACACTGGTGCAGATGTCACCTTGGTCCGTTCACATCTCGTTACCGAAAAGAAAATCCTTCCAGGAAAGTACCTCACTCTGGAGTTGGCAGCACTCGCACTTATGTGGCCCAAGCCCAAGTCACCATCGATTAGGGAATGGGATGTTAAATGCGGGTTGTTGGTGTCCTGGATGATATTCTTGTTGCCACAGTGCTTGGCACTGATTGGGCACCCGTGTTTGCCATTATGAGTACCCTGCAAACACGCAGGAGACCCAAGCAGGACTCCCTGACCAGGTACTGTACAACCCTTTGGGGAAACAGGTAGACGGGGATACTTTGCCTGCTATTTTTACCGTCCCTAATGCATCCAGGTGCGAGTTATCAGATTTAAATGTGCAAGCAACTGAATGTCATTTGCCTATTTCTGCACCTGTCCTTGTTGATCCAAATACATGTGTTAGCAATGGTGATATACATGATGCTGTACATGTTCTGGCCATTACACGTTCCATGGCCAGTTGCCTGAACTCAGAACTGACCTAAGGGACCCCCTCGGCGATTCTGACCTTCAGGCGGATGACAATGCGAGAAACACCTTGTCATGTAATAATGATGATTGTGTAACTGCACTGGCAGAGGCTTCCAGTGTCGTCAGTAACCTGGGCTCAGATGGGGCTGTGGGGACATAACCAGCTGTCCCTCCATCCACATCTGACCCCAGCCATGAAGGTAACTGCATATGTTACTGGTCAGCTGGCGGAGACCTGTGGCGCTGCATTCATGCAGGTCTTGAAGAGTGACCCTAGTCTGGAGGCACTTAGGGCCCGAGCCGTCCAGCCTCCAAGCAAGGGCACTCCATATCCTTTTGGGAGAACAACAGACTGTACTGTGAAGCTGTACAGCCTACAACGGGTGATGCAGATGAGAACAAGAGACAGCTGGTAGTCCCTAGGGAATTTCGGGCACAGGTACTCAAAGCAGCCCACGACATTCCACTAGCAGGACATTTGGGTATCATAAAGACCCACAAATGTGTTCAGAACCATTTTTACTGTCCCACGATGGGAATGGGCATAACCAAGTACTGCCGATCGTGTTCCACTTGCCAGAGGGTTAAGAAAGCTGGAAGAACCCGAAAAGCTCCTTTGCAGCCACTGCCGGTGATCACAGAGCCCTTCCAGAGGGTGGCAGTAGATAGAATTGGTCCCCTTCCCATTCCTAGCAGTTCTGGCAAGCGCTACATCTTAATGGTCATGGATTATGCCACCTGTTATCTAGAGGCGGTAGCACTGTCTTTGCTTTGGTCTCCTACGGTAGCGGAACTCTTGATCGTGATTTTCTCGCGTGTAGGTTTCCCCGCCGAAATGATCTCTGATCAGGGCTCTTTCTTCATGCCAGAGTTAATGGAAGCCCTCTGTAAAAGCATGTAAATCAAGCACACTACTTCCAGTGCATATCACCCCCAAACCAACGGCTTGTGCGAACGATTCAACGTAACGTTAAAGCAAATGCTGGCAACATTCGTGGAATCACAGGGGAAGGACTGAGAGTGGCACCTGCCTCATTTGCTGTTCACTTACAGAGAAGTGCCACAGGAGTCCACTGGGTTCTCACCCTTTGAACTCCTATATCGACGAGACGTGCGAGGGCCCTTAAAACTGATTTTGGAGACCTGGGAGGGAAAAGGTGACCCCTCAGACGTCTCCGTGGTTGAATATGTACTGAAATTTCGGGACAAGATGGAATCCCTCATGGCCATAGTGACAAAAAAAAAACTCTCAAAGGCACAGGCCAAGCAGAAGGCCTGGTATGACCAGCACGCCAGAGCGGTCATACCAAGCAGGTCAGAAGGTATATGCCTTCTCCCTGTCAGACAGAACAAATTTCAGGCTGCCTGGGACGGGCCATACACCATTCTGAAACAGGTGAACCCAGTCACTTACCTAGTAAGTCTGGAGGGTAAGCGACAGAAAGTGTTCCACATAACCATGTTAAAGCACATGATGAGAGAGCAGTATATGTTAGCAGTGTGCAGCCAGCTAGAACCCGAAGAGCCGTATCCACTGATAGACTTGCTAGCCGAGCTACGAGACGGGCGGATGATTGGAACATTTTGGAACATCAATACCCCCCCCCCCCTCTCGTATCCCACAGCAACTTCAGCTCACTGCCCTCCTGAGTGCGCACAGCACCACATTCTCAGGACTCCCTGGCCAAACCAACCTAGCAGCTCACTCGAAGTGCAGGCTGAGATCAAGCGAGAGATTGAGGAAATTCTACAGTTAGGAGTCATCCAGAAATCCGCTAGCCTATGGGCTGCCCAGATTGTTTTAGTCCCCAAAAAGGACAAGACAACCTGATTCTGTGTCGACTTTTGAAGATTGAATGACATCACCACAACCGATGCGTATCCCTATCTGACAACCATGGACTTGAGCCGTGGGTACTGGCAGATTCCGCTTGTGCCAGAGGAGAGAGCGAAATCCGCATTCATTACCCCTTTTGGCCTCTGAGTTTACTCGTATGCCCTTTGGGATGAAGAATGCACCCGCCACCTTTCAGCGGGCCATTAATGAACTGCTGGAAGGAATGCAAGGTTACGCCGTAGCATACCTCGACGACATCGCTGTATTCAGTCCAACCTGGGAAGATCACCTTGACCATCTGTCACCGGTATTGGGAAGACTGTCCGCTGCCAATCTGACAGTTAAGCCCAACAAATGTCAGATTGGCATGACAGAGGTGCAGTACCTAGGACACAGTAGGCAGCCAGATCCTAAAACCTCAGATAGGGAAGGTCGATGCCATTGTGGCATGGCCACAACCTACCACCAAAAAACTAAAACAGGCGTTTCTGGGAACAGCAGGGTACTATAGCAAGTCTGTTCCATCCTACAGTACTCTGGCTAAACCACTGACTGATGCAACGGGCCAAAAACAACACGGTCACATGGAACCTAGAACTAGATCAGGCGTTTCTGGGAATGGCAGGGTAATATAGTAAGTCTGTTCCATCCTACAGTACTCTGGCTAAATCACAGACTGATGCAATGGGCAAAAAACAACCCAACACAGTTACATGGAACCCAGAACTAGAACAGGCGTTTCTGCACACAAGGGGTTAAAGTAGTAATTCAACTTGTAGTTACTGCTTACAGAGAAGACACACAATTAGAACCTCCTCATGAACAGATTCTTCTTGCCCCATGCCAAGTTGAGAAGCCATCAATCTATTTTTCTTATGACAGAACCTCATAAAACATGCTCCATTTCAGCCGGAGTGGCTCCAACCCAGCAGGACTCCTGACACCTTAAGCCTCCTCAGAAAGCTTCAAAAGGAAGGAGAGATTCTTATCATGCAGATGGGGGACACAGAGAAAGAGGTCTCTTTGCAGTCACCCTATAATACACAGATGTCATATTTATTCCCATATTTCCTCATATTTACTGGGTTCGGAACATACGCACTGAACCATCTCTGCAGGGATTGTTCCGATTCTTATAACACACCTTCCTGCCAGTCAGAGATTCCTGCTGAGATATAAAGGTTCTCAGGCACCCTATATGGCAATCCCATCATGTTTGGTATCAGGTGATCTGTAAAATTGTACTGATTATCAATATGAACTCTGAACAATATTCACAATAGTAACAATATTAATATCCCGTATTGATCAATCGGTCTATCAAAGAGTACTAATTTCCATAGGGCCACTGAAGCTGCAGGGCCTCAGAGCTTACAATCTGATGGCTGAGAGCGTCTCCTTCTGTAATGACTGAACTTATGGATTCGGCGTATACAGTACCCAGAGAACAAAAGAAGTCCTTTTGTTCAAGTCATTCAATAGAGGCCAGCATATGGTTCAGTCTACCGGCAAAGTGTCACAGCCAAGCTGGAAATAGAAACTTCCGGACCGAGTGCTAACTAATTATGGTGCCCTCGTCAATTAGCTGATCAGACTTTGGCTATTCATCTGCGTCCCCTAGTAAATAGGAGGGTAAGTGGTTAGGGCTCCCTTTTGTCAGACCCACGTAGAAGTGTGAAGTCAATTTACTGAGTAGGAAGCTGTCCTGATAAACTGCAGACAGCCAGGCACAGAAGTACGAGATATGATTTTACCCTTCAAGAGAGACGATGCATCTTACGACATGAAACTTACATCATCTTGTCACTCAGAATTTACTGGACATTTACATATAACACACATGGCTCTAGGACAGGCATGGCCAACCTGTAGCTCTTCAGCTGTTTTAAAACTACAATTCCCACCATGCCCTGCTGTAGGCGGCTAGCTGTAGGCAGTATGGATATCCTGGGAGTTGTAGTTTTGCAACAGTTGGAGAGCCTCAGGTTGGCCATCCCTGGTCTAAGAGAAGCCCAGGTAAAGTTATGGCGTCTCTCCATCATAGAACAGGTTATAATATTCATATTCGATATCCATGAACTCTATATTTTGTGGGGAATGTGAATCTGTGCTTGTTACTTGTGTACAGCGGACACTTCCTGAGATATGGAACATACCATATTTCAGAACTGACCTTCACCTCAGAAATACAGCCTGCCCCAGCAGATGGACTCTCAAGCCCCGCCATGATCCTGGGACCCTTATAACATAGAATCTGCTAAAGGAGTTCTCCAATTGTAACAACACCTGAAGAGGGCCACAGCCAGAGAACCCTTGGGCTGTAGGCATATTGGGATTATTTTATGCAAACCAAGAGATCCTGAATTATTGGACTATTATACCCTGGACAAAGGCTTCTTGGACTTTATCCCTGCAAACGAACTCTTTCACCAAAGGACGTCTTTCCTTCGGAAAATAAGTATCCTTCTGTTTTCCCCCTTTTTGTTTATTGGACTATACTTTCCTTAATTGTTTTAATAATTACTGTACATATTGATCATTTGTATTGTATATATATACACAATAAATGACCTTCAAGTCATTTCTCTAGCCATATGCCTGTTTTCAAACACTGCAAAAACTTATCCTAGCCTCTCTGAAGAGAAAGCTTATCAGTTCTGTTATCCAGATCGTGGGTTCCTTGCTCCCATAAATCGCAAGGTGGTGGCGGTAAACTACCCTGTGTGTGGTTCCGGTCCTGTTGCTCACACGCCTACTCGTGGCCAATCTGCGGTCCAATCCCTGCGGTTTCAGCCTATCGACTTTACAGACTCAAGTTAGACTGTCGATGTGCTGAAAGCGGCTGAGAGGCCTGTTTTGCAGATCGACCACTAGGGGCGCTGTGACAGTTTAGTGACCTATTGTAGCCGCGGCGGACGCAGTTCGTCACATATTGGTTGGCACCTACAGGGATTTTTTTTTTTGCATTTGTTTAGAACATCTGAACAGAGTTGAACTAATTTACCTCGGTCAGAACCAAACCAATTTGGTAGTGGTGTGGCTGAGTGCAATACATTTATTTCTGTGTACAGAGAGACTGTGTAGTCCAGAACCCTCCCCGAAATCTTGTTTTCTTTATCTATCTTTTATTTGGCGCGAAAATGTCCGGGGAATACAAGAAAATGGCTTTGGCAGATCTGAAAAATCTGTGCCAAGAACAGGGCATTGAAGTCGGTCGCAAGACAAAGACCGACCTTATAAAAGACTTGTTCAGATGGGATAGCCAACAACTGCGGCTGCTGGATGTGTCTACTGCGGGAGACACCGGCCCTTCTAACTCGAGTTCTGAGAAACAGGAGACTGAGAATCCTGACTACATGGAGGGGGAACATCCTGCGGGCCCTGTTGGCCCCCCGGCGCAGAATTTCAGTACGGATCATAATTTGTCTTCAAGTACTCGCCTGGAACCGGCCAGTACTGGACTATCTATTTGTGCGGATCCTATGATGCAGCAGGCCCTCTAAAAGCTAATGGACACTGACCTGGTAAAGTACCTGCAGTACATGGCGGAGCGTGAAGAACGCCGAGCTGAGAGGGAGGCCGCTGCTGCAGAAAGCCATCATCGGCATGAACTGAGCATGGCCAGAATACACCAATCCAGCTGAAGCTCATCACCCAGCTTCCCTGCTGAAGGAGCAGTATCACACGCAAGTGCGAAATTTAAATTTGCTCCCGTTGAAAAGGACACCAACATAGACTTGTTTTTGAGATCCTTTGAGAAAGCCTGCCATCAGTATTAGTCTGCCCCAAGAGCAGTGGGCCAGACACCTAACACCCTTATTGCGCTACAAAGCGCTGGACGCGTTTGCGGAGTTATCCATGGAACAGGATGATGATTATTCGGCCATAAAATACGCTATCGTTGCTAAATACCAGCTGACCCCTGAAGTCTATCGGAAATAGTTTAGGTCCTTACAGAAGGATTGTACAGACTCCTATCCGGATGTGGTCAGCAGCTGACGCACAACAGTTGTGGCCATAAGTTTTGAGAATTACATAAATATTGAAAATTGGAAAAGTTGCTGCTTAAGTTTTTATAATAGCAATTTGCATATACTCCAGAATGTTATGAAGAGTGATCAGATGAATTGTATAGTCCTTCTATGCCATGAAAATTAACTTAATCCCAAAAAAACCTTTCCACTGCATTTCATTGCTGTCATTAAAGGACCTGCTTAGATCATTTCAGTAATCATCTTGTTAACTCAGGTGAGAATGTTGACGAGCACAAGGCTGGAGATCATTATGTCAGGCTGATTGGGTTAAAATGGCAGACTTGACATGTTAAAAGGAGGGTGATGCTTGAAATCATTGTTCTTCCATTGTTAAAGTATAACTGTCAAATTTTTTTTTTTTTTACTATTAGATTTGGGTGATTAATATCACCTTGTTGGCCCTGTTTTAATTTCTGATTGTTTAATAAATAACCCCTAAAAGCCACCTAAAAGTCCCCAGTATTGGCTATATTTACCTGAGATAAAATCAGGTTGCTATGCTCCTTCCGTCTACCAGATAGAGGACGGAGCACGCTGCGTGTACTGGGAACTGATAGTGAGTCAACATTGTAAGGGAATGTATAAAAAGCCAGGTTCTTCCTGACAGGAGATAACAGTGCTGGGCTGTGTGTGTGAACTTCTCCACATGCCTGTGCTTGGCAGACACTCCCTTAGCAGTGCAGGACAATGTGGCTGCTCAGTGTATAAATGAAAGCCTTATCTGATAAGAGGAGAGCTTGTAGAAGGACTACAGGCTTCAGCCAGACCTGGGAACTTCACTGCAAGACCCCCCTATACAGAGCTGGTCTTCACTAACTTCACTGCAGGTGTCCTATGGATTAGCCTCAGGGCTGAGGGCGGCCATTTTAACAGAATAGTGAAATTGCAGTTTTATGCAGACTGGTTGCTAAGGGCTGAATCTTATTAAATATGGGGTAAGTAAGTCTAATAGCTATTGATTCAGAAATATTATATTAGTAACTACATATATGAAAACTGAAATTTGGGTCTAAATGTGACAGTTATCCTTTAACCATGGTGACCTGCAAAGAAATGCATGCAGCCATTATTGCGTTGCATAAAAATGACTTCACAGGCAAGGATATTGTGGCTACTAAGATTGCACCTCAATCAACAATTTATAGGATCATCAAGAACTTCAAGGAAAGAGGTTCAATTCTTGTTAAGAAGGCTTTAGGGCGTCCAAGAAAGTCCAGCAAGCGCCAGGATCGTCTCCTAAAGAGACTTTTGGAAGATGGCCTGGTGTCAAGAAGGGCAGCAAAGAAGCCACTTCTCTCCAAAAAAAACATCAGGGACAGATTGATCTTCTGCAGAAAGTATGGTGAATGGACTGCTGAGGACTGGTGCAAAGTCATATTCTTCGATGAAGCCTCTTTCCGATTGTTTGGGGCATCAGGAAGAAGAAAAGGTGAGCGCTACCATCAGTCCTGTGTCATGCCAACAGTAAAGCATCCTGAGACGATTCATGTGTGGGGTTGCTTCTCATCCAAGGGAGTGGGCTCACTCACAATTTTGCCTAAAAACACTGCCATGAATAAAGAATGATACCAAAACACCCTCCAACAGCAACTTCTTCCAACAATCCAACAGTTTGGTGAAGAACAATGCATTTTCCAGCACGATGGAGCACCGTGCCATAAGGCAAAAGTGATAACTAAGTGGCTCGGGGACCAAAACATTGACATTTTGGGTCCATGGCCTGGAAAATCCCCAGATCTTAATCCCTTTGAGAACTTGTGGTCAATCCTCAAGAGGCGGGTGGACAAACAAAAACCCACTAATTCTGACAAACTCCAAGAAGTGATTATGAAAGAATGGGTTGCTGTCAGGAATCGGCCCTGAAGTTGATTGAGAGCATGCCCAGTCGAATTGCAGAGGTCCTGAAAGAAGGGCCAACACTGCAAATACTGACTCTTTGCATAAATGTCATGTAATTGTCGATAAAAGCCTTTGAAACGTATGAAGTGCGTGTAATTATATTTCACTACATCACAGAAACAACTGAAACAAAGATCTAAAAGCAGTTTAGCGGCAAACTTTGTGAAAACTAGTATTTGTGTCATTCTCAAAACTTTTAGCCACGACTGTACATTCCGCCAGTGGACTTTAGGCCTAACAAAAGGGTCTTCTGATGTCCTAGAGGACTTAATGGTTCTAGACAGCTTCTTTGTATTTGCCCTGCTGATGTGAGACAATTTGTGCTGGAACGGAAGCCTGCGTCAGCAACCGCAGAGCTAGCAGACTTTTTTTTTACCCACCCAGGTGCCCTGATCTGCACCAATCTGCACCATCTAGCTGGAGAGGAGGTCCTCCCCATGGCCGGGCAGAGCCCCCTGCCTCTGTGGGCCGTCCACAGAGACCACCAGGTGCAGCTACTGCTTCGAGACCTGGGCACCTGATGGAATCATCTGTCACTACTGCCGTAAGCCAGGACATATGAAATTCAACTGTCCTGAGCAGAGGCAGCCACCGCCAGCATCTGGACCACCTGTACCTCGCCCACCACAGACAGCCAGCGCACCCCAGCGTGAACCATCGTCCTCAACTGTTTTGTTCACCGGTGGAGAGGAGATTCACCCCATCACAAGCAATCACCAGCTTGTTACGGTGAATGACCAGCATGTCATTGGTTTCCGGGACACGGGGCTGATGTCACCCCGGTGCGTCCGCACCTTGTGCCAACAAAGGACATTATCCCAGACAAGTATCTCACCTCACAGGAGTGGGGGGCTCTCAATTCCCCAAGCCCGGCTTTCCATCGACTGGGGGGTGGGTGTTCAAGAAAAGGTAGTTGGTATCCTAGACCAGCTACCAGTTCCAGTTTTGTTGGGGTCCGATTTGGGCAAGCTGGTATCCTATTATGAACCCACCACAAACCCCTCAGAATCTCAGGAAGGGGACCTGCCCTCTGCCCCCACCCAGGTGCTTGGCACCCAGGGGCAAAAGTCTGGGGGAGGGGGGTTGAATGTATCCAGTGTTAGTGTTGATATGCATGACGTACCTGCTAATGTGATTTCTACATGTGATGTTGAAAATGCTAATCTGCATTGCTCCGAAGTCATACCTGTCCTAGCTGTGACTCGGAGTCAGGGCCACCCAGAACCTGAGCTCAGAATAGGGGTTTAGAGCTCCAGTCTCTTCCCACTCCTTTAACCCTAGGGAGGGTGACTGTCAGCCGCAGGCCTTGTATACCACCGGCCAGCTGGCTGAAACGGATCATGCTGCCTTCAAGCACACACTTCAAACCGACCCTAGCCTTGAAGATCTCAGAAGAAAGGTTTCTGAGCCCCTCGCGGACGGGGCCGGGTTCAAAGTGCATTGGGAAGGTAGGAAGTTGTATAGTGAGGCGATACAACTCACCGAAGGTGAAATGACCGTGAGTACCAAGTCACTTGTGGTACCTAGTGCCTTCCGGGGGCATGTGCTGAAATCCGCACATGACATCCCCTTGGCAAGAGGTACATCTTGAGGCTGGTGGATTTCGTGACTCGCTACCCAGATGCGGTCGCTTTCTCTTATCTGAGGGCAGACAAAGTAGCAGACGCGCTAATTACCATATTTTCTTGTGAAGGGTTCCCTGCGGAGATGCTCACAGATCAGGGACCCCAGTTTATGTCTGAACTAATGGAATGCCCTGGCAGCAAAGATACAGATGATGCACCTAGTCTCCAGTCCGTACCACCCGCAAACCAATGGCCTCTGCGAGCACTTTAACGAGTCATTAAAGCAGATGCTGGCCACGTTCGTTGAGTTGCAGGGTGGCGACTGGGAACGATACTTGCCTCATCTGCTGTTTGCTTACAGGGAAGTACCGCAAGAGTCCACCAGGTTCTCCTCGTTTGAACTTGTGTATGGCAGGAACGTCTGAGGACCACTACAGCTGATGCAAGAGACGTGGGAAGGCAAAGGTGATCCCACAGATGTCTCGGTAGTGGAGTACGTCCTGAAGTTCAGAGACAAAATGGAGTCACTATCTGCCATGGTAATGGAGAACCTGGCCCAGGCCCAGGCCAAACAGAAACTTTGGTACGACCGCACCGCAGGAGACCGGGCGTTTGAAACAGGAGACGAGGTCTATGCCCTTCTCTTAATACTGCACAATAAGTTACAGGCGACATGGGAGGGGCCATACACCATAGAGAAGCGTTTGGACCCCCTGACCTACTTGGTGAACATGGGGAGTAGAAAACAGAAGGACTTTCACATTAACATGCTGAAAGCCCACCACGATAGAACCCAGTATCTACTCCCAGTGTGCAGCCGGTTAGAACAGGGCGAGACAGACCCTCTGGTAGATCTGCTAGCTGACACCCAGGAGATGGACCGGGACATAAATGTCAACCCGCAGCTCTCCCTGTCCCAGAGAGAGCAGTTACAGGAGGTGTTGGGCTGGTAACACCGGACCTTCTCAGGTATCCCGGGACGGACCAATCTGGCAGCTCACTGGGTAGATACCGGAACACATCCCCCCATCAAGCAATCCACCTATCAGGACGCTCCGGAGGTGCAAGCAGACATGCAGCGTGAGGTTGGGGAAATGCTAGAACTGGGGGTCGTTCAATGGTCCTGTAGTCCATGGGCGGCACCAGTTGTCTTGGTACCCAAGAAAGACAAGACCATGCGGTTTTGCGTGGACTACCGGAAGTTGAATGCCGTAACCACTACAGATGCCTACCCCATGCCTCGCATCGATGAAATGCTAGATAAGCTGGCGGCTGCCAGCTATCTATCAATCATGGATCTGAGCCAGGGGTACTGGCAGATCCCTCTTGCCCCAGACGCGAGGCAGAAGTCAACCTTTATCACTCCCTTTGGGCTCTTCGAATTCACAACGATGCCCTTTGGAATGAAAAACGTGCCTGCCATCCGGGCCTTCCGGGCCTTGAAGCAGGCGCTAGCTAGCACCCTTGTGCTTAAAGCCCCAGATTTCAGCCATCGGTTCATAGTGCAAACCGACGCATCCGATTACGTTCTCGGCACTGTCCTAAGCCAGGTGGAAGGAAAGGTGGACGAGTTTCCTCTTCTGTACCTCAGCCGGAAACTTCTTCCCCGAGAAGTCTCCTACTCAACTACAGAAAAGGAGTGTCTGGCAATTGTGTGGGCCCTACAGAAGCTTCAATCCTATCTGTACGGCCACTCCTTCACAATCATTACGGACCATGACCCCCTCAGTTGGCTGAACCGTACTGCTGGTTCCAACGGGAAGCTCATACGTTGGAGCTTGTCGCTGCAGCAGTACGATTTAACATCCAGCACAAGGCAGACAGCAGACATCAAAATGAAGAATATGAGTTATCCCTGCGCAATGGCGATCCAGACCGATCAGAGCAGGTTAGCCGCGACTCCATCAGTCTTGTGGACGAATGTCTAGCCGCAGACGCGGGGGGAGGGGTCGCGGATGATCCGTGAGAATATTGAACACTATTCACGATATTAACAATATTAACATCCCGTATTGATCAATCGGTCTATCAAAGAGTACTTATTTCCATAGGGCCACTGAAGCTGCAGGGCCCCAGAGCTTAGGCTGTATTTCTGAGGTGAGCCACTGATTGGGTGCTCGAGTTATGTGGGCAGATTATGCCAGGGGGTTGAGTTTATGGTAATGGAGGGGGGCAGATAGCAATGGTGGGTCTGTTGGCATTCAGGCAGATTATGGCAATGGGAGGGGGAAGATGGTACCGAGTCAGATGGCATTGCAAGGCAGCAGATGGCACTGAGGTGGGGACTCAAACAATTTCATGTGAATAATTTTTTTCCCTTTTTATTTAAATTTATTTTTTAGCATCTACATTCAAAAAATATTATATTATTGGAAGATATTATCCAAAAGTAAAATACTAATAAAATAGGTGAGATCTTTGTCAGGTATGTTGTATAGCATGTTTAAATATCCTTTTGTATGTCACTACAGATGTCTGAACCCTCAGAACAAGTGCGACGTAGACTGCCCAGAAGGCGCCATCATATTCAAGAAGTGGTAAGTACAAGTGACTATAACGCAATGATTATTATTGGATTATAAAAAAACTAATATTTCATTTTTCTAGGCTTCATCATCGGCAAGCTTGGCCATCACAGCTGCACCCTCACCTGCAAGGGACCCATCATCATGGGCGTCAGCCTCACCAAGGTGGGGTGAAGATTGCACGGACCAGGATAGGCAGCAAGTACTGTATTTTCTGGCGTATAAGACTACTTTTCAACACATGAAAATCTTCTCAAAAGTCGGGGATCGTCTTATACGCCGGTATACTGCGTGCTGAAACTTAAGAGGACCTTTCACTGGTCCAACAATTGTTAAGTAATGCTATGTATGTGTACAGCTGTGCCCAGGGATCTCCCTGCACTTAGTATTATCCCTGGATGTCGCTCTACACATACAGTATATATCTTTATCTAACAATTGTTGGACCAGTGAAAGGTCCTCTTTACGTCCAAGCCGGACTGGAGAAGCTGTCCTTCTCCAGCTTCGGGGACAGGCGCCCTCTAGCGGAGGCACCGTGCGCTGCATCCCGGCCAGTCGCTCCTGAAGCAGCCCCCTCTCCCTGCTCTCAGTGGTTTTCTCATGCTCGGATCGTCTGTTTAATTTTTATTTGGTGTGAGTTGGAAGAGGGGTAGTCTTATACGGCGAGTATAGCCCAGCCCCAAACCCCATATTTTAAAAGGAAAAGTAGGGGGTCATCTTAGACGCCAGAAAATACGATATAGGGATATATATCTATATTAAAATATGTTTTAATAGGTTTTATTCTACAAAGCAGTCGCGAGAGGTCTTTAACGCAGAGACGTCTCACAATGCGGTTGTGGCTGCTCTCCAGCGTAACGCCTAAATCCTCTTATTACAGCAGCTCAAACTTGTGGTTATTGTCATTAGAAACAGACGTGGTGGGATGAAACGTCGTTTGAAATCCATCATTTACAGTAAGATCATTCAGCAGAAAAAGCGGTGGTTGTATGACTAATAATGACAACTTATTTGCGTCTTGCCGCGCTCTGATAGATAGTTTATTGTCACGGGCTAGACAGATACACGCTGATTAGGGAATTCCTGATAGGGAGTTGGTCAGTTTCAGCAGTATAGATGCTTTTGAGAGCCACCTTGACATTGTTTTTAAGGTTTTGAATCACAGTTGTGGTGATTGGCGCTATTTTGATACTGGGAAAAAGCCTATGGAAAAAACTGTATATTCTTTATCATGACGGCCATTACTATGGTATCAAAAATGTGAAGGGCTTTTATCGGGGAGGCGTACTTCTGTGAAAAGTGTAGTTCAGTGTATCACCACAAAGACAACCACTTGTGTCAATATTTCTGCAGGGCTTGTCAAAGAGATGATTCTGTTGAGAGTGTTAACCAACAGCCGCGATCCACCACTTGTCGGGCGTTTTGATGTTCGAACGCGTGTTTAGATCGCCACAACCTAGTGGCTAGAGATAAGCTTGAGTTTTGTAGGCATAAAATGTTTTGTGATAGTTTGTCGTTTTGAGTACAATAGAGAGGAAAAGCACAAGTGTCATGGTTTGCGTTGCAGCGTTTGTGGTGCCCTCATGTATAAATTCGATGATCATCTTTGCTATATGCAACCTTACAAAGTAAAGAAAGAGACGGATCTATATGTTTTCTATGACTTTGGGTACGTGCATCCCCATCTCCTGCATGCATTCAATTACATATATGCCACAACATTGTACGGCACTAATTCCTGGGAGTTTGAGGGCAAAACCTGTACACAGGAGTTTGTTAGCTTCTTTATCAGTGGTAAATTTGCAGGGTAAACTTTGATAGCTTATAATGCCGTAGATACGACGGGTACTTTATTGTTAAGGAGATGATTAATGAAAAGCTGTGCGTAAAAATGATTGCTCATGGTGGGCGACACTTGTGTGTGACGCTGCCCGACTTGAAATTAGGGTTTATAGATTCGCTTAACTTCCTGTCGATGAGATTAAGCAGGTTATTAGAAGCGTTAGGGTTCTCGGGTTCAAAGGGTTATTTTCCCCATTTCAACGCCGAGGAAAATCAAAATTATGTGGGGCCTTTACCGTCTGTTGAGTATTATGGGGTTGAATATATGTTGCCTAGTGACAAAAAGGATTTCTTGAAGTTGTACGAGACGCAGAAAAGCTCTACTTTTGATTTTAAGGCAGAGTTAAAATCGTACTGTATGCAGGACGTCCATGTTTTGAGACAGGCCTTTGAGCATTACAGATAGCTCGTAATGGAGATGACTAGAGAAAAAAAAAAAAAAAAAAGACAAGAGAAATGTAACTACCCAAAGCATCGATCCTTTTCAGCTCATCACTCTGGCGGCTGTATGTATGGCTATGTACAGGTTTAAGTTCCTACCCAAAAATTCCATAGCCATTTTACCAGCCGACAACTACCACAAAACTAAAAAGCGTTACTCATCACCGGCTATTCAGTGGCTCATGTATGTAGCGCACACTGAAAATATCGACATTCAGCACGCTTTAAGAGGAGGTGAAAAAACAAGTAGGCAGGAATTTTGTAGATGGATATGCCAGAGTTAATAGGGAGCACATAGTGTATGAATTTCAGGGGGTGCTTTTACCATGGGTGCCCCATCTGCTATAACGAAAATGACACCAATACTGTTACAAACACCAGCTATGGTCAGTTGTACCACACATTCTTCATTAAAAAATGTTTTCTACAGAGCTGTGGCTACGTCGTGCATGTGCTTTAGGAACATGAGTGGCATTAAATTGTAGAGAAAGATCCTAGCCTTCAAGCATGCCTCCTTAACATGCGGTTCCCAACCCCACTAGATCCTCGTGATGCGCTTTGTGGCAGTAGGACTAACACCTCAAAGCTATCACAAAACGGCTCAAGGGGAAACTATACATTACTACGATTTCACAAGTCTGTATCCCTTTGTCAACAAAACAAAAACCTATCCAGTAGGCCATCCCAAATCAGTTACGGTTTATCCACCGAGAGACTTGTTTTTCCCGGTCCTGCCGGTGAAAATGAACAATAAATGAATGTTCCCCCTTTGGAACACCTGCGCCACAAACTCCTTGATGGATGTCTGCATGCATAGTGAGAAACAACGCTCTCTGACAGGTACTTGGTGTACGATGGAATTATAGGTAGCTTTGGAAAAGAGGTACAAAATCGCAGAGGTCTGAGGTGTGGCCTTTTCCCGACAACCTGTGAACTGTTTGCACCTTACATCGAACTTCATCTTCGGGACAAGCAGGAGGCAATGGGCTATCCGAGCTGGTGTACGGATTCTGATAAGCAAAAAGAATACATTGCCGCCTTCCTTGAAAAATAAGGTGTACAATTAGACTCCGCAATTATCGCTGTGATCCCTGCAAAAAGACAGATCTCTAAACTTTTCTTAAATTCATTATGGGGAAAGTTTGCGCAGCGATCTAATTTACCCTGTACCAGCATCATGAATAACCCCGATGAGCTCTTTCGCTATGTCTTTCTCCCATACTATGAGGTTTCTGAGCTAAAATGTTATCGATGATGAAACCACATCGATCAATTGGAAATACGCAAAAGGGCCCCACACAAATCAACAAAAACACAAACATTTTTATAGCGTGTTTTAGAATTGCCTACGCCAGACTAGAACTATACACCCTTCTGGACAGACTGCAGGAAAGGTGTCTATCACGACATGGATTCTGTCATTTTTGTTCATCGTGTAGGTGACTGGGTTCCCCCTTTAGGCGATTATTTGGGTGACTTAACAAGCGAAATACCAGATAACACATACATCACAGAATTTGTATCTACGGGTCCAAAAGCCTACGGGTGCAAAGTGAATACCGGTAAGACGGTTTTAAAGGTTAAGGGAATCACACTAAACGTTGGTAATGCTAGGGATATTAATTTTGACAGCCTAAAGGATTTAGTTCTGGATTAAACAGGGATCTTGAATTCCAAAAATGTATATCTGTGGAGCAAACAGGTTTTGTTAGAAATAAGAAGTTGTGGCAGATTTAAACAAGACCATTGCGCAAAACGCAGAGGTGTGGATACACAAAGAGGCGTCTGCAAGATGATTTAGCACACTACCTTTCGGTTTCTAATAACACGTTATGACACAGTTGCAACATTCTTTTTTGCTTGTTGGCAAAAACTTTATGACGAACTTTCTCTATGCTTTCCACACATCAGGTTTATTGAAGGCCTGCCACATACGTTTGTAGACGAGTTATTCCCACCCGACATGGTAAATTTGACTATTGTTGATGATCTTATGGATTCCACTAGTGGAAACAGTGAGCTTGAAAAGGCATTCACAAAGTACGTGCATCATAGAAATCTAAGTATGTTGTATCTGGTGCAGAACATTTTGCCAGGGTAAAAAGAGTACAACGATAAATTTAAACACCAAGTACATGGTTCTCTTTAATAATCCGCGAGAAACTTCAAATTCTAACATTCGCAAGACAAATGTATCCTGGAAAACACATTTCTTTTTGGAAGCTTTTGAGGATGCTACGCTGGAGCCTTATGGCCACCTGCTAGTAGATTTAAGGGCTACGACACCTGAGCAACTTCGTTTAAGGTCAGGGTTCTTACCACCAGTACTGCCGGCTGTGTATATTCAGAAGAGAAATCGTTTTAAAAAGTGAGATTTAGAAGGTTACACGCATTCTAGGGCGCTACCCAGCAGCGACAAGAAGTCGGAGAGATTACGTCACAATTGGGCTTTCTTAAAAACGCTTGTAAAAGCGACACCCTCTGTCAGAAAATCTATTTTGCGCCATACTAGCGATGATTTAATAGCTGCCATAGGTGAGATCGCCTTAAATATCCTAAAAGGGCGAATTACACTAAAGGAATGTCGGAAAACGATAGTAAAGAAGTGGCGTAAAGCTATAAGCAAACTATGATAAAACAACCCCCATAAAGAAAAAGAAGCGCTTAGCGAATCAGACAGGTGGGCTCGTAGGGCCGCTATTGGGGTTTGCAATTCCGTTAATAACGAGTTTGCTTTTTAACAAATAATGGATCATGCTGAGAAAATGTACTTGGTGCCTGTAGAGGGGGTCTCCTGAGATCATTTCTCTGCTCTCCAATCCTCCCCACCTCCTGTTGACTTTCAAAGGCAGAAGTCCGCAAATCAGAACAGCAGAGGACCTACACACTGGGCACCGAGACAAGCCAGGACATGTCTGCTGTTTCCCTCCATTCAATCCTCCCCAGAACAAAGGACACATGAGGGGAGGGGGTTAGTTGCTCAGCAACAGCCTGTGTACTGCCCCTTCCCTCCCCTCTCAGGCCGGTCCCGCCCGGGACCTTTGTAAGGGTTTGGGGGAAGGCTGCATTCTTCTCTCTTCCTCGCTGAATGGTTGACGAGAGGCTGCGCTGAGGCCGGTCTCTGTCTGTGGATTCAAAGGGATACAGACTTAACCCTTCCTGTTCTGCTCCACTGCTGCTGGAAAGCCTACTGGGATCTTTTGTTCTACCCTTACTGGATGTACTCACACGGTGCCTGGTTACCTGTTGGATTACCTCTTGCTGCACCTCTGACCCCTGGACTACTAGCCTTGTGACTCTGGATCTACTCCTTCCTTGGCCCGTTGCCTACCTTCTGGGTGGACGCTCCCTGTGGCCTGCAACCCCCCAGGACCTAACCCCGGCCTTTGTACCTTGCTTTGTACACCTGCATTCCCCAATAAACACCCCGCACGCCGGGTTCCGTGCGATTTGCCTCTGTGTATTCTCTCTGCGCTCCTAGTTCGCCACAACTGGTTGGCAGCAGCGGGACGAGAGCACAGGAGATGGCAGATGAGAGCCTACACAGCAGGGACACAATGGGTGCCCCACAATACCACAATTGGATGGTCAGCAGTCTACAGTTTCTAAGGAACAGCTGGTCAGGTTGCTAGAGGAAGCCGGCCAGCAGGGAGAGCTAGGTGCTGACATTGTTCGATCACATCCCAGGGAAGAGGTGCCATGGCTCCCCGTTCCTGCCAGTAAGAGCCCGTGGGTTGTCTGAAGAGATGGCCATTCTGGGGGAGGATGCAACACCGGAAAGGAAACTTGCAGCCATTGAGAAGGCACAAAAAAGGCAGCAAGATTGGGAAGCGGCAAACACTCGTGCTGCTGTCCCTGTGCCTGCGGTGAGGGAGACCCTAAGGTTTTCCCGCAAAGACTTCAAGCCCTTCCAGGAAAATACGGGGGATGTGGAAGGGTTCTTCCAGGACTTTGAGCATCAGTGTGAACTGCTGGAGGTTCCACCCTCAGACTGGACGCGCTACATGGTGGGACGGTTAGATGGAGGAGCGGCTGAGGCCTACCGAATGCTGGACCCCGCAAAGAAAAGGAACTATAATGATATCCGGAGGGCAGTGCTGGACTATTATGCTGTGTCACCAGATGCCTATCGTGCCCAGTTCAGGAGCACACCCAGTCTTCAAGAGAACTCCTTTAAAATGTATGCACACAAAATATCTCTAGCTTGTCGCCGGTGGCTGGAAGGGGGGAATGTGCTCTCCCCAGAATAGATAATCCAAGCTTTTTTAAAAGGAACAATTCTTGTACAAATGCCCCTCTGAGATTCGTCAGTGGGTGCGAGAAATGAAACCAGCCACTCTGGATGAAGCGGCAGACTTAGCGGACGAGGCTCTTATAATTAATCCGTAATGGAAGAAAATGGCTGCTGAGGGGCCACGGCCTTCCAGTATTTCGGCCTCTCCCCCCTCACCATATATGCCCCCGCACCGCAGAGTGGGTCACCTACCAGAACCCCTCTCTCAACCAGTGCCTACACGTAATGCCGCTTCCCCACTGCGGTTCTCCAGGCCTATCTCGGATCGACGCTGCTTTGGCTGTGGACAAAATGGACATCAGTAGAGATGGCCCGAACTATTCGCCGGCGAACATAGCTTGTTCGCGTTCGCCGCGGCGGGCGAACATATTCGATGTTCGTCCCTATACTTTATCATTGAGCAAACTTTGACCCTGTACCTCACAGTCAGCAGACACATTCCAGCCAATCAGCAGCATACCCTCCCTCCCAGACCCTCCCACCTCCAATCTAAACGCAAGGATAGGATCCATCTTACATTCATTCTGAAGCTGCAGTGTTAGTAATTGCAAATCGCAATGCGATTAATATAACCTGTATTATTCGCATTGCGATTACAACTTAGATCTGAGTTCCAAATGGTTGTATTGCTAGAATATAACGAAGATAACGAATATAGCGCTATATTCTCAATCTTCATTATATTCTAGCAATAAAACCATTAGGAACTCAGATCTAAGTTGAATTTGCAATGCGATTAATATAACCTGCATTAATTGCATTGCGAATTCAACTTAGAGCTGAGTTCCTAATGGTTGTTGTATTGCTAGAATATACGTTATATTCTAGCAATACAACCATTAGGAACTCAGCTCCAAGTTGAATTCGCAATGCGAATAATACTTACAATTATTAATCGCTTTGCGAATCCATTTGATGCCTCTGTTTGATTGTATATGATGGTTGACTATGACTACCACCAACGTTCTGCTGCCTCCAAAGCAAGATATCTGAACACCCCAGGGGCCATTTGGGCATTTTTAATAGAAAACGCATAAAAAAAACGCATCAAAAACGCATCTGCGTTTTTATAATTTTTTCATTTTTTAGTTTATTTATTTGTGTATTTTGCCACATTTGGTTGCATATTTACATTTGGTATAGGCAAATATGGTAGTCTAGATCATGTGTCTATACCAAAACCTAGGATCATTCTTTGACAGCATATTTTCTAAGCCATGTAGCTGAATATAGATTTGGGCAGAGTAATGATCTAGACTACCATATTTGCCTATACCAAATGTAAATATGCAACCAAATGTGGCAAAATACACAAAAAATTAAACTAAAAAAATGAAAAAATTATAAAAACGCAAATGCGTTTTTGATGCATTTTCTATCAAAAACGGCCAAATGGCCCCTGGGGGGTTCAGATATCTTGCTTTGGAGGCAGCAGAACATTGGTGGTAGTCATAGTCAACCGTCATATACAATCAAAGAGGCATTAAATGGATTCGCAAAGCGATTAATAATTGTAAGTATTATTCGCATTGCGATTACAACGTAGAGCTGAGTTCCTAATGGTTGTATTGCTAGAATTATATAACGAAGATTGAGAATATAGAGCTAAATTCCCAATCTTCGTTATATTCTAGCAATACAACCATTAGGAACCCATCTTTAAGTTAAATTCGCAAATAAGATGTCCCAAATTATTCACCGGCGAGTAGTTCCCGGCGAACATAGCTTGTGTGCGTTCGTCGCGGCGGGCGAACATATGCGATGTTAGGTCCACCCCCTATCATTGAGTAAACTTTGACCCTGTACCTCACAGTCAGCAGACACATTCCAGCCAATTAGCATACCCTCCCTCCCAGACCCTCCCATCTCCTGGACTCAGCATCCATTTTAGATTCATTCGGAAGCTGCAGTCTTAGTGAGAGGAGGGACAGTGTAACTGCTGCTGAGATTTAATAGGGAAATCGATAGCTAGGCTAGTGTATTCAGTGTCCACTCCAGTCCTGAAAGACTCATCAGATCTCGGCTGTAAAGACTGCGTCCTGACAGCACCCCAAAAAGCCCTTTTTAGGGCTAGTACATCAGTCTCCCTCCCAGACCCTCCCACCTCCCATCAAAAAGCAAGGATGGCATCCATCTTAGTAGTTGCAATCGCAATGCGATTAATACAGGTTATATTAATCGCATTGCGAATTCAACTTAGAGATGGGTTCCTATTCTCAATCTTCGTTATATTCTAGCAATACAACCATTAGGAACTCAGATCTAAGTTGTAATCGCAATGCAATTAATATAACCTGTATTAATCGCATTGCGATTACAACTTACCACACTCTGCGTCAACTAGATATTTTTCCATGGGAGTTTTGCCATGGATCCCCCTCCGGCATGCCACAGTCCAGGTGTTAGTCCCCTTGAAACAACTTTTCCATCACTATTGTGGCCAGAAGGAGTCCCTTTGTTTTTTAAAATTCGCCTGTCGAAGTGTATGGCGGTTCGCACTGTTCGCGAACATTTGCGGAAGTTCGCGTTCGCCGTTCGCGAACAGAAAATTTTATGTTCGCGACATCACTATTTATCAGGCTAGCTGTCCAAATAAGAGGAAGGACAATATGGCCAAAACCCCAAGGCCGGTACACTACCTAGACATGCACCAAGCACCCGAGGACCTGCCACCCCCTCCAGCAGATTGGAGTATCCTCGAATCCGATAGTGATATGCTCCCTGGGGTCTTCGGCCTACAACCTTTAAAGGCTGATGCATTGGTGACCCGGGAGAAGCACTTGCAAGAAGTTGTCGTGGATGGGCAAAGAGCTGTGGGATTTCGAGACTCTGGCGCATTCCTCACAATTGTGGACCCTCGAATGGTGCGGCGGGGGCGATCCAGCCAGGTCCTGGTGTGATCATAAAATTAGCTTGGGGCACCAAGCGTTTCATCCCTCTGGCCATCCTCGACCTGGACTATGGACTAGGATCTAAACGCTGCCAGGTGGGGGTGAGGACTGCCAGCAGATGTACTCCTTGGAAATGACATGGGCGATCTCAGGTGTCATTTTGTTGGTGCAGTCACGCGGAGACAGGGACTCCAGGATGCAGCTAGGAGAGAAGTGGACCCCCTGCCAAAAGATGACATCCTCCTCCCAGTGGTGAGTGAACCTTCCTCTGTTTCTGCCGCGAGTGGGGTGACCTGGGATCGGGACCAGTTTAAAAAGCAACTAGCCACAGACCCTACTTTGACAGGTTTATGGACAAGGGTAGGGACAGCTAACCAAGGGGCGGATGAAAAGATACTGCAGGAAAATGGTTTATTGTACAGAACGGTTGAGACAATTGGGGAGGGACAACCCCAGACAGTTAGCAAGCAGCTGATAGTTCCTCAGCGGTTCCGGGCCCAGCTCCTACACCTTGCCCACGACATTCCCATAGCCGGGCACCAAGGAGAGAGGTGGACTGAGAAACGACTAGCACAGGCCTTCTATTGGCCCGGGATTTCTCAATTTGTTGCACACTTCTGCCGAACCTGTGACATTTGTCAACGACGTGGGAGAGCTGGAGACCATCCCAGAGCCCCCCTCCACCCAATGCCTATCATTGAGGAGCCCTTCCATCGGGTGGCTGTTGACATCCTGGGTCCTCTGGCCCGCCCCAGCAAATCCGGGAAGCATTATATTCTGACAATTGTGGACTATGCTACACGTTACCTAGAAGCTGTGGCCTTGTCTAGTATTACAGCACCCAAAGTGGCCGAAGCCATGGTCACTGTCTTCACAAGAGTAGGATTTCCATCCGAAATTTTGTCCGATCAGGGGAGCCAATTTATGTCGGACCTAGTGCAGTCGCTCTGGCACACCTGTGGGGTGCGAGCCATTAGAACTACCCCCTACCACCCACAGACAAACAGACTCTGAACGCTTCAACGGCACCTTAAAACCATGCTGCGGGTCTTTGTGGATACAGAACCTGACTGGGAACGATACCTGCCCCATCTACTTTTTGCGTACTGTGAGGTGCCCCAGGAATCCACTGGGTTCTCTCCCTTTGAATTACTGTATGGGAGGAAGGTCCGAGGACCCTTGAACCTGCTGAAAGTACTGGGAGGGGCAACTGCCAGAGACTGGGGCCCCTGTGATACCCTACATATTGGAATTACGTGAAAGACTGAGCACGCTAGCGGGCTTCGCTTCTGATCATCTTAAAGCTGCCCAAACCCGGCAAAAGACTTGGCATGACCAAAAAGCCCGCACCCGGGAGTTTATAGAGGACCAACGGGTGCTCATGATTGTCCCAAACCCCCAGAACAAGTTGCAGTCCACCTGGGAAGGCCCCTACTGGATTCTTCGGAAACTGAATGACACCAACTACACTCTTGCATTAGATGACCGCGGAAAGCGACAAAAGACTGTTCATGTAAATATGATCAAGGAATACCATGACAGGAGCCTACCAATCCTTGCTATTTGCCCTCTGTTCTCTGAGGAGGAAGGGGACACTCTACCAGATCTTCTAGAAGCCACCCGCAACCAAGCAAATGTAAGCAAAGTCCCGCTGGGCCCACAACTGAATAAAGGGCAACAGGAAGACATAAGGCCTATCCTCAACCAGTATGGGCCAATTTTCTCCTCACTGCCCGGAAGGACTACAGTGGCCACCCATCACGTGGAGACCTTGGGGACCCAACCTATTCAACAGGCCCCTTATCGAGTCACGGAATCTGTCCGAAATACTATTAGATTGGAGCTGGATGAAATGTTAAAATTGGGAGTCATTCAGCCCTCCAGGAGCCCCTGGGCCTCCCCTGTCGTCCTAGTCCCTAAAAAAGACGGTAGTATAAGATTCTGCGTGGACTATCGGCGCCTCAATGACCATACTGTCAGTGACGCTTATCCCATGACTTGGGAGGAGCATCTCCAGCATGTGAGCATAATTTTAGAAAAAATTTCTGGTGCCAACCTCACCATCCGACCAGATAAGTGTCAAATAGGAATGGCAGAGGTACAATACTTAGGTCACCGAGTGGGAGGGGGTAGGCTTCGCCCAGAGCCCGCTAAAATAGAAGCTATTAGGGACTGGCCTATTCCCCAGACTAAGAAACAAGTCCTGGCATTTCTGGGAACTGCTAACTACTATCGAAAATTTGTTCCTCATTTCAGCACAATAGCCAAACCCATGAAAGACCTCACCAAGAAGACAATGCTCCGACTGGTAAGGTGGACCCCGGCCTGCCAAACATCCTTCCAACAGCTGCAAGTGGCCCTCACCCATGACCCTGTCCTAGCAGCACCAAACTACAAGCGAAGATTCATTGTGCAGACTGACGCTTCTATGTATGGCCTGGGGGCCGTTCTCAGCCAAGTAAACGATGATGGGGAGGAACACCCGGTCGCCTTCCTTAGCAGAAAACTATTAGACAGGGAGGTGGCCTATGCCACCATTGAAAAAGAATGTTTGGCTGTGGTATGGGCGCTGAAGAAGTTGCAGCCATACCTGTACGGACGTGAATTTACAGTTTTGACCGAGCATAATCCCCTCACTTGGCTTAGTCGAGTTTCAGGGGATAATGGACGCTTGCTGCGGTGAAGCCTAACACTACAGCCTTACAACTTCACTATCCAATATAGGCGAGGTGGCCAGCACCAAAATGCAGATGGGTTATCCCGTCAGGAGGATCGGTAATCGTTTGGGGTGCCTGGCCCATATGACAGCCAGGGGACCGATAAGGACCCCTGGCTGGTACATGTTCAAAAGGGGGAGGGATTGTAGAGGGGGGCTCCAGAGATTATTTCTCTGCTCTCCAATCCTCCCCACCTCCTGTTGACTTTCAAAGGCAGAAGTCCGCAAATCAGAACAGCAGAGGACCTACACACTGGGCACCGAGACAAGCCAGGACATGTCTGCTGTTTCCCTCCATTCAATCCTCCCCAGAACAAAGGACACATGAGGGGAGGGGGTTAGTTGCTCAGCAACAGCCTGTGTACTGCCCCGTCGGGTTCAGTGTGATTTGCCTCTGTGTATTCTCTCTGCGCTCCTAGTTCGCCACAGTGCCCAAACACAAGCTCAAGAGGATAAGCCATGTCTTCACACCACCGTCCGGTGTAAGGCTACATGCACACGACCGTTGGTGTTTTACGGTCCGCAAATCGCGGATCCGCAAAACACGGATGCTGATCCGCGTTCCGTTCCGCATTTTGCGGAACGGAACGTGGCCCATTATAGAAATGCCTATTCTTGTCCGCAAAACGGACAAGAATAGGACATGCTATATTTTTTTAGCGGGGGCACGGAACGGAGCAACGGATGCGGACAGCACACGGAGTGCTGTCCGCATCTTTTGCGGCCCCATTGAAATGAATGGGTCCGCGGCCAAGCCACGAAATATGCGGCTCGGACGCGGACCCGAACAACGGTCGTGTGCATGGGGCCTAAGGCAGAGCGTCATAAAACGCATGGATAATGAAATTAATGGTAATTTAAACAGCTCTGGCTTGCCGGATGATGTGAAAATGAAAAGATACACCGATATAATGCAAAGATACTTGGTTCTTGCTAAACAGGAGGTTAAAGGTGTGAGGTATGAGGGATATGGATTATGGTTTTCCATGGCAGCCATGTTTCCTGAATTTACCTCATGTCAACCCCAGGCCTATAAGGTCTCCCCCTACATTCAAAACCAGACCACAGCCATAAACCCCTTAGTTCCTGGCCTCTGACCTAGAGGTGACAACGGTCGGTGGCCTCCAGGACACTTTATATAAACAGACTCAGATAGTGAACCACTTGAAAGAGGTTTATTACTTTATGATAGGAGCAAGCTGAGTGCATCCCGGAGGGAGGGGGGCGAGCAGCTCTCCCTGTCACCAGAAGAATCCAAAAATCATATTCTGGTCATAACTCAAATATACCGCTCAATAGAGGTTATTGACATATGGCATTGTAACAGTCAAGAAATGTCGGTTAGGCTCATATCAAGAACCACCCACTTGTGATAACCCTGGCTCAGAAAATTGGTTCTCCTGATTGGGGCCACGTGGACCCCCCGTTTGGTACCTCTGTGACCCCAACCCTGAGAGCTGGAAAATGAGCCCACAATCATCGGGTGGACGTTCTCCTGCGCCAAGTTATGGGCAGAAATCAATTTCACACCAGTTTTCAGTGGGACTGATGGGTCATAAACTTCACAGCCCACCCCTGTGTCCCGCCTTACAGCTCGGCTTACAGACTGCCTGGACCAGTCCTCATAAATTGGACAGAGCAGATTGTACTGTGTTCCCCATTTTGAGGCCAATCTGATTGAATGAGGATCCGTGTTTCTGTCTTGCCTCAGGACCTGATGGCTGCAGTCTCTGTGTGAGTAACGGAAGCGTCAGTCTTCATTTATCCCTTTTATTTTAAAACTGTTCTCTGTATATATCTGTATGCTTCTGTTTTTTAGTAATATCTTTATGTTTATTAAAACCTTTTCTTAACCCAGCACGGGCAATATTTTTGAGGCAATTAGAGTTCCTAATTTTCAGCTACCTGTTTGCTTTAAATGCGAATCTTTCTCTGAAGGTGACTGTGGATGTCTGATTGTAAGTCTGTGACCATAGCTTCTGTGTGAGGTGTGGATAGTGGGGTATCCTCTGCGTACGTGCTGAGACTCTGTGTGCGGTCTCAGTACTGGGTATATAATAGACCGAGGTGTGTGGGGTAATTGATCCCACGGACAAGGTGAGGACAGCAGCCTCTTAGAGGAGAGGTCTGCGTCCGGGTTGTAGGTTTCCCTTGAAGGCCCTGTGTGTGTGGCAGGAGGGATTCTGTGTCCACCAAGTCTGATCTGGCAGATCGGGTTGGTTAGATCAGATTGGTGGGGGTTTGCTGTGTGAATGAGTGTGTGGGCTGGTAGGTGGGAGAGGAGTTCTTCCAAGCCTAGGCCCCTGTAAAGATCCTTCATTTCTAAAAAGGAACCGGTCACAATTTGATCTCCTGTGCAATCTGGTGGATTGTAAGAAGCAGGGTGATCAAATTGGATAGTGTGTAGTGTCAGAACTTGTCCCGATTGATTGCTGTCATCTGATCCCGGTCTGATCAGGTACTGCGGTCTGGGAGCTCGGGGCGAGTTTGTGACAAAAGGGTTTCTGTCACCAGGGTTACACATTATAAGCTGTCTGACATTAGCTATGTGCTAATGTCAGATCAGCTTGATAATGTGCTTTATATGTATTTCTGATGTATATTTAGGCTAAAAAACGTTTTTACAATATGTAAATTAGCCTCTAGGAGCAGGGGGGCGTTGCCCCTGCTCCTAGAGGCTCCGTGCGCCAACCTGCTGCCACGCCCCTTTCTTTGATTGACAGTGCCAGCGTCCTCTGCTGACCGCGCCTGTGCCGAATACAGAGCGGCGGCGCAGGCGCGGGATTTAGCAGGGAGACAGTGCCGGAGGCAGGAGAGGATCGCTGCCCGGCACTGTCAAAGAAAGAAGGGGCGTGGCAGCAGGTTGGCGCACGGGGCCTCTAGCTGCAGGGGCAACGCCCCCCCTGCTCCTAGAGGCTAATTTATATATTTTAAAGACGTTTTTTAGCCTAAATATACATCAGAAATACATATAAAGCACATTATCAGGCTGATCTGACACATAGCTAATGTCAGACAGCTTATAATGTGTAATCCTGGTGACAGAAACCCTTTAAAGAGCTAGCGACTTTAAACCTTGTTAACCAATCTCTTCCTGGTCATCAGCAACTGCCAAATAAAACCTCTGATAAATACGATATGGTCCTAGAAATTGTAACACATGTCAATCCCTGTTTTAAGAAAAATGCTGCACTTTTGTTAAGCAGGATGAAGCAGAACGCCAGCGTTACAACGTGGAATGACAAAGGTGAATTTATTTATGGGTGGTGTAATGCCTGGTTGGATCTTGTGCGCAATGTGACTCAAAGCCACAGACTACCATAAAACAAAAACCCACCAGGCTGGGTTGCATGTACACATGCCATGGCGGATATAAATATGCTGTCTACGGTTGTAGGTAATTCATCTACTAGAGACATTCCTGACGGATTAAAAACAAACCTGAATGAGTCATCTGTAAGTGTCGCTCCTAATCGCACTCTCCTGACCAACCCCTCCACACCTACGGGTATAAGACCGGGGAGTCTGTTACCTAAAAGAAGGACATCACCAATGCTGCAATCTTCTTGGTTAAGCTTGTAAGTACTGATTATGTGTATTATTAATGTATTTTATAGTGTAACTCTGCTAAACGTATTTTAGAATTTATATATATGTGTTGTAAGACGGTCGCCTTTCTGTACGTTGTTTATCTGCTCAATAAACTTACTAAAACTCTGTTTTTGTTTGTGCTCAATTTGTATACTGACATTAAGGGGTTCACTGCGCGGGTCTCGACATCTACAAGCACGCATCTACCATAATATAACATGCGCAGCGCTTTTTAGACTTGCCCAGGCATGTTTTTTATGTCGCTGTATGGGAGGCTGTACGTAGTATGAGAGGCGTGTCATACACTCATACGGATATGCTTTTAGACCTGTCCAGAAACATTTTTACCCATGTCGCTGTATGGGTGGCTGTACGCAGCAGTCATATCATACACTTGATCATGATTGATTATTACTGAGAAAGTGCCAGCAGCGGTTATTAAATTAATGAGATTCATATGATTTTAAGAAAAGAGATTGATAATATTTTAATATTAAATAAAATAGATTCATATGATTTTAAGACAAATTGATAATATTTTAATAAATTAATTTGTTTGTGCTCAATATGTATACTGACATTAAGGAGTATGGTGAACTGTTCTCTAGACATGTCCAGGCATGCATTATTCAGATTTGGGAGGAGGGGGCAAAGGTGGGGGGGGGGGGGCATGTCAAGAGGATGAAAGGGGCGTTTTGACGAGTGGGGTTTTGGCAGCTGGGGGAGGCGTCTAAATGGGGACGGAGCACCAGTCACTTTTGATGACTTCTATGTGTAGTGTACGGGAGCTGTAATGCCCGTCACTACAGAAGGGTCACTTGTGTGCGGTTGTTCCCCTCAGTTATGAGGAGGTTGGTGTAATACATCTTCATGTAATGCAATGCTGTGTATTTCCCTGTTACTGTGATATTTGCCATGTGCAGGCCTGCTAGGGGTGTCATTCCAGCTCTAGACACTAGAGGGAGCTAGGGAGCCCTAGTTTAAAAATAGGCCCAGTCAGGGGAAGAAAAGGCAGATTAGACTGAGTAAGTTAAGTGCAGGCCATGAGCCAGTGAAGTCCAGCTCAGGCCTTGAGCCTGTGAAGGCAAGGCCCAGGCCTTGTACCCGCTGAAGTCAGCCCAGGCCCTATCGCCTGTGGGGGTCCAGCCTAGGAAGATTCATGCCCTAGGAGGAGCAGTCCAGACCCTAGGACTAGTGGAGAAGTGTTGCCTCCTTAGTCAAGCTGCAAGCAGGACAAGTATCCCTGGAGAGAGAGGACAGTTGCCTGAAGTGTGTTGCTGCATTAAGAGTAAGATTAAAGCCCGATCTTAGGAGGCCTGTCTTGAGGATGGCCCTTTGGGACTGTGATTACTAACTTGAACCACTTCTGTGACTGTACTGTAACGTGTGGAACATTCTGGAACTGTACTTGATAACTGTTCATCTGTCTGCAACTACGTTCAGTAAAGTTATCCCGTTATTTAAAGATACAGAGATTCCTTAATTATTCCACCTATCACTACACGGTATGCCACCGTTCAATTGGCAGTGGCGTCACAACATTCATCACCTGCCTGTTCCAGTGCTGACCCGATTGAAGACGACAGTCGGTCCCAGGTTAGTGGGTTGCCCTGCACTACAAAGCCCAGCATACCTAAAGCTACACTACTGACCCCCTGGGACACTGCATCTCTCTTTTTGGCGTCACGAACAGGATCGCATGCTTCTGGAGTGCAGAGAAGTGTGAACTGTGTGCTTTAACTATTCCACCACCGTATTGCAAAGACTGTACCCTTTATTACCAATTCTGTGGATTGCAATTGTGCCTGGGAGGGATTGGAGGCGCTGTGCTGTGCCACCCCCAGAGAGAAAATTTGCCGCTTCAAAGTGCAGTTTTGTGGACTTTTTGCCATCCTGCTTGCTGTCACTGAATTTGCATCATGGCGCCCAAGATGGCCGCCGGTGCCATTGGATTTCTTCCTGCGCCATCACTGCCCTCAGTGTCGTGCGAATTTTGGCGCCAAAACCCTCCAAGAGGGAGGAGAAGACTGCCTGGAGGTACCGCCTCCCTTTGAGGATTATAATATGGAAGCCGCCTACCCTATACTGAAATACCTAGGGGGCGTGCAAGAAACGACGGGGTGGAGCCTGCAGAAACAGTGGCTCACCCTACTCCGAGACTTCCTACCAGATTCAGAGGGATCCGGAGCCGTAGCGAAAGCGATGGAGGCGACCTCAGGAGCGACTAGGGAGCGCCAAGCGCCCCGGCTTATACTCCCAGCGAAGTGGCCCAGACCTGTCCATGGCCACAGGCCGAACCCTGCCGATTCCATCAGCCGCGGGAAGGCTTTCTCCTGCGGAACCCTGTGTGGTCGGCCCTGATGGCCGAGATCCGGGTGGCGGCAACTTTGAAAACCACCACCCAGAAAAAGTATTTCGAGGAGGTGACGAAACGAATCTATGAAGACTCCGTGGAGGGCAAGCCCCAACTTGAACGCCGCACCGGAGTCGTACTGGAGTTTGATAAAGTCCGGGATTGGATTCATCCAGGAGACCGGCACCAACCGTGACTACTACGTGAATCGCCGGTCTGTCAAGCGCAGCTACCTCCCAGGGCGACTGCATAACCTGACAGTCGGTGAATTAGTGGAGTTTACTCCCGCGGAGGGCCTGCGAGGCCCATATGCCACCGCGGTGACCCGTCCAGGACCAGTACCGGAGGACTGGGAAAGAGCAGAAGATCTGGTGGAGACAGATGACCTGCAGGGGCCAATCAGAAACACCTACCAAGAGAAGAGTTCCTTCTTAGGCCCGAACATTTTCTGGCAGCCGACCATCTTGGACAGGCCTGCCAGTCCATACCCCTCTCCAGAGCTGCCGCGACGGGAGAAGACAGCCGCTGATTGGGCGCGGATGGCCCAGTTTAGCGAGGCTATGGATGACCTGCCGGGGAACCGTACAGAGAAAACCTCATCTGAGCCTGCTGCAAGTGTGCCGGAATCCATCAGCGAGCTCTCCGCCCTGGAGGAACGGATCGCTAAGCTACAAGTGTACCTGGATGGCCTGCGTCAAGTGGCAAGCTCCAGGACCGCATCGCAGCAGCCCAGCGGTGGTGAGTTACCTGTGCCCCCTGTACAGCCTGAGCCCGTAACCCGAGGCCCTACTGCTAGCGCGGCATCACCTAAGATTAGCGTGGAGACTGCTAAATTGAAACATGGCAGGAGGCGAGTCCGGCTTGACGGGACCACCTTAACCCGGCCAGAGGAAGCGTCTGCCCCAGTGCCGGCTCATGTCCCGAGACCCGCAGCTCCTGTGTGTCCGCAATCCAGCGGGCCAGTGAGGTGGGTAGGCCCAATACCCGTGATGTTCCCAGCTCATTCTGTTTGGTGGGCACCACCTCCAAGTGGCCCTGGTGCATGGCCCAGGCTACCGGCAGCACAGGGTTGCACCACGTCCGATGAACAGGGTTCGTTTGATACCTACCTGTGAGCAGGCCTGCTAGGCCATTTTTGCTCATCCTCATAGGGACATCATCTTTGTTGCACGAACTGTCCCTTAGGTTTGTCAGGCTGGTGGAGCTTGCTGCCAGTTCCCCACGGCCGGTGGCATCTTTGTTGAAAATTCAGTAGCCACTGTGGAACCACTGCTCCCAGCCTGCCTTTTGCTGTTTTCGGGACACCCTGCCTGCTTTTGAAGAAGAAGAGTACTTTAGTAAATCCAAGTTGTGCTTTTGTTTTGCACCTTATCCCCTTTTTAACCCCCATTTCAGGTTGAAAGGGCTTTTATGTCAGCACTTTAAAAGGGTAAGCAGGACTTGCCAGGATGGTGTTTCCCTGGTATTGTCAGAGTCCTGTATTGTCATATTATATGTGTGCTGCTGACCGTATTTATTACAATTTTATCCAAGTCTATGTGCCCAGAGATGGACTTCCTATGTGAGAGCCTCTGAGATATTGCTCTTATTATGGACCTACCGTTACTCAGTCATGGACTATCCTGGTTCCTTAACATCCGCTGTGCCAGGTCAGCGCCCCAGTTCCACTCATTATCCTGAAGGAAGAGAACGACGCCCCTTGTCACCGCACTTCTCCTTTGCCAGCTGGACCTGATATGAATGTATATGCAGATGAACTACTTATATGTATGCCTGCGTGTGTCTTTTTCTATTTCAGGTGAAAATTCCAGTTGGGCGGGGCCCTGATGGAGTACGAGGTCGTACTCAGCTTAAAGCAGCGGGGTATGTAGTGTACGGGAGCTGTAATGCCCGTCACTACAGAAGGGTCACTTGTGTGCGGTTGTTCCCCTCATGTTATGAGGAGATTGGTGTAATATATCTTCATGTAATGCAATACTGTGTATTTCCCTGTTACTGTGATATTTGCCATGTGCAGGCCTGCTAGGGGTGTCATTCCAGCTCTAGTCACTAGAGGGAGCTAGGGAGCCCTAGTTTATATAAGGCCCAGTCAGGGGAAGAAAAGGCAGATTAGACTGAGTCTAAGTTAAGTGCAGGCCATGAGCCTGTGAAGTCCAGCTCAGGCCTTGAGCCTGTGAAGACAAGGCCCAGGCCTTGTACCCGCTGAAGTCAGCCCAGGCCCTATCGCCTGTGGGGGTCAAGCCTAGGAAGATTCATGCCCTAGGAGGAGCAATCCAGACCCTAGGACTAGTGGAGAAGTGTTGCCTCCTTAGTCAAGCTGCAAGCAGGACAAGTATCCCTGGAGAGCGAGGACAGTTTGCCTGAAGTGTGTTGCTGCATTAAGAGTAAGATTAAAGCCCGATCTTAGGAGGCCTGTCTTGAGGATGGCCCTTTGGGACTGTGATTACTAACTTGAACCACTTCTGTGACTGTACTGTAACGTGTGGAACATTCTGGAACTGTACTTGATAACTGTTCAACTGTCTGCAACTGCGTTCAGTAAAGTTATCCCGTTATTTAAAGATACAGAGATTCCTCAATTATTCCACCTATCACTACACGGTGTGCCACCGTTCAATTGGCACTGGCGTCACGACATTCATCACCTGCCTGTTCCAGTGCTGACCCGATTGAAGACGACAGTCGGTCCCAGGTTAGTGGGTTGCCCTGCACTACAAAGCCCAGCATACCTAAAGCTACACTACTGACCCCCTGGGACACTGCATATGTACACTGCACTACTGATTTAGTTCAGAAACACTGAAGTCTTAAATCCTACTCTGATGTTCCAGAAAAGTTGTACAGAAGACTCCACCTTCCAAGCCCAAGCAGTGGAGGCAACGGTACTTTCACACTTGCGTTGTTTGATTCAGGCAGGCAGTTCCGTAGCCTGAACTGCCTGCCTGGTCTGAAAATGCCTGATCAGTCCGAAAAATGCATTGCAATACCGGATCCGTTTTTCTGGTGTCATCTGGCAAAACAGATCTGGTATCTATTTTTTTTTAAAGGTCTGCACAGTGTGTATTTGTATTTTCTGTATTATAAGGCCTGCAGCCATGTTTCGGGTAATTGGTTTATGAATTGGTTTAAGGCTGCATAGAGAGTCGAGCCGTCTGCCTCTTACCTGAGAAACAGCCAAACTGTGCTATCTCCCCGGGAGCACAGAGATGGGCCGTTTACTCATCACACTTCAGGACAGGGAACTGCAGATTCTGCCCCTTTTTTCAGCAGGGGGTTCCTAACCAGAGAATGAATAATCATTTGTAGTTTTTTTTTTATAACTTGTTCAGGAGAGGGCAGATGTCCCCAAAATCCAGCTAATCAACTCTGGTATGATGGGGGCATCGCATGGACACCAGACATGGCGTATCAACTCACCTTCTTCCTTCCTACCCTCCTGGACGGGTCTCGTTTGATATGCTAGGACTTGGAACGGTGAGATATGAATTATGAAGAAGGGCTAGGGCCTGTATCTTCACCAGGACAACTGGGAAAATATCTTTTGGATATTTTCACAACTGTTCCCTAGATAGCCAGGCTGCACGTGTAATGAAGCCCGGCCCAGAGGGGCTGAGTCAGAGGTGTGAGAGAATCCCCTGAGGCCTGCCCCTTGAGGAAAGACCTAAAAATGTAATCCCTGGGAGATTTGGGTGTCACATAGTAAGAGATCCAATGAAATTGGTATGTGCACCATGATTCTGCCCAAATCTCCTGAGAGGCTTACGATTGTGTGTGTCTGCTTGCGAGTGTAACACTCAGGGGTGTCCTGTCGACCTTATAACGGGCAGCTGGTGGCGGCAAAAGTTTTGTGTTACTGCATGGGAATGTTTGCAGGTTTCAGGTGGCAATTTATGCTCAAGTTACAGCCCGGCCCAGGGCGTAACAGCGTGTCAGGGCGTGAGGTAAAATCGGCCTGAAGGGCTTGGGCAACCCTTGTTACGTGACGAGGTGGACTGGTCTTTCAAAAGGGCAGCAAATGATCTGAAGGATAGTTTTAGACACGTGGATATTCCTCAGCAATACTCTTGGAATAAATACAGGTTTTGGAAATATATGCTTATATTTTACAGATTATGAGGGATTGATTTGTGTGAATCAGAGACGGGTAGGTGACTAAGTGTATATACTTCATTAGTATGTATCTAGCTCCTTTTGGTCTTACTCTGATTCTCACAGAAAGGTCTTGGAAGATCCTGCATCTCTTATATATGCCGATTGGTAGAGAACAAAAAGGGGTCTTAAAATTCTTTACTATGATAACTGGTTGACCAAGATTCAGTTTCTGGGCAGGCCCACAGACTCTCCGATAAATAATATAGGGCGCTGGCATGGATGGAGGTTGAGAGCCTTCAAGAAATAAATCCATCCTTTGTGGTATATGGGGGAGGCTGGGAGTGAGAGGACTGGAGAGGGAAGAGAAGACAATGATTTCAGGCCCATGTGTGGTAACTAAACTGTAAGGAGTTTTAATGTTAAGTTAAAGTAGCGTCATATTGCGTGGTGAAACCAACCTCGCCGCTGGGTTTTGGAGGGGCCTGTTTGCCAGCCTCTTACCCCATTATGGGCCCTCTCATCAGCCCATGCTAAACTTTTGAACCCCTGGTCTAATTCGTGCCATTTTGGGATATGTTAAATGTCTATGTGTACTGTAATGGGTGGGACATTGTATATTTGAATAGTGATGTCTGTCCTATTGTCTCCACGTGTGTATTGGCGATTTCCCTTTGTCCTGAGAGATAATTAAATTACTCCTCGGTTGTCTCCAGGACAGAAGACATTGTGTATTCTCCTGCCTGTGATGATTACATTTACCCGTGTAGGGTAATTGTATCACAGGCAGAGGGGAGGATTTTGTCTGGGAGTGTTTTACTGTATTGTATGTGTTTATTGGTTGTTTTTACAAAACCCTGGGGGTGGTAACCTTGTTGGAAAATGGGTATAAGTCAATGCTTGTGTTCAATGAAGAATTCCTGTTTAACCATCAATACGGAGCCTCGTCTCGTACTTGGGGGGAATTGCTACTTTGGAATGTTCTCTTGCCTGTTCCAGGAAAGGAGGACTTCATATGGTTCCAGTTCGGTGGATTCCAGTGTTTGTGGGTTGCTGTGCTCTAGTCTTCGCCAGGGGAATCGCCCAAACGGTATTAACCCTCACCATACTGGGTTATACCGTAACATTGTATCCTGGGAATTGCTAGTAATTGTTATGTGTATAAGTCGTTCTCTAAATGTACTATTTGTTTCACTAACTCCATATATACTCATCAATAATACTGTAATATCAATTACATTCACTCGTGTTTCATTTATTGCGTCCAACCTTCAAATCAGACCCATTAAGAGGGTGTATTGTTTATATTTATGTATAATAATTTCTTACACTCCAAAGCAGGAATGGCCAACCTGTGGCTCTCCAGCTCTGCTGTAGGCAGATAACTATAGGTAGTCTGGGCATGCTGGGAGTTGTAACAGCTGGAGAGCCGCAGGTTGGCCATCCCTGCTCTAAGGCTTATCACCATTTCCTTAGATGCTACAGGAAGTCCTTGCTTATCCCCTACAGTAGAAACAAAGATGGAGAGGGTATAGAGATCGGTACATTGAATGTAGCCCGTAAGAAGATTAGAGACATTATTAGAAACGTGAACATATTAAAGACCAATCCAGATGTGGGTCATTTGGTCGGTAATCATCCCCAAACTACATATTGTAGAGAATGCAACATTGGAGACAGATTTGTACTGTTTTTTTTCAACCACACATACATGGCTCAAAAGCAACGTGACTGGCATGTACAGATGCTGCCAATCAGAACAGGAAAACAATTCACCAGTCGTTACGGACAGTATGTATTACATCCGATCCTATAATAAACTGCAAAACCACTGGAGTGATATCTTCTGACATGTCAACATGGTAACCAATACGTCGGGAAGAACACCTGAGAACGGAATACGCATTGGGGAAAACTTGGCGGATATTGGGTGTGATGCTGATACTTGTTGCCAGACATATACACAGTGCATGATAGGAACTAGGGATGAGAAAATTTCACATTTTTAAGTTCATGTTGTGGTATTTACTGAATTATGTTATGGATTCCGTTACCACCGACCATAATGCAATTCTATGACGGAATGCATAACAGAATGCCTTTAGAGGCATTGCCTTATTTATTCCTTCTTAATAGAAGTCTATGGCCAGCATAACAGATCTGCCCGGTTTATGTTATGCAGGCCAATCCATAACGCAATTCAGTAAATGCCACAACACGAACTTCAAAATATAAAATTCGCTTATCCCTAATGGGAACATCAGAGCAATAACATTCCAGGGTATTGAACATGTGTGACCATCTGTCAGAGGCGGTAATTGAGATCTAAACATCCTGCGCAAAGAGGCACAATGGATATTTAGACTTGAGAAATGCAAATGTTCTTAACCACCATATTTCATATGCATCTTTTATTAACAGCCTGTCCTCTCTTTTACTGGAGCTTTACTCTAGGTATCGGCCTCTCCAGCTGTGCCAGTATGCCCATAGTATATATCAGTGTTTCCCAACCAGTGTGCCTCCAGCTGTTGCAAAACTACAACTCCCAGCATGCCCGGACAGCCTTTTGCTGTGCAGGCATGCTGGGAGTTGTAGTTTTGCAACAGCTGGAGGCACACTGGTTGGGAAAAACTGGTATATATGACAAAAACAGTCACTCATTTCCCCCAACTGCCCCTCTCCCCCATGTGGTTTCATCTATCTCACCCTTTTTATTTATGATTTGTTGTCTCTCGATATGTTTTATCATCGTTCTGTAGATATGGGAAGTATTGTGGCTCACCCTACAGTCTCCTCGTCTTCTCTTTCAGTCCTAGAGGAGATTATGCTTTAATCACCTTTTTATATTATTGTTACAATACAATTTTGGCTATATCTTTACTACCCTACAACATTTAAGCTTCTCAAATGCATGAGATACACACTAGTAAGAGTTTCCAACATTGCCTCACCTGCCTGTCTTCCGATCATATCGGTATCATGCTGACAATGTTGTAGCAGCCGCTCAAGGTTCCTATTCTATACAAGTCCCTGCGCACCTCTCCCTCTCAGTCCATCCACTATACATGCATGGCGTTATCGCTGATTGAATGAAGCTCAGTTACACACCCTTACCCTTACTCCATATGGTTAGCCACAGGCTCAGAAATGTGTTGAAGGGAAGGAATACTAGATGGGCATAGTGCAAGTTGTAAGTCACGATCTATTAACCCAGCTTTTGTGTGCACTGCCCACTCTTCACTACCTCTGTGCTGAGTGCATAGTGGTGAAGCAGTCTCGATGGCGACTAGTGTTAGGGAGGGCATGCTAGCGTTTGGTATGCTGTGGTCTAGGTCCTCCACATGTAATTATAGACCAGTTTAACGTCTTTTGTGGGAAAAATGTTTGGAGGACTCTTAAGGGACTATAATACAGGAGTATGTGACTGTAAATATTATAAGTGATAACCAGCATGGGTTTACCAAGAACAGAAGTTGTCAGACTAACCTGATTTGTTTTTATGAGGTGAGTAGTAGCAAGGACAGAGGGGCGGCTGTGGATGTAGTAAGGTAAGTAATAGTCTGGAGAGAGGGGCAGCTGTGGATCTAGTGCTTCTGGATTTTGCAAAGGCTTTTGATACTGTCCCTCAGACGTTTAAATAGGTAAAGTAAGGGCTATAGGCTTGAAAAGTATAGTCTGTAATTGGATTGAAAACTGGCTGAAGGACCAGGTGGGACACAGATATCGAGGGTGGGATTAATAGCACCTTTTCTATTTTTGACACCAAGCTATGTAGTAATGTGCAGTCTATGGAAGATGTCCAAAGATTAGAAGCTGACTTGGACACAGTGATTCAGCATCAACTTGGCAAATGAGGTTTAAATGTGGATAAATGTGAAGTTATGCATCTGGGTAGTAATACATGTGCATCATACAGTATATCCTAGGGTAAGTAACACTGGGAGAGTCATGAACCAAAGGGTGTGAACCCACTATGCCATGTGACCAACCTCCTCTAAGGGCGTTGTCTAAGTGAACCCCTCGTTCTTCACAGTACCCCTGATGGTGGGGATAGACTTTCCCAAGGGGAACACCAGGTCGCTACCTCTTGAAGAGGATTGGCACACAAAGCAGCTGGTCCAGACGGACCAAGGAGGACCAGCACTAGGTACCAGAGGCGAGGCATAGACTTGCGGGACAGTGTTATACACTAATATTACCACTTTACAAAGCATTGGTGCTGCATCATCTGGAATATACAGTTCAGTTCTGGGCATCAGTCTATAGAAAGGATGCCTTGGACCTGGAAAAACTACAAAGGAGAGTAACTAAACTAATAAGGGGCAGAAAGATTAGTTAGAAAGATTTAAATAATAATATTTAGTCTTGTGAAGAGACGTCTAAGGGGGGACATGATTAACCTATACAAAAAATATAAATAGGCCATACAAAAAAATGCTGAAAAGCTGTTCCATATGAAATGCCCTCAAAAGACAAGGGGGTACTGCCTCCGACTGGATTAGAATAAATTCAGTTTCCAGAGGTGTAAAGGCCTCTTCACTAAGACTATTCCACAGATTCAGGGTTTAGATGAATTAAAGTAAATTACATTAATGCTTCTGAAAAGGTGTAGAAAACTAGGTCTCAGTCCCTTTTCTAAAATCGGTGTCCCCTCAAATCCCTTGGTTGATCTTGATGGACCACATTAACTGCGTAACTGCCTTGATTCAGAACCTCAACCAATTGAGTACTAGAGATGGCCCGAACTATCCGCCGGCGAACAGTTCCCGGCGAACATAGCTTGTTCGCGTTCGCCTCTGCCGGGCGAACATATGCGATGTTCGGTCCGCCCCCTATACATCATCATTGAGCAAACTTTGACCCTGTACCTCACAGTCAGCAGACACATTCCAGCCAATCAGCAGCATACCCTCCCTCCCAGACCCTCCCACCTCCTGCACAGCATCCATTTTAGATTCATTCTGAAGCTGCAGTCTTAGTGAGAGGAGGGAGAGTGTAATTGCTACTGATTTAATTGGGAAATCGATAGCTAGGCTAGTGAATTCAGTGTCCACTCCAGTCCTGAAAGACTCATCAGATCTCTGCTGTAAGGACAGCGTCCTGACAGCACCCCAAAAAGCCCTTTTTAGGGCTGCAACATTAGTCTGCTTTTTTTTTTCCTTTATATACATATTGCAGTTGCCTGGCCTGCCTGTGTGTGAGGAGCTGCAGGCCCACAGACTGTAGTGTGCCCACTGCCAGTGCCCACCCCTGTCATTCCGTGTGGTACAGGACTTTGCATCAAAAAAAGGCATTTAATTTTTACACTTTAATCTAAGGTTAGTTGCCTGCCAGTGTGTGTCAGACCGACTTCCACTGACTGTAGTGTGCCCACTGCCAGTGTCCACCACTCATACCGGCTGGCACAGGACTTTGCATAAAAAAAGGCATTTAATTTTTACACTTTAGTGTAATTTCAGTTGCTTGCCTACTGCTAGTGTGTGTCAGGCTGACTTCCACTGACTGTAGTGTGCCCACTGCCAGTGCCAACCACTGATACCGGGTGGCACAGTAGCTTGCCGATAAATAAGGCATTTAATTTTTAGACAGTAGTCTAAATTCAGTTGCTTGCCTGCTGCCAGTGTGTGTCAGGCCCTCTTCCACTGACTGTAGTGTGCCCACTGCCAGTGCCAACCACTGATACCGGGTGGCACAGTAGCTTGCCGATAAATAAGGCATTTAATTTTTAGACAGTAGTCTAAATTCAGTTGCTTGCCTGCTGCCAGTGTGTGTCAGGCCCACTTCCACAGACTGTAGTGTGCCCACTGCCAGTGCCAACCACTCATACCGGGTGGCACAGTACCTAGCACGCGTAGTACCACTTATCTATAAAAAAAGATGACAGGCAGAGGCAGGCCACCCCGCAGGGGCCGTCGTGGTCGTGGTGCTGTGATTTCCACTGTCCCTGGAATAATGCCCAGTTTTCAGAGGCCACGTACCCTGAACCCGAAAAATTCAGAGGACGTAGTTGACTGGCTTAGACAGGACACCCAATCTTCAACAGCTTCCGCTAAGAACCTTGACGCACCATCCTCCTCCAGCTCAGCTTCGTTCACCTGCTCTCAAGTTACCACGCACCCGCCCGTCGCCACCACCACTACCACCACAGCCGCTTCACTTGATCCGTCAGAGGAGTTATTTACACATCAGTTGGATGCAATTAGTGATGCGCAACCATTATTGCCAGATGATGTAGATTACGGGGATATGTCTCAGTCAGGCAGGATTACACACATGGACGTACAGTGATGATGATGATGATGATGATGTTGTACCCGCTGCTGCTTCCTTTGCTGAGGTGTCAGATACAAGTGAAGCGGTTGATGATGACGATGTGTCCACGGATGCCACGTGGGTGCCTACTCGAAGAGAAGAAGAGGGGGAAAGTTCTGAAGGGGAGACAGAGAGAATGAGGAGACGAGTTGGAAGCAGGGGAGGTCGTCGCAAGGAGTTAGTGGCACAGTCAGACAGCATGTATCGGCACCTGGGGTCAGCCAGACAGCACGCCAGTCAACGCATGCTGTTGCCACCACTAGAATGCCGTCATTGCAAAGCTCAGCAGTGTGGCATTTTTTTGTGTGTCTGCCTCTGATAAAAGCAATGCCATTTGCAACCTGTGCCAAAAGAAACTGAGTCGTGGGAAGTCCAACACCCACCTTGGTACAACTGCTTTGCGAAGGCACATGATCTCACATCACAAACGCCTATGGGATCAACACATGAGTACAAGCAGCACACAAACTCAAAGCCACCATGCTCCTCCTGGTCCAGCATCTTCAGCCACGCCAACCACTGCTGTCCTCCCTGCCCCCTCTCAACCACCCGCCACTCCATCTCTCACCTTCAGCAGTTCCTGCTCATCTGCCCACAGTCAGGTGTCTGTCAAGGACATGTTTGAGCATAAGAAGCCAATGTCACAAAGTCACCCCCTTGCCCGGCGACTGACAGCTGGCTTGACGGAACTCTTAGCCCGCCAGCTTTTACTCATACCAGCTGGTAGAGTCTGAGGCCTTCAAAAATTTGTCGCTATTGGGACACCACAGTGGAAGGTACCTGGACGAAATTTTTTTCAAAAAGGCAATCCCAAACCTCTACCATGTCATTGAAAAGGAAGTCATGGCATCTCTGGCATACAGTGTTGGGGCAAGGGTCCATCTGACCACTGATACCTGGTCTGCAAAGCACGGTCAGGGCAGGTATATCACGTATACTGCGCATTGGGTCAACCTGCTGACGGCTGACAAGCATGGAATGCGTGGCTCCGCAGCGGAGTTGGTGACACCACCACGACTTGCAGGCAGACCTACTGCCACCTCCTCTACTCCTACTCCATCCTCTTCAATATCCTCCTCGGCTGAGTCCTCTTCTGCTGCGGCGCCTGGCTGCACATCAACTGATTCCCCCAGCTCCCCAGGGGCTATTCCACATCCCGGATACGACAGTGTCACGCTATCTTGGGGTTGACTTGCCTGAAAGCAGAGAGCCACACAGGACCAGCACTCCTGTCCGCCCTGAACGCACAGGTGGATCAGTGGCTGACCCCGCACCAACTGGAGATCGGCAAAGTGGTGTGTGACAATGGAAGCAATCTGTTGGCGGCATTAAATTTGGGCAAGTTGTCACATGTGCCGTGCATGGCACATGTGTTGAATCTCATCGTACAACGTTTTGTGTCTAAGTACCCAGGCTTACAGGACGTCCTCAAGCAGGCCAGGAAGGTGTGTGGCCATTTCAGGCGTTCCTACACGGCCATGGCGCACTTTTCCGATATTCAGCGGCGAAACAACATGCCAGTGAGGCGCTTGATATGCGACAGCCCGACACGTTGGAATTCAACACTCCTAATGTTCGACCGCCTGCTCCAACAAGAAAAAGCCGTCAACGAGTATTTGTATGACCGGGTGCTAGGACAGCCTCTGCGGAGCTGGGAATCTTTTGCCACGTTACTGGACACTCATGCGCAATGCCTGTAGGCTTATGCGTCCTTTTGAGGAGGTGACAAACCTAGTCAGTCGCACCGAAGGCACCATCAGCGACCTCATCCCATTTGTTTTCTTCCTGGAGCGTGCCCTGCGAAGAGTTCTGGATCAGGCTGTAGATGAGCGTGAAGAGGAAGAGGAAGAGTTGTGGTCACCATCACCACCAGAAACAGCCTTGTCATCATCGCTTGTCGGACCTGCAGCAACGCTGGAAGAGGAGTATGAGGAAGAGGAGTCAGAGGAGGAATGTGGCGGCTTTGAGGAGGAGGAAGACCAACCACAGCAGGCACCCCAGGGTGCTCGTTGTTGTCACCTATCTGGGACCCATGGTGTTGTACGTGGCTGGGGGAAGAACAGACCGTCAATGACATCAGTGAGGACGAGGAACGGGAAAATGAGTAGCTCTGCATCCAACCTTGTTCAAATGGGGTCTTTCATGCTGTCATGTCTGTTGAGGGACCCACGTATAAAAAGGATAAAGGAGAACGATCTGTACTGGGTGGCCACGCTACTAGACCCCGGTATAAGCAGAAAGTGGCAGAAATGTTACCAAATTACCGAAAGTCGGAAAGGATGCAGCAGTTCAAAACCAAACTAAAAATATGCTTTACACAGCTTATAAGGGGATGTCACAGCACAACGGGAATCTAACAGGGGAAGAGGTGAGTGTAATCCTCCTCCTACCACGGCGGCAAGGACTGGACGATTTACAGATGTGTTGTTGATGGAGGACATGCGGAGCTTTTTCAGTCCTACTCATCGCCACAGCCCTTCGGGATCCAGCCTTAGAGAACGACTCGACCGACAGGTAGCAGACTACCTCGCCTTAACAGCAGATATCGACACTCTGAGGAGCAATGAACCCCTTCACTACTGGGTGTGCAGGCTTGACCTGTGGCCTGAGCTATCCCAGTTTGCGATAGAACTTCTGGCCTGCCCTGCTTCAAGTGTCCTGTCAGAAAGGACCTTCAGTGCAGCAGGAGGCATTGTCACTGACAAGAGAAGTCGCCTCGGTCAAAAAGTGTTGATTACCTCACCTTCATAAAGATGAATGAGGCATGGATCCCGAAGGGACTGACAGTGGGGGATACGCTTGACTAACAAAAGGCCTGATTACATGCCATGGCCTCAAAATGGTCCCCACGCTGCTGTATTTAATGTCTGCATACCGGATGACTTTCGTGAATTCTCCACCACCAACTAGGGTTCAAGCCGCAATGTTTTAGTCACTTTTCTGCCTGGAAAACATAAATTTTTCCGGCCGCTGCTACAATAGCGGCTGCAACAGTGCCATTATTTTTCAGGCATGTGTACATGCCTAATTTTTCTGTCCTATGGTGCAGCACTGTGGCTGCAAAAACAAACCAAAAAAAAGGCACATACAAGTGTCAATTCCCTTCGTGATCGTTACCTTGTTGTGGTGAAGGGGCTTATGTATCACAATGAAGCAATCATCATCACCTCTATAAGTGTGTTGGCAATGTTGCCACACCCCAGATGATAAGGCCGTTGCTTCATTATGGTCAGACCAAAAGCGATCGGGTGGCCACGCTACTAGACCCCGGTATAAGCAGAAAGTGGCAGAAATGTTACCAAATTACCGAAAGTCGGAAAGGATGCAGCAGTTCAAAACCAAACTAAAAATATGCTTTACACAGCTTATAAGGGGGATGTCAATGGGGGATTCGACAATGGTTAATCAATTCGACCGGATAGGGTCCGTAACAGGATTAAACTGATAGCAATAGTACTAGTTAAGACACCACTCATATAGGGTGTCACAGCACATTGCTCTGTGCACGCGCAGTGCCCCAATTTGGGAGTAAGAGGACCGACCAAGCTGCTTTTTCCATCTCCCGGTTCCTGAAATCAATTCAGTTTAGTGTATGAGAGTTTGGTCTGTCACTGTGAAGGCAGTCGAAGGTACCCGGCCTAAATTTTTTTCACAAAAGGCAATCCCTGATATGGGACGTAACAGGGATTAAACTGATGAGAATAATACTACAGAAAATACCACTCATATCAGTGGAGGGAGCCAGCGTTTTTTAACCATCTCCCCGTTCAAAAAATCTATTTAATAAATGGCCCCTAGATTGGGGAGTCGGGGACGTTAGAGGGATTAAACTGATGAGAATAGTACTACAGAAAATACCACTCATATCGGGTGTGACAGTAAATTGCACGGCGCAGACGCAGTGACCGTGGTTTAAAACAGAGTGGAGGGAGCCAGCGTTTTTTAACCATCTCCCCGCTCGAAAAATCTATTCAATAAATGGCACCCAGATTGGGGACGTTAGAGGGATTAAACTGATGAGAATAGTACTACAGAAAATACCACTCATATCGGGTGTGACAGTAAATTGCACGGCGCAGACGCAGTCACCGTGGTTTAAAACAGAGTGGAGGGAGCCAGCGTTTTTTAACCATCTCACCGTTCGAAAAATCAATTCAATTCATCTTTTGGGGACCCTTGGTGTTGTACGTGGCTGGGTGGAGGAAGAAACCTTCAATGACATCACCGGACGTGGCTAGCTTGGTATCCAACCTTGTGCAAATGGGGAGTTTGCGGTTGTGCAAATGAACTGTTTGCGGTGCATTAAAAGGGGAGTTTGGTCTGTCAATGTCAGTGAAGCGGGCGTAACCCTTACACTACCTGATCGATACAACATCATACCTGATCGTATACACACACTGGATGTTTTAAAGCACGTTATTCCAAACAATTTAGGAATGTTAGTTGATTTATGCCCTTTATGGATTAAAACCCGACTCTGCGTCAACTACGTAATTTTCCATGGGAGTTTTGCCATAGATCCCCCTCCGGCATGCCACAGTCCAGGTGTTAGACCCCTTAAAACAACTTTCTCATTACTATTGTGGCCAGAAAGAGTCCCTGTGGGTTTTAAAATTCGCCTGCCAATTGAAGTCTATGGCGGTTCGCCCGGTTCGCCCGTTCGCGAACATTTGTGGAAGTTCGCGTTCGCTGTTCGCGAACTGAAAATTTTATGTTCGCGACATCACTATTGAGTACATAGTTATCAATTAAGGTTCCTTTTTCTGTTTGAATTAAGTTTGACTATTACGGGACTCTTGATTATTGATAATTATTTAAAAGTCTAGATAAATAATTGAGTGAGAATATGGCTAGTTTTTTGACAGGCACTGTGTTTACGGAAGCCCTAATTAATGGAAGCAAAGGATATCTTTTCTGAGAAGGAAATTCCTGGTCTCACCACCTCTGTAACCTATAAACTTGTCTTTAAAGATCTGTATATAGGCTATAGGGGAGAATATTAAGTCCTGGTGGGAGGTAAAATCTCTGGAAAGCTATCTGGAATATAAGATGGTACTCAAGGGCTTACATATTCCCATAGTCCCTGCCACACGCATATCCTCCCCTACTTTAAACAACCAGTGGGAAGAGGAGCCTAAACCTTATGAGAATTATTTTGAAGGAGGAAAAAAAAGCCTCTCAGAGTAAGTCTAAAAGATTGCGTGAATTGATTGAAACGGCTCTGAAGTTTAAAACCGACTCAGAATCCGATTAACGTGAAGCATCTTTACAAACGTCGGTTGAAAGATTTCAGAGCCTATTAAAATATCGGAAACAGACAGTTTATTAGGGATTTAAGTGACTTTAAAGAGAATAGTGCATATCGGTTGGAGAAAAAGTGTGGGGCTCCCTCTGGATCTGAGATTTCATCATCAGAAGTAGATCTCTCAGATACAGAGACCCATCAAACTTCCAACAAAGGGGGTTTTAATAAAGGAACACCTTTCCCTAAGTGACATGGTAAGAAATGGCAAAGATGGGGCAGGGAAACAGGAAGCACACAGGTCGGAGGCTATCGGACTGTCTCAGCCTCCTCTTCCTCACCAACTTCCGTCGACAATACCAACACATCTTTTTAAGCACAGAACCAAACCCTGTATCAGCTGCGGGACAGAAACAGAGGTGGTGGGAATCGGGCACCAGTGACAACTTACAGGTAATTATAAATCTTTCTTCACGTATACCGAATGAGGCTGAAATGAATCTACTAAGTAACGGCCCATTTTGTTCCCACTACTGAATTTAGACTTTTTACCTGGGTGAAGGACCTACATCTCTTCTGTAGAAAGCTTAAGTGGCATACATTCTTTAAAAATACAAATAGACAGTCATGTGAGAAATTAGGCATCAATGAAAGTGATTTTCCTGATTTACATGTATTTATGGAACTATGGGAAGAAGGTTCGCGTAACCTAGGAGAGGGTTCATTAACCGATCTTTGTCCGAAAAGTACCAGAATGCCCCCCTTGTATTAATATATCGATGTATTCCTTCAAATGGTTATTCCTGACCTAGAAAATCTGCAAGTGAGATGTCCCTTTCAAAACAATTTATCTAGAAGTGAGATGGAGGCCTTAAAGACCCTGGAGAGGGATAAGTCAATCATTATTAAACCATCAGACAAGGGATGCAATCTGGTAATTTTACAATATAGCAATAACAAATAACAAAACAGGTGCACACTGCGGTCTTACAAAGCCCTCAAACTAATGTTAAAATTGAGAGATTAGTCAACATGTCCTACAGTGGAGGACATGTCTTAAGCCCGAGCACCGCCAAGGTCTCTCAAGTAGCTCGGGACCTAACACTCACTTACCTGTGCCATATGGGCAATACCAGGGGCCAGTGGGCAAAATTACAGTTATGTATTAGGCCGACTCGCAGCAAACTCCTCAGTATTATATTTACACAAACCTGTGAGGCCTGGGCCATATCAGCCAGTCTTGGGTGGGGCTCACAGCCCTCTCCCTCTTCCCATTGCAGGCATGGTTACATGCTGGAGGTAACTGAGGAGTCTGCTGCGAGTCGGCCTAATACATTCCTGTAATTTTGCCCACTGGCCCCTGGTATTGCCCATATGGCACAGGTAGGTGAGTGTTAGGTCCCGAGCTACTTGAGAGAGCTTGGCGCGGTGCTCGGGCTTAAGACATGACCTCCACTGTAGAACATGTTGACTAACCTCTCAATTTTAACATCAGTTTGAGGTCTTAGTAAGACCGCAGTGTGCACCTGTTTTGTCATTTGTTATTGCTATATTGTTATATTTATCACATCCACACTATTGCTATCTTGTGTAGAATGTCTATTGTGGTACTTGTGGTCCGCTGCGGGCATCCTCCGCCGTATGCATTTTTGCTGGGGATCGCCATTTGCAATGGGCCACAAGTGCAGGATCTGCTCCCCTGTATATATATGCACAACTGCATTTTTGGGTTGAGCACATCCTGCTTCATGCCACCTTTCAGTTGGTTTGTGAATCTGGAAATTTTGGATCATGAGAGATACAGAAAAACGTGCCTTGACATCTTGAAGGATCAGGAGGGATAGCGAGTACCATCAGTCAACCCCACCACTAGTTATTTGATGGAGTTAAAAAACATTTTGAAGCTGGGGATTACAAAGAAGGTCATTAATGAGGCAGAGTATAATTTTATTCTTCCAGATGCACCACAAATTGCAACCTTCTATGGGCTCCAGAAAATTCACAAAGGGACTAACCCTCTTAAAGCCTCCCTATTTGTCAGGTGTCAATTCATTGATACAGAATTGTGGGATATGTGTTGACAGTGTACTGTAAGACAATTTGTTCTCTCGCTCCCATCTTACACAAGGGATACATTGGTTTCCTGAAGAAAATTGAGACCCTTAATGTAGGCCCCTTATGTCTACTTGCCAGCATAGACGTTGTCACTTAATAGCACTATCCCACATGAGAAGGCACTATCAGCGGTGGCATATTACTTATGCACTAGGGAAGCACATTGTAGGGCCCACAAGCAATTCATTCTTACTCTCATTAAGTTTATCCTTGCTCACAATTTTTTTCTATTCAACACACGATTTTACCACCAGTTCAGGGGGAGGACAATGGGGAGCCCTTATGATCCCACTTATGCCAATCTCTTCCTGAGCTGGTGGAAAGATATCATCTCTCCAAATCAGCACACTTCGGTGGAATGACATTTATTCTGGACACATTACATCAATATTTTCTTGTTATGGAATGGGAGCAAGGATGAATGTGTCCGCTGCATTGACACCCTAAGCATCAAGCTTTGTCTGAAATTCATCTATGAGATTCAGGAGGAGTGTATTACGTTTCTCGATGTGAAAGTATGTAAACAGCCCTAAAAAAAAAAAAAGGTATTTCGAGGGGTCAATACTTATGGGTCCAGAGAAATTGCTCTAACTCCGAGGATTTCCATGTTGAGGCCAAAAAAACTCTATAATAGGATTTTGGATAGGGGGTATCCAGAAGGAATACTAAGGAATGCCTTTAAGCAAGTACAGACGGGATAAAACTGACCTCCTTACCCCCAAAATATCATTGGATAATGAACAAGCTCCTATCAGATTGATTTCAACATAAGATAGTGTCAATGTGGAAATTAGGACAGTTATTAATAAGTATTGGCCGATTCGTTTGATGGACTCAGATTTATCAAGTGTAGTCACTACTCGTCTAAGTATAACATATCGCAAAGGGAGGAGTTTAGGGATCATCTGGTACAGTGTCACTATATGGCCCCTATGGGGACTGGTACGTGGCTGGACCAGAAACCAACAGGCATGTTCCGCTGTGGAGTGTGCAAGGCGTGTGAATTCATTTCTGCATTATAATGTGAGTCCGTATGACATGATGACAAGCGTTGCTCTTAGAATCACTGCACACTTCACTAATTTGGGCAGTCACGGCGCCAAAACTGACCAAATAACTGAAGTATTAATTCAGCCTTACAGGTCAATGTTAGAGCCAGGTATAAAGAACCTGCAGAGGCCCAAGATCCTACTATAGAGTGAAAGAGCACACTTTTACAGTCAGCCGATTCCACATAGATGTCTACAGAACCTGTTCTATTAAACGCTTATACAAGTAGAGCCCCCCTACAGAGTGGAGAGGGTGTCAGCAGTATATTTGTGTCAACGTCGTCACTGACTATTTTGCCCTTCCTCTGATCCATCAGAACAATAACCCCCAAAAAACAGATCCTGTCTGTTGAGCATCTGCCTTCACTAGTTCAGCATTTGGTCAGTAATCCATCAGTATTGCTAATGTAATAATAAATAATTAAAAATAATTAATTATTATAATTAATAAAATAATAATAAATACAGGAGTGGATCCAAAACAGAGATGACACGTGAATGGAATATTTGCATGTCTTCTGTGTTTTGTACCCACTCCTGCTTTTGGCTACCAAATCATAAGCCTTGTTGAGGAAGGGTGGCATGAGTATATATATATGCATGCCCCTGTAGGCATGCATATATATTAGGCGTAACTGGACCACTAATAAAGCAATGTGCGCAGATGTGCCTGACATCTGCCTTTGTTATTCCCCAGGGGCTCATTACTGCCCCTGTTGGAATATGGGTGTGTGTTCCTTTAAATATCCCCTTGAATTATATGCCCCCTTTATATATATTAAAATATGCCCTCATTTCTATAATTCCCCCCCCCCCCCTACTCCATAGGCCCCTCTAGATGTCCCTTATGTGACCTGGAACCAGTTACATCAATGTGAATGTGCCCCAAGCATTCACATTGATGTAATCTGGTTAGAGGCACCAGGATGACCGGACAAGGTCCGACCATCCTGGTGCGAACAAAAGGTTTGAATTCTAAAAGAATTCAAACCCTTTTGTTATAATTATCTACAGCCCAGCTGCAGATAATTATACATAATAGAGAGAAGGGGAGATACCTCCCCTCCCTCTATTATGCGCATTCCGGCAGCGTGATTACTATCGCGCTGTCCGGAATGCAGGGAGAGACAGGCAGGAGATCAAAGGAGCTCCCCGTCTGTCAGCCCGCGCGCGCGGCCCTGCGGCGTGCGTGCAGGGACGCGCGGGCAGGCGCGGTGATATCATCTCACCGCGCCGGCCCACGTGTCCCTCACAGTGGTGCGCGCTCGCGCACCACTGTGTGGGCGGTGCGGCAGTGCGGGCTGCCGGACATATAAGTCCGGCAGGCCCTGCACTGGGAAGAAAGCAGCCTGCCACCCGGACGAGGAGGACCCCCCCCCTATAGACGAGCAACCCCTGGACAACGAGCATATTAAGTATCCCTATTAACCCCCTAAAAACCCTACCACTACCCCACCAACGATTAACCCCCTAAAAACCCTACCACCACCCTACCAACGATTAATCCCCTAAAAACCCTGCCACTCTATTTACCCCTGCCTATTCTACCCCTACTACACTCCTGCCCATCTATTAACCCCTACTCCCCTACCACTATCCCACCAACGCTTTACCCCTGAACCACCTACCCCAGCTGCCTTGCAGGAACTTCCCTGCTCCCTAATATTATAACCCTGTGTCTGTGGCCTGCATACCCCCGGCAGCACCACAGTTAACCTTTGTCGCTCCTTTAGGGATAGTGTAGAACCAGGAGGGGTGGGTTGCCATATTAAGTGTGTATGTGTAACTTGTATTAGCTAGGGTTGTGGGTGGAAATTGGGATTGTGTAGTGTAGTTAGTATTGTATTTGTAGTGTTATGTTATTTAGTACATATCTGTGTGCGTCAAGTTTTAATAAATACCGTTTTACTGGTAGAATTGTGTAGCGTGTATTTATTAGCGGTTAGTGTAGCAAGTTAGGCGCATGCAGGTAGTAAGTGTAAGCGACCTGGTGACGTGATAAGCAATAGAAGTGCATTGTTAAGAATATAAATAGGCGTGACTATCTATAGACGGTTTAAGCCTATTTATGAATATTAATTACTGATATTCGCTTAATATTGGTAATTAATATTCTCCCTTTACATTGGTGTTGTGGCTAAGGGTCGCTAGAACTGTAAATTATCAGGCAGGAGAGACGTGGTCAGCGGTGAGTGTGAACGTCTAAGACCTGATAATTTCGGACAGGAGAAACGATCCTTCCCATTAATACCAAGAATTGACCAAAGTCTTATGCAGAGAATCTATAATCGATCTGAGTACTAATATTTGTTCTATTCCTTTGCACGGTCACCGTCGTTTGGAGTGGAAGAAGGATACGTCACGGGAAGAGATCCATCTGCGTGGGAGGTGTGTACAGGTCCGGCTGGGCGGGAAGAAGCGATCTGGAAGAAAGGACTTCTTTCAAGCAGCCGCAAGGGATGGAAAAGTACAGCACCGCGAAGAAGATGGAGGCTCAGAAAAGTGTGAGTATGAACTTCTCCACACTCCAACACTTAACTAGAAACAGCACTTTTAATCCCATTCCCCCTACTACATACAAATCCGCTGAGCTGCTGTGGTCCGCCTTGCTGGACCAGGCTTACGCTCATGATCGGGTTTGCATTAGTAAGAGTATCTTTAAGACAACCAAACGCCTCCAAATGTTAGCCAAATTGGTTCTCACCTATGAGGATATCATTTGGAAGGCGGAACACACAGATGCACTCGCCAGCGCAAGAAAGGCAGAGGAAGTTGCGGACAAGGCAAAGGAAGTTGCGGACAAGGCAAACTTCCACTGCAATTGTTGCATTGATAACTATAGGAGAATACACACTAGAAGCGCAATTACAAGAAGAGGCCCAGTGTACAGTTGAGAGGGGCAGAGAAATCTGTATGTTAGAGTCGAGACTCTCGGACAAGGAGAGTCTCTACTCTGATGTGGACAGAGAGCTACTCCAGCTGTACACTGAGATTAATCAATATAGGAACAATGCGGCATCTATGGATGCCCTGATTGTTCAGATGAGGAAGGATCTGGCTGCAAAGACGCAAACTATTGCAGATTTGTCCAGGCCTAGTACCAACGGTATGGTGCCCACGAAACAAGTTTGTGTTTCGGGAGTGGCACAGGGGGAGACAGCGGCGACAGCGCCAAGGTCTCCAACGGATATTACGTCCGTAATGGTAGATACTAGGGGACAGGTGGAACGGTCGCTACGGTTCACCCCGACACCCGGGGAGAACACGTGTAGCAGCCGTTTCCAGGAACAGGACAACGGTTGGGGAGAGGAAAGTGGATGGCCATATTCCACTTCCAATCCGCCAACACGTCCGGAGAAACAGGAAGAGGTGTATCCTAACCATTCCAGTATGGAAAGGATAAACTTCCTGTTGCGGATCTGCAAGGAGATCCCGAAATACGATCCCAATGTAGATCCGTTCACCTCATGCGATATTTTCGAAGGTCACTGTAACAAATATTCAGTGGCTCCGGAATATCGCATGGAGCTGTTCAAATTGTGGTTACCGATACACCTTAATCAAAGGTATGAGGTAACGGGGAGGATGCAACCCATGAACGGCCAGTTTCATGACAAGGATGAACGTCTCTCCATACTCAAGAGACTGGCCACGAGTCACTGGGATGTCACTCCAGAGGTCCTGTCAAAGTTCAAGCCTTCTATACATGATGAACCCTTATCATTGTGTAGTCTGTTTGAAGCTATGTACAGGAGGGTTACCAAAGATCAAGGTATGGGGATTCCACAAGGCATGGTGCGCATGTTTGTGGAAAAGTTCCCATACCTTGATACTGCAATCAGACTGAGTGCAGCTAGGGAGCCATCCCTCACGGACGCGGCCATGATTATTGAGCAGTATAGACAGGACATACTGCACAATAAGAAGTCCGTTAAAGTGAGGGAGTGTGTGCCGGTACGCGTTAAGTCGCACGACAAACGGGTACAGCACACGAAGTTTACATCTACCGTTCGCCCCACGGCCCCGCCGTTGGAAAAGGCAAGAAACTAAGTGTTTTCTGTGCCTACAACAGGGGCATATACAGAAGAAACTGTCCACAATGGTTAAAGATTAACCGGACAAATTCAGAGAGAAATGGCAACAATAACGGTTTCAGGATGAAACCTAATGTTGCCAAGCCTGTGGAGGAACAGGTTGATAGGAATATGGGACAGTCATCAGGTCAAGCGCCAAAATGCTTGGCGGTTGTGAATGTCCCAGGGGGGGTGGAATCAAAGGATTCCACACCCCAGGAACAAGAAAAGAGCGTACAAGTGGCAGTATGTACCACTCAGGTACCTACTGGGAGTCTGGTAGATATCGAATGAGGATTAGGGGTCCCTAAAGAATTGGCATCAGTATGTCCAATCATACTGGATTCTTCAGGGAGACCCCATATAAAAGCCATGATAAAAGATAAGGAAACGAAAATCATGCTTGATACTGGTGCGGAAATCTCCATTACCAATATCAAACATGATTTACACCCCAACAGCCCTCAGTGTGTGGTGATCGGATTTGATCACCAACAAGGGGGGGTGAAGGCCCACAGAATTGATGAGGTAATCATTCAGCTTACCAAGTGCACGACCCTCAGGATACCCATGTGGTATTACCCCGGTTCTGATAACATTATCGGAACCGATGTAATGACACAAAATGGGTGGATCCTGGATCTGGCAAATTGTATTGTGTGGAAAGGTCCCAGACGAGCCAAGGTGTTTGTCATCCAACGCCAGTGTCTGGGACCACCTTTGCCAGCAGTAGACAACTCTACTGATGTGCTTGAACACAAATGGCCTGAGGTCTCACACAATCCAGACCTCGAGCCTATTGTGTACGAGTACCCTGATCTGTGGGCCCAAAGCAAAAATGACTGTGGCAGGCTGATTGGCGTTCAGGTGGACATACAGGGTCCTGACCCTCCACCTCAACGCCAATATCGATTTCCACCAGAGGCCACCCATTCAATCATGGACACAGTCCATAAATTGAAGACCAAAGGTGTGGTCATAGAGGGCAATTCTAAGTGCAACAATGCCCTCTGGCCAGTTAAGAAAAAGGACACCAATGCATGGAGGCTGACCATAGACCTCTGGGTCCTTAATAAGTACACCACAATGTCAGCACCAGTGGTGGCTCAAACGCCCGACATCATGGCCAGGATAAGCGGCAAAAGCCGCGTATTCGTGACCATTGATGTTGCCAACGGGTTCTTCTCCATCGAACTCACGAAGTCCTGTCGGTACAAATTTGCCTTTAAGGTGGGGGACAAACAGTACATGTTTGCTGTACTGCCCCAGGGGTTCCACAGCACCCCCACGTATTTCCATCAGGCATTGGCGGCTGTGCTGAGCGTGTTCTCACGGCCGGAATGCATTCTGTAATACGTGGATGACCTGCTTTTGCATACAGAGACCATGGAGGAACACTTGGTTCTGTTGAGAGAGCTGCTGGGACTTCTGGCAAAGTCAGGACTCAAGCTGAGTCCCCATAAGGCAAATTTGGCCAAAGCGGAGGTAATTTTCCTCGGGGTCCAAATCTCTTTTGGAACCAAAGGAATCACGACGGCCTGTGTGGAAGCCATGGTAAAGTTACCCAGGCCTGGCACTCTTCAGGATTTGAGAAAATTCCTGGGGGTGGCCAACTTCATGAGGGAGTTCATAGAAGACTTCGCGGCCAAGGTGAAACCTCTTTATGAACTCCTTCGAGGAGAAGAACCCTCAATCAAAGTTTGGTCCGATGCGCAGAAAGAGGCCTTTTCAACTCTGAAGAGGGACCTCTCCTCGGCACCTGTGTTGGCCACTCCACATCCCGATGGAGAAATGGCCATACAGGCGCATGCAGGGATGGAGTCTATCTCAGCGGTCCTACTACAGAAAGTAGGGTACGAGACCAGACCGCTGGGATATTTCTCCAGGTTACTTTCGCCCGTCGAACGAGGGTTTGATGAATGTGCCAAACAGCTGGCAGCCATACATTATGCCGTTAAGACCACGGAGCATATTGTTGGCTTCCGGCCCCTCACTTTGCAGACTCCACATTCCCCGCTGGCACTTTTGCTCCGTGATACTCTCCCTGGAGTCTCCCAACAGAGATTCGGGAGATGGATCATGGATCTCAGCGGCCGGAATTTGCAGGTGGACCACAAGGCCAAGTATGTTCTGTCCCAGATGCTGAACCTGACTGGAACTGAACATGACTGTGGCCAACCAGAAATGGACGACTCTCCACAGATGTTCAGGACTGACAGCCATCCAGATGACAGGGTCATCTTTGTAGATGGCTCTCGGTTTTATCTGGATGGGGAATATGTCACAGGTTTTGCTGTGCTGGATGAGACCACTGGTACCCAGAGTCTTGTCCGGCTACCGGGTCACATGTCAGCACAACGGGCAGAACTGGAGGCTGTTAAGGAAGCCTTGCTTCTTCAGCCTCCAGGGGAACGAGCTATATATAGCGACAGCTCATATGTAGTTCGTTCCCTCACACTGCACCTTGACGTGTGGAAGAGAAGAGGATTTGTGGACAGCCAAATCAAACCTCTGGCTCACGTGTCAGTCCTGAAAGAGCTGTGGGAGTGGGACAAGGCACACATGGCGGAAGCAGCCATCATCAAAATCCCGGCGCATCAAAAAGGGGACGAACCTTTGACAATAGGAAACAATCAGGCAGACGAACTGGCAAAACTGGCTGCAGTTTCTGGGACTCTTCGGGAACCAGGCACTGAGCCACTGCCCAAGTACCAGATTGCAGCACGTACCCATCTGAGTGACGGCCCGGTGTCATTTGAGGAGGAACAAGCCAAGGATCCTCTTCTAATGACACATCCAGGCACCACAGCATCCCTGGTCCTTTACAACAGGGGATCCTGTGTTACGACACCGGGACACAGTCGCTTCCTCTTCCAGTGGTTCCACAGCATCTGCAAGCAGAGCTGACGCGGTTGAACCACCAACTGTTTGGACATCTTGGCCGGAATAAGCTCTTGCCTCTCTTGAGAGACAAATTGTACTGGCCTGGGATGTCCAACACGGTAGAGGAGGTCACGCAACAGTGCCTGGTGTGTGCTCAGGTTAACCCAAGGGCGCCAGCCCTGAAACCGGTGTTGCAGCGGGTTCCTCCTGCTGATGGTCCATGGTCCGCAATCCAAATTGACTTCATCGGACCTTTGCCAACTGGGAGTCGTAACTGTCGTTACGCCCTGGTGATAGTGGATGTCTTCTCGAAATAGGTAGAAGCCATCCCTACGGTCAATGATACGGCCTCCACCACTGCCCGTGTTCTCTGGGAACAAGTTCTGTCACGATGGGGGATCCCCAGAGTGATAGAATCAGACAGAGGGACCCATTTCACGGGTAAGGTCATGAAAGCGCTTTGTGGTCTCCTAGACATAAAGCAGAGGTTTCATGTGTCTTATCACCCTCAGTCAGCGGGCATCATGGAACGGATGAACCGAACCATCAAAACCCAGCTTTCCAAGGCATTGCTGGAGAAAGGTTCCTCTTGGGTAACCTCTCTTCCAGCGGTGCTAATGGGTATCCGAGCCACCAAGGCCTCCAGTACCGGCATCTCCCCATTTGAACTCATGACCGGACGAAAGATGCCCCTATGTTTACCAAACGAACCCCAAGTGTCGGAGCCCACGAAAAACGCCATCGCCAGGGACATGTTTCTCCAACAGGTTCAGCAGAACCTGAAGGAGTTACTGCCTCATGCCGCTATACGGTTGCACAAACCGTACCTACAGGGGGAGACACCAATGCCCGCTGTAGGAGAGATGGTTATGGTAAAAGTTTTTCGTCGGGCTGGCCCATGGGATGCAAACTGGGAAGGACCGTACAAAGTCCTTGAAGTAATGGGAGACACCATGCTGAAGGTACAAAGGCCTATCACAAACAAAAAGAAATCCCGTAGACGCCAGGAAGTCTTGTGGCTTCACGTCGACCAGGCCAAAGCCACCCGAGCCTCTCCAACTCGATAGCATATGACGTTCCGAGTTGGGTGAGGGGGGGGGGGGAGGGAAGTAGGGCTTGGCAGGTCAGTGATGAATCCATTACACATAACATTCCGTCTAGTTACAGAACACAAGAGGGAGACACTTCATGGGTCCACACTACCAGGAAAAAGATAGGCGTCCTCTGAGTGGGATACGTATCCAGCTTGTGACATTGGTGGTAAGCATGTTGGAGGCGGGCTCAGCCTCTACAGGGGAGGGCCTGGGGACTAATATTGGTATGGCCAGCATATCAATTAATAGACCCGGCCTTTTAATGGTGGAATGTTTGGGTGGCAAAATCCTGGAACCATACGAGAACTTTACCTTTACACTAGGTCAATGGTATCTGTATGGTTTCCAGAGAGAGGGTTTTGCCAATGGTGTAATTCAGCATTATACCCCGGTGGAGAATGTGTCTGCCATACAACATGAATTACATGCCCTCTGTCTCAAGGAATTCAGTCATTTTCAGGACTCAGACCCTACACCTATCAAATCCCTGAGATGGGTATCTAGGGACCCACACTTGCATCCTTACCAGCAAGTGAGAGCCAACACTACCACAGTGTTGTGCACCAAGGAGGGTTTTCTGAGTCCTGAAGATGTCACTGGGGCAGAGTACAGCGGTTGGTACATCCTGAAAGCTACCTTCCTAGGAAAGGATAGCAGAGACGGGTTAAGGGTTAGGACATATTTCGATAGGCCCATTCCAGTAAAAGGTACCCTGAAGGCTTATTGTATGTTGAGGGATTCCCGGATGATTATCACCAGGGAATCCAGTTATGTACAGGGACATGTGTCCACAGATTACTTACGAACCAGTGTAATGATGTTAAAGTTAAACTGCAGTGACTCTGGTCAGGCCATTTGGAATGATCAGAGTGGTTCGGTAAAACTAGAGGGCTTGTATAGAGCCACAGTTTTAAAGGTACGGACCGATGCCAAGGACCCTAGGTATGCTCAGTTAAAGGGATCTCCATCCATACGATCTTTCATGATCACAACCATGAGAGACAACTGCGTTCCTGAGGTGATGGGATACTACTTCGTCACCTATGCACCGCCCCTATCCATCAATTGGCAGACCCTATAGCTCCTCATCTGTCATCCCCTTGGAAGATCATCACGGATGCCAAATTCATCCTGTTCACCTGGAGAATTTCCGTAGAGGACTTCCGAGTTGACCATTGGGATCATCGGTGTGAGGAGTTTGTTAGGAACCAAATTGATCTGGTAACAGGTTGGATACAGGCGGGGCAAGAGGTCAGGAAAGAAGACTCCCGGTATAGGAAGAACAAGGGGAGGAGAGATCTAGTGGCTATGGGACTTGGCGGAGGTGCGTTGGGAGTGGGCGCCCTGAACACTATGGATATGGAAGTCCTGAGAAGTAAGCTTGGGGAGGTTGCGTGACATGCCGGGGAAGGATTTAAGACCCAGCTTGATGTAAACCATGTCTTAGAGAGTTTACAGCATTCACACATAGATGCCACTACCTCTCTATCTTCTGCTATACGTGAGAAGTTTAGGAGGTTAGTTGTGGGTCTCTTGGAGGAGCAGGACCGGGCTCAACTTGCCCTGGCATGTACGCAGGTCCAAAGCGAACTCTCGGACAACCTTAAACATTGTCTCAGCGGTCCACAGCGGCCACTTCCTATTCAACCTCCATCAGCGAATAAGTCCACTGATTTCTCCTTTTGCCATGAATCACACCAAGTGGTGGGTGGTTCAGTGGCATGGGTGTCAAAATCTAACCTGCACTGCTTCGTCCTTGGCACCAGTGTCCGGTCGCCTCAGACAGGGATACAGTGCCATCCACCTAGGTACAGTGATAAATAACCAGACTGTGCTTCATCCACAGCTCCCCTCGGGTGTTCTAACCTATGAAGAAGGCCATCCCTCCTTATTTGACACGGAGGGATGTTGGATGAGAGAGGATGCCATCCTCTGTCAGGGTAGTCAGGATCGGGTGCTCAGACACCAATGTTGGAACACCGAGGGGTCCTGTGAGATGAAGGCCAACCCAATACCCTCATCCTCTTTGAAATATTTGGGGCAAGGGTATTGGTGTTGGTACCAAGGGAGTGATCCATCATATGCAATTTTTGGCCTTAATTGCACCGAGCGAGGAGAGCTCCTCCCCGGAGCGTACTGTACCCTTAGTCCCGTTCTAGGTCTGGACGTTGCAGAGCAGCAGGGAAGGACCCCGATTACTCCAGAGAGAAGACTTGACATCCATCCCGATATTCCTGTGAGACTGCAGAAGATTCCTCTTGGCTTCGGTAAAGAACTTAGACATCTCCTGATGGACTTCGGCCAAGAGGAAGAGATTATTCAGCATCTTCGGGAGACGGAAAAACAAGCCACCATCCAACTCACCCATGACCGAACCAAGATTACTGCAGTTGCCACAGCACTGGACAAAGACTCAAAGGTTTCTTGGTGGGAGAGTCTCTTCGGATACAGTCCCAAGGCAACTTCATTTTTCAATTTGCTAATACACCCAGTGATAGTGCTTCTGGTTCTCATGTATCTTGGACTTGGGTGGATGTATCGGAGAGTCAAGAGACTAACGGACCTACTAGACCAGAACCAGACAGCACTACACGAACTTAACCTCCGGAGACTCAGGACTTGACTTCTCTTCAAGTCCTGAAACCTAACAGACCATTTGGATATACAGGGTCTAGGATGGATACATCATAGTGTCCTGAGACCCCACGAAATTGAACTGGACTTTTTATGAGGTTTCTTGGGGGGTATGTCATTGGACCTTCCTGAAACCTCATCCAACTGTATATAATTTTCTTTATAAATGTCTTGGGTTTGGGTGGGTTGGGGGGGGGGGGGAATTGTGTGTGTATGTTTATAGGATGTATTTTTGTGTGAATGGGGAAAAGGTTAGGGCACGATAGGGACAGGTCCCCTCTGTTTGCCATTTGCCACTTTAAACCCTGAACGGTGAGGTTCATAAGGGAAGACTTGGATGTGTAGTGAAGCGGAGGTATTCCCGCAGTTAGAATCTAGGTACTGTGACATAACCTTTATTGAGAAAAAAATAAATAAATCTGATTTGCCTTGTAAAGACCGATTCTGCTGTCCATGGGAGAACCGCACCCATCCTTCGATCAAGATAGAACAAGAAATGGCGATATGCTTAAGAAGAGTTGACGCAGATTGGAGACTGAGACGGTGAGGGTGAGAACGCTCCAGATCCCTTGGGGCCGGACGTCACCTGAAGATCGGCTACTGTACCGAGAGACGGAGAGGGTGTGGTCACTCTGGGGTGGCCGACACCGGAGGGCAAGTTCTGAGAGAGAAGGCAAGTCAAAGACTGCAAGGGGTCAAGCCACTCCGGAAGTCCGGAAAAGACGATAATAGGAGGGGCTGATTCCACAACCATCAAAGCAGAAGACCCGAGAGAAGACGATGACGGTGTACCCTGTGGATGAAAGAGTCGGTTACGGTGAAGGGCAGGTCAGAGGTCGGACGGGTTAGGTGATGTCTAGGTACCTAAGGGACAGTGAGCACTCCAGTTTTCCTGAACCATCACCGAGGAAGGGGTTGAGGGGGGCAAATATGTCTCCACCCTTCCCCCACTATATTGTTGCATTCCCGACAACAGGGGGATTGTTGAGGAAGGGTGGCGTGAGTATATATATATGCATGCCCCTGTAGGCATGCATATATATTAGGCGTAACTGGACCACTAATAAAGCAATGTGCGCAGATGTGCCCGACATCTGCGCACATCTGCCTTTGTTATTCCCCAGGGGCTCATTACTGCCCCTGTGGGAATATGGGTGTGTGTCCCTTTAAATGTCCCCTTGAATTATATGCCCCCTTTATATATATTAAAATATGCCCTCATTTCTATAATTTCCCCCCTTACTCCATAGGCCCCTCTAGATGTCCCTTATGTGACCTGGAACCAGTTACATCAATGTGAATGTGCCCCAAGCATTCACATTGATGTAATCTGGTTAGAGGCACCAGGATGACCGGACAAGGTCCGACCATCCTGGTGCGAACAAAAGGTTTGAATTCTAAAAGAATTCAAACCCTTTTGTTATAATTATCTACAGCCCAGCTGCAGATAATTATACATAATAGAGAGAAAGGGAGATACCTCCCCTCCCTCTATTATGCGCATTCCGGCAGCGCGATTACTATCGCACTGTCCAGAATGCAGGGAGAGACAGGCGGGAGATCAAAGGAGCTCCCCGCCTGTCAGCCCGCGAGTGCGGCCCTGCGGCGCGCGTGCAGGCGCAGTGACGTCATCTCACTGCGCCGGCCCACGTGTCCCCACTGTGTGTGCGGCAGTGCGGGCTGCCGGACATATAAGTCCGGCAGGCCCTGCACTGAGAAGAAAGCAGTCTGCCGCCCGGACGAGGAGGACCCCCCTAGAGACGAGCAACCCCTGGACAACGAGCATATTAAGTATCCCTATTAACCCCCTAAAAACCCTACCACTACCCCACCAACGATTAACCCCCTAAAAACCCTACCACTACCCCACCAACGATTAATCCCCTAAAAACCCTGCCACTCTATTTACCCCTGCTTGCCCATATTAACCCCTGCCTATTCTACCCCTACTACACTCCTGCCCATCTATTAACCCCTACTCCCCTACCACTATCCCATCAACGCTTTACCCCTGAACCACCTACCCCAGCTGCCTTGCAGGAACTTCCCTGCTCCCTATTATTATAACCCTGTGTCTGTGGCCTGCATACCCCCGGCAGCACCACAGTTAACCTTTGTCGCTCCTTTACCCTGGGAACACACCTGAGCGTTTTTCAGCGCGATTGAATTCAATCGCGCTGAAAAACGCTCAACATGTGAAAAGCCATGCATCCCTATGGGCATGGTTCACATTTGGGCGTTTTACAGCGCTTTTGAACGCGCTGTAAAACGCCCAACGCCCAAACAAGTACATGAGCTTCTTTTGGGCGTTTTAACGCGCCTATGGACAATGTTGCCATAGGGGAGAATCACTGAATCGCGCGTATGACGCGCGTATCTTAGTTATAAAAACGCGCATCCAAAAACGCGCGTAAAACACGCGTCATACGCGCGATTCAGAAACGCCTAGGTGTGTCCCCAGCCTTAGGGATAGTGTAGAACCAGGAGGGGTGGGTTGCCATATTAAGTGTGTATGTGTAACTTGTATTAGCTAGGGTTGTGGGTGGAAATTGGGATTGTGTAGTGTAGTTAGTATTGTATTTGTAGTGTTGTGTTATTTAGTACATATCTGTGTGTGTCAAGTTTTAATAAATACAGTTTTACTGGTAGAATTGTGTAGCGTGTATTTATTAGCGGTTAGTGTAGCAAGTTAGGCGCATTCAGGTAGTAAGTGTAAGCGACCTGGTGACGTGCTAAGCAATAGAAGTGTATTGTTAAGAATATTAATAGGCGTGACTATCTATAGACGGTTTAAGCCTATTTATGAGTATTAATTACTGATATTCACTTAATATTGGTAATTAATATTCTCCCTTTACAAGCTTATTCTGATGGGACCATACAGGCCTTACAGTTGCTACACAGACAGGATCTGTTGTCTCATTTCACAAATTATGTCAACCAGGCCAAATAGGCAAAATAGTGGCCCTATCATGAAGTGTGGAGGGTGGGAACAGCTTGAGAAGTCCACAGAGTGGCCAAATGACATAGTGGTGAGGTGGAAGCAGCATGGGGAGACCACAGAGGGACCTGGTGACAGAGTGGGGAGGTGGGTGGCACCAACAGTACCCGATGCCAATGGTGGGTGTAAGAAGGAGCACTTTGCATCAGATGTGTGGCAAAAATGGGAAGGATGAGAGGCAAAACACCCTTCACAAATTAATAATAGACCTCAGTATTAGGCCTCATGCACACAGACGTTATGTGACCGCTCCGTGCATTGGGGACCGCAATTTGCGGTGCGGAGGTCCGTTGAGCATCCGCCTTCACGGACAGAAATACCATGGAAGCGCTCCATAGTGCATCCATTATGCGGGGAGCACACGGACGGTGCTCGCATATTGCAGACCCGCTGTTTGCAGGCCGCAATACGGGTCATGGCCAGCAATGGCCGTGTGCATGAGGCCTTATTCAGTCATGAAATATCCTTACCAGAAAATAAGAAACCATTGAAAACACACAAATCATTGCAGTTAAATCTTCAGAGAAATTCCCTGGACCATCACAGTAAGGCCTCATGCACACGACCGTTTTTTTATGCTGTCCGCAAAAAGGGGTTCCGTTGTTCAGTGATCCGTGTCCGTTTTTGCCTTCCGTTGTGTTTCCGTGTGTCTTCCGTTTTTTTAGCGGACATGACCCAAAAGATTTTACCAAAAGACAGGCTGACAATTTTTCCCAAGTGCCTTCCAAGGGATCCGCAAAAAAAACGGACACGGAATGCGGATGACACACGGATGGCCATCCGCATTTTTTCACGGACCCATTGACTTGAATGGGTCCGTGAACAGTTTTTCACGGACAAGAATAGAACAGGTTATATTTTTTTGACGGACTGGAATCACGGACCACGGACGCGGAGGACAAACGGTGCATTTGCCGAGGTTTCTACGGACCCATTGAAAAACAATGGGTCCGCAGAAAATCACGAAAAACGGAGCAACGGACACGGAATCAAACAACGGTCGTGTGCATGAGGCCTAATACAGAGAAATTTCATTGACAGAGGCCTGGGAACTAGGAATCAGGCCTGAGAACTAGGGAAGGAAAAAGGACACCTAGTGAAAACCCTAACCAAAATCCTGACTGACTACCAGTATGAACAGACCCCAAAGGTAGGCGAGTTCATACGCAGGAATACCTAAAGTCCTATCTAGCCCTAGAGGTCCCTGGTACTAATGGCAGGGACGAGACTACCTGTTCCTCCAAAAGGAAGGATGAACAGGAGTCTCAGGCATTAATACAAATGACAGGGAAATGCAACACACACAACCCAAACAAAATACAAAAGGGAAAGGAAAGACTTGTCTTCAAAAGGAGCAATGGAAGCACCAGGAACTCAGCAGAGATCCAACCACAATCTATCCAAAAGGTCCATACATAAGCTATAAACCACACAGCATTGTGGGAGAAGCAACTATAAACAGAATAAATGACCCTAATAGCCACACCTGGGGAAAGAACACGTGGCATCAAAATTTAATTGGTCCGTTGACCTATAAACTTATTTTCACTCAGGATTTTTTGTCATACTTCTTTTTGGGGGTACATCCCCTTCAAAAACGTCTCCTTTTAGACAGATAGAGTGTATACTAGCTGGGTTTTGTAGAGTTCAGAGTATTTATCTGTTTGCTACTGTTTCATCAGCCGTTCAGTAGGAGCTATATTATTTGGAGTATCTTTCCTCCATTCATTCCACTAAGTTTCCCTTTGCTAGCTAGAGATTTCTCATTCCTGGGTCCCTCACTGAACTCTCCCTGATCCTAAAAAACATTCACACATACATTAGATCCTGCATCCCAACATGTTCCGCCATTTTTAGGATCAGGGAGAGTTCAGTGAGGGATCCAAGAATGAGAAATCTCTAGCTAGCAAAGGGAAACGTAGTGGAATGAATGGAGGAAAGATACTCCAAATAATATAGCTCCTACTGAACGGCTGATGAATCAGTAGCAAACAGATAAATACTCTGAACTCTACAAAACCCAGCTAGTATACACTCTGTCTAAAAGGAGACGTTTTTGAAGGGGATGTACCCCCAAAAAGAAGTATGTGCCAGAGGCTAGTAAGCCAAACATAATTCCATATATAAATACCTCCTGACCTCCCTGGGGAATTTTAAAACGTTTTGTCTGTTGTTCCAATCTCTGTAATAAAGAGATATTTTAGATTTTCTCAATAAAGATTAAAAACATTTTTAGTGAAAATACGTTTATAGGTCAACGGACCAATTAAATTTTGAAGCTATGGCTTAAACGTGGCACTCCCCTGTGGGGTTTAGCTCAAATTTGTAGAATGTGTGGCAAGCACCAGAAACACAAACGTCATTTGATCCAAACTAAAAAAAAAATGTCTGATCAAACCAAGTGTCGCTAGTCCCACCGATCACCTGTCGCGGGAACATTGTGGCAGAAAAGTTAAAATACCATTTTTAGTTCACCCCTCACTAGTGAGCATACCCACATTAAGAGGTTTCTGTGACTCATGAGATTTTCTGTAAATGTCATTCCCAACTTTTGATGTAGCTACCCAATTGCTTTAAGGACACACACGATCATACTATACTCCGATTCCACGCTGGTATTTAATGCCCCAACAGGATTTTTGCCTTACTACCATGCACACAAGTACATATCCCCCGAGAGCTCCCTTAAAGCATTCTCATTTCCTTCTTTACGTTGCCACAATTGTTCAAACATCACCTCAAATACCATGGGTCTGGAAGGTGAAAGAACCTTCTCCTCAGTCACAATTCAGGAAGCCAAATACTATTGCTGATCAATTTGCCAAACAAGGGGCACAAGAGGGGGAGGGAGGATTGTAGAAACACAATCCTGACCCCAATAACAGTATGTGTCCCCTGGTGTGCAGTAACTGGAACGTCAGCAATAAGAGCAGAGAATAAAAAGTCACACAAAGCATTTTAAGAGGAAGGATAGCGCCGAGCTTAACCAGACTGAGTTGATATGTCAATTATCTTCACAGGATGGAAATGTTGGCAATTCTATCACCTGTGGCTGTCATGCCAATCCAGTCTACCAGCAAGCCAATAATCTCAGTCCATATAGAACAGGATCCCATCCACTGCAATGAAGGGGAAGCATTCATCATCCTTACTAACATCAAAGGCCCCAAGATTAAAATCAGTCTCTGGGTGAGGGCCAGCAGATTCCAAGCTGACAGCTTGGTATGATGAACACAGACCTCTCACCCAAATACCAAAACTGGCTAAGGCCATTTCAAAACGGATCACTCTTGATTTTTGATACAGATGGTTGATGCAGTAAAATGGACTGTTTTATTCCATCAGTGTACCTGGATATTTAAAGGTTATTCAAATAAATTGTGCCTGGAAGGGTCACCCTTTAGGTTAAACCCAAGAAATACTCACCACAAGCTTACCTATTGTCCCAACAACCTCAAGCACCATCACCCACATCACTGAATGGTGTCCTACACTGTAAGCAGGTCCTCAGAGGGGCCACACAGTGACATCAATTCCTGGAATTTTACTGAAAATACACAATTCATTCATGTACCTTTTATAACCCCAAGTGGAACATCATAGAATTTGGATTTTGTACTAATACCAATGTATAATTCTTTGCCTCCATATTAGTAGATACAATTGCTAGCTTCCAAAGCATAAGACCCATTTGCAGGCCAGAAAAAGTCCAAGGGATGTTGTTTTTAGATCTAGAAAACTTAGAAGTTTAGATGGGATAGTTGGATCAATTTCTAGCCTCTTTGGTTTGGGGATGTCAATTTGGATCAAAGACGATTTGGAAACAATCTGTAGACATATTGGTAGCTTTGAACGAAGGGAACTATGGTTAAATCCTGTCCTGCAGGGTGTTGAAGGTCTAGCTGAAGAGGAAAAGTTTACCGTGTATAACATGCATGACGTTGCTAAATTTGCTAAAACTCCACTGAAGTTTAATTATTTAGTTAATCTTAACAAGTAAAATGCATAGAATAAACACAGAAAGGAGGTTATCTGCACTGCCTATGGCAGCTATGCCCTCAGCACCATTACTAATGTGGTATGAGATGGTTGAAGGAGGTAAGATTCCCAATATTGTAAGTGGTAGAGGTTTGAGCCAATGGTATTGGCCTCAAAATAGAATGAATGTCAAAAGGGATTCCCATGCAGACTGGGCCTCTTCCTGCCTCTGCCGTTAGGAACTTAGGTATTGTGACATCAAATCCCATTCTAATGTAGGTGCTGCTTATTGTTGTGAAAACACAAGACCCTGTTCACTCAATGACTGTTTTCCTGAACTTTGTCGCTACCCATTTTTGATCCAGAAAAGGCGCTTTTTGACAAGTTGATAAAAGTACATTCTGTTAGATATTTCGAGAAGGATATTTACAAGAAACTAAGAAACCAGACCGCCTGCTACACAGTGAAAGAAAACCGCCACCTGTGTCGATGCAATGTGTTTGAAATGGACACCCCTGTGTGGGCCAAGCTACACAGCTTCTGGTAATGTGACTGAAAATGGCAAATTCCTCAGCTTGGACAGTTAACAAATGCAACTGGAAAGAGAACTGACTTCTTCAGCTAACACTGGCAAAGGGAGTGAACCCCTGATAGTAAAGAGCGGAAAGGCCGCAGCCGATACGGCCCAAAACCTAGAACTAAACTATGGAAAGTGCTCCTGACTTCAACCCAGAATTTTCAAAGAAGGTTAACAATAAAACCAGCCAAAAGAGAACCTCAGATGCTGAAAAGGGGGCACCATCAACAGCAGAGCCCCTGACATGAACAATCCTACAAAGGGCCTATCTTTGGACCCCAATACAGTGTAAACTAAAATCATGGAAACCATTGCTTAACAAAATGGAGGACCATCTGTGAAGGTTACTTACAACATGGATGGGCAGTACTGTGTTGTAAAACTATGGAAGGTACCTGCATGGAGATCAGATATGTCCAATACCCAACTCTTATTTCACTCCAGATGAGGTCAAAGCTATTGGAACAATGGTAATCACCCCAATTCCAATATACATGGACGAGGCTGTAATAGATAGTGGGAAGATACTCTTCAGGGTGAGCTTCAGGTTCACCATGTCAATATAGACCCATTATCTACAAATTTAGAATGACTCCGATAGGATGGATACTAAAAGCAGAAAGCAGATACAACCTTGAATTATCACATGATGGGGATTTTGAAATTGTTAATACCAATTCGCGATTATAATTTGGGCTACAAGGACTCTTAGTGGTGCAAACAGTTCTGGTACTAGTTATTTTATGTATGATGAATTATCTAAAACAAAATCATAAAAGCAGAGAAAAAGATAAAAAATTGAAGAAAGGCATAATCCATTATTAAAGGGGTTGTCCCATCTCAGACAATGGGGGCCTATCGCTAGGATATGCCCCCATTGTCTGATAGGTGCGGACCCACCGCTGGGACCCGCACCTACAATAGGAACGGAGCCGGGAAATGAACGGAGGGCGCACTGCGCATGCGCAGCTGCCCTCCATTCATTTCTATGGGGCCGCTAAAAATAGCCGAGCACTGGCTCGGCCATTTCCGTCTACCCTATAGAAACGAATGGGAGCATGGGCCGCGCATGCCCGGTGCGCTCACATCTATGGGAGCAGCGTTTGGTGGTGGACGGACCCCAGGAAATCCAGGGTCCTCCAGCCACAGCGCTCCCCGCTTAGTTCTCCTTGTAGGTGCGGGTCCCAGAGATATGCCCCCATTGTCTGAGATGGGAATGCCCCTTTAAGTTGAAATGTGGCCATTTCTTGAATTTCCCATTTCCACAAGGGGGCGACTGTTACCAAATGTACAATGTCATAATTGTTTTTCCATTTTCTTCACAGAAGTAAACTGTTAATATAAAGTCATATCAATGTGCTGGTATTAATAGTCAGCTTCTCACCCAGATACAACCCGTCTGACTACACGTCCAGCACCTCAGTAAATTCCTGTGTTTGTCCCAGGAGGAATGTCAGGCAGGAAATACTGGCGGAGATGACACTAATGTAGACCGTATCACATATTCCAATCAATGTATATAGATGTATCTAAATGGGGGGAAATGGTAATAGTAATAAGGGGTTACTTTGATCTATATGTACAGTTTTATGGTATTGGGTTATGGATATACAGGCTTACAATTACAATACCATGGTTCGGGTATGGAGGAGGACGTGTCAGTTGTGATGGAAAATGCAGGAACTGATTATCACCCGCCAAACCAGTTCCTTGGTGTAATATCCCGATAGACCATCAGAGTTGTTGAGGGGTAACTAGGGGACAAGTCAAATGTCAGTAAAGAACGATGGCACGATTTGGATATATACAAACACTATCACAAATATACACATACCCATGATATGACCATTCTGAGCAGGTCAGCAGCAGTCGGTGGTAAAACAATAGTCCAGGGAGTAGGAGAATAAAATAAAAAAGTGTGTGTGTGTTTGTATATAATTTGTGGTCCTGGCTACGGGTGCGATTGACCTTGGTTATACCGTGAACCTAACTAAACTATCTAAGCAAGTGGCTAGTGGTGTGCCTTTAGCCGTGTCACGTAGGTAGGCCAATAAAGGGGGCAAAAACTCGTATTAGGAAATATTCTTTATTGGTGAAAGTTTACAAAACCAAGCTGGAAAAGGCTTGAGCTATTTCAACCTTGGGGTGTGGAATATAGCGGGAAAAACAAGATGATTGCCATCGTCCCATTTTCCTTATGATATGAGCTGGCACTCTGTTTTTAGATGCTGCGGAGGCTGCTCCGATGCGAAAGGAGTGACCGGAGATTAGACTGGGCACTGGGACGGTATCCTAACCCTGAACTTTTACCAGGCACCATTCGTTGTACGTCTGAAAATATTGAATTTTAACCGGTGGCCCTACCTGAGATGTTTTGGAGGACAAGAGGAAGTATTCAAAATGGTCGAGCGAGATGCCAGACCAGTTGGCTCCTGACGGGTCCTCTGTGACCAGGAGTGGTGGTGGTGAATTCCTCTGGTCTGAGAAACCCGTAAAAACTTAGGTATAATGCTGCTTTGATAATCAGGCTATTGAAGGGCCCAAAAGGATTCCCGTCTAGGGAGGAGGAGATTTGCCCAAATTGCTCCCCCGAGACTGGCTGCCTAGTGGGATTGGTCTTGAAGCTGCTCTTCTGAATGCCTCTCAATGTAGCTTTGACTGCTTGTGAAGAAAATATGGAGCCGCCATTGGGATGACGAATCATGTGGAAATGCTGGACTCCCGCTAAATATAACCTGATGGTGTTGTAAGCCAATTTGAGAGTGTGGTGACAATAGGCGAGGAAGGCCAGGATAAAAGTGACCCTGTCCACCCCTTGCCTGGGATGAAGGCAGGAAAACTGCTTGAAGACCTTCCAACCTGCGCTGTAATTTTTAATAGAATTTACTGACAGAGATTTGCGGATGAGGGATTGGGCTGCGGCGATGTGACTACCTAATCCATGACCAGAGACTGGAAGGCCGGAGAGGCGAGTCCGACTCTTGCTGCGCCTGGCATGACCTGGAAGAAAAGCATGAAGTTAAGGCGGGAAAGGGCATCTGCTGCGATGTTCCTGGCCCCCTGAATGTGATTGCATGAAATGTGAAAATTGTAGCGTAATGAAAGCCACGTGAGCTTCCTGACGAAGCGTATGACTTTCGGAGAGCTAGATCTGCCCCTGAGCAGAATGTCTACCACCGCCTGACTATCGGTTATGAACGAAACTGGCGTGTTTGCCCATTCCCTGCCCCAGACTGAGGTGGCCGCCACGATGGGGTAAATTTCTAGGAGGGGGGAGGACTTGACCAACTCGGGGTCCAGAGTAACTTGAGGGGGCCAGGGGCTGGCGAACCACTGGTTCCCGCAGATGGCCCCGAAACCCAGGAACTGTCCCATTGTGGGACCAACAAAGAGACACCGCTCCAATTAGACAGGAAAAGGTGCCACATGGCCAAGTCAGCAAGAGCTTCCCGATACAGACTGATTGTCGCTTCTTGATCAGTGGCAGCAGGCAACAAACTGAGGAGGCACGAAATGAAGGACCTGCCTTGCGGCATGACTTTGGTGGCGAAATTGAACATGCCCAAGAGGGACTGGAGCTCTGATTTGGACATGGCCCTGGAACTGACGTGGCAGGTGACGAGATGCTTCAGCCTTTGAAGCTTATCATCAGGAAGCCTGGCTTCCATTCTTTTGGTATCCAAGGTTATTCCTAGAAAGGTAAGGACCCTTCAACCTTTGTAGGTGACACCGGAACACGCAATTAGGAGAAAATGCTGAGCAAGCTAGCCATCCTGTCTGGGATGCTGCTTGGTTGCTCTACCAACAGGAAATCATCAAGGTAATGAATCACCCTGGGGCAATGGGCACGGTTTACCAGAATACAGTGGAGGGCCTGGGCAAACTGGTCAAAGAGCCAGGGACTGCTCTTTGAACCGAAGGTGAGCCCGGTGGAAAAATAATACAGGCCTCTCCACTTGATTCCATAAAACCCCCACAGATGCGGGTGGATTGGCAATAATTTGAAGGCGTCAAATGTCGGCTTTGGAGAGCCACGCACCTTGACCCAATTGCAGAATCAACCTGATGGCCTCGTCCAGTGAGAAGTACTGCATAGAGTGCTCTTCGACTGGGATCAAGGAATTGAGGCTGGGGACGCTGGAAACATGAGGAGCGGACAAGTCGTAGATTAAGCGTTTTTTATTTGAAAACTTTTTTGTGACAAGACCGATGGGACTGACCCGATATTTTGCGAAAGGGGAACGTGAAAAGGGCCGATAATAAAACCCTTCTGCAATTTGGCTTGCAGTAATTCATCCACGGAAACGGGGTCTGCCAGTGCCGAAACCAGATTGGGACCTTCCCAGGATTCTTGAGGCAAAGTGATGAGGCCAGTGTGAAAACCCTCTGTAAAGCCCTTGATCAGGACCTGAACCAAAGCGGGGTCATGATGGTCTTGGAAGAAGGTTTGCAGGACTTCAATATTAATGTCGGCTAGTGAGGAGTTTTTTGCTGACCGTTGGGAGCAAGAAAATTGCAGATGGGCCCGGAAACAGATTGAGCAGATATGAAGGGCTTTGCACTTGTTGTAGTTGCAGAAAGACCGGTTATAGTTATTGCAAATTTGATTTTTCCCCAGGAAGGTGATGGGCCGCCCCAGTTTGTCAAGAGCAGAGTTGGGTTTCTGAAATCCGGAGGGACTGGGAAGAGCTTTTGGCTGTTGCTGGACATTAATGTTAGGGCACCATTCGGATGAATGCAGGACTGACTGGCAATTGCCGCAGGCTGGAGCTTTCAGCCCAGCGAAATGCCTGCAAAAGAGCTCCATGTCTAGAGTGGCCCAGTTTGTTACGTGCTGAAACTGAGAAAGTGCGGCTGCCACCTTCGCAGAAAAAGACCGGTGGTAGTCATAAAAAGCATGACTACCATATTTATATCCCAGGTCGGTGACTCTATACAGGTAGGTATCGAGCTCCTCCCTCCTGCTGGGTTGTGCGCAGCACACAACATCCCTGTACAGGCTGAAGACCAGCACAAACTCAGCAATAGTTTCCTGTTGAGTCTCGCATCCTTAGATTTTATAACCACGGATACGTCGCCGCAAGCGATAGTCCTGTTCTCGACCATATCATGCGTAGCTATGAGTGTGGATGCTAAATTGATGTCTTTTCCCGCCAGAATGTCCCTTCTGATATTTTCCGGGATGAAATGCGAGGGAGCAATGTCAGGGTTTCCTGACCCCCTACCTGGTGATGGGGAACGGGAACTGGAGGAACCTGGCCGGGTGGGAACCGGCAGACTGACGGTACACTCCCTATTTTCCACGACGTGGAGCGTGGAGTTGATGTCTGACACCGAAGTTGACAAGCTATTAATTGTAGCATGCAGTTGAGTCAGGGAAAGCTGGATGGTGGACCAAGGAACATGTTCTGCCGGCGTGCTGGAAGGCTCCGGAAACAGAAGATGGTAGAGTTCGGCTTTTCGGGCGGAGGCCGAGTGCCGAATGCCTCGTCTATTGAGCTCGGAGATGAGTTTCGGAATTGTCCAACTTCTGTAGGAGCTATGGCTTGCTTGCTCCGAAGCCACTGACTCGTGCAAGGAAAGGGCATCTTCGATGTCAGATTCAGGAGAACAGAAGACGGGAAGCAGACATGGCGGGGGAACGTGGACATGTCCTCAGCGAATCAGGAGAAGATACATGGGTGAAACGTATGGAGTAAAGCTTATACCACCAGGATGGCTTGGAGAAGAATAGACACGGCCAGAGCGTGACCAGTAAGACGTATATGAAACGAGATTCAGGAGAACCGGAGGCGCGACCCAGACATGATGAGTGAAACATGGACAGACCTGAGTGATTCAGGCAAAGATGAAACAAGGGTGGAGCGTATCGAAAAAAAATAAAATAAAATAAACACGAATACTGAAGTAGCTCAGATGAAGGATGGACATAACCCAAAGCTTGAGGAGTAAGACATAGGCAAACCTGAGCGATTCAGGCGAACAGGAGACATGAGAAGACTCGGTGAGTGAAACATGGAACGTCCTGAACGATGCTGGTGAAGATGATGCAAGGGTGGAGTGTACCGCGTGAATATACAAAGATGCTGGAGTAGCTGAGCTGAGAAATGGACGTGACCAAGAGTGACTAGAAAGACATAGGTGAAACCTAAGCGATTCAGGAGAACAGGAGACGTGACTCAGACAGCTGATGGAACATAGAGAGGACCTGAGCGAATCAGTTGAGAAAGGAGACGTGACCAACAGAGCTTACGGACATGGACCAAAAATCTGAGCGCTTTAGTTGGCGACTCTATGGGCCAGAGCGAACCTGGCGGATTTAGACAAGACCTGAGCGATTCCGGCCGAAAATAGAAGTGCCCTGAGCGTATCAGAGCAATGTAAGGAGAGAGAAGATGACAAACAACTCGAAAAAGATTTGATGCGGAACGTGAAGAAAGAATCGGAACCTAAGTTTAACAGCCACAAGCTGAACCTAACTTGAACTAGGGCAGCAAATACCTGCATTCCTTATGCCAGAAACCTGGAATTGAGAAGCGTGACCTAGATTGAGCAGGCGGAACCTGTGCAAAGTAAGAAAGGAAAATGAACACTAAATAAACCCCTTTTTTTTTTTTAAATGACCTAAAGCCAGCACCACCCTGCCAGCTGCAGAACCCCACCAACAGCAGAGCGTACCTCTGATGATGGGAACAACTGGCAGCCTTCCCTTTATTGCTGTGCAGCCGGCAAGCGGCTTCTTGGCTAGGTAGCGCAAGATCGGAGGTTGGTAAGCTTGAGTGCCGCTGGCCTGCCGAACAGCAACAAATGGGAGTGTATACATTTTTATTTTTTTAAATTTTTATTAGAAAAGCAACACCATGCCAGCCGTATATGTGTATGATTCAGATGGCGTGTACCTTTTTATCAGCAGGTTGCAACAGAGATACAGAGAGACTGGAAAAGTCACAGAAAGGCATGGGAGTGGACGTCCTTTGATCACATACCACACTTTATTGTGAACAATGCCCTGCTTGCAGTTGTTCTAGAAGTAATCTGTCTTCTGCTTTTCATACCATTTAAGAAAACCTGTCTTTTTATTGCATTTATTAAAAATATTCATCATCTATGCTTATTTTGGTTACCATCCCCCCACAATCAGCGACGAGCGACGCAGAAGCCGGGAGCAGGAAAAGACCAACGGAGCGGCGGCTGGCGTCCGGTAAGTAGAGCGAGGGGGGGGGGAGGAAGCCGTGCGCATGCGCGACCTCTCGGTGCGATACCCGGAAGAGACGGCGGGCTCCGAGAACTGGTATGTACAGGGGAGACGCCGGAAGAGAAGCTGGGCGCCGAGGCATCCCAGACGGGGAGCGCTAACAGGCGCCCGAGTACTTACCTTTAGGCCAGCGCGATACCTCAGACGGGGAGAACTTGCCGTACGCAGAGGGAGAGGGACCATGCGCGCGAATCCATGTTGCACGGGGGCGGCGTCAACACGTGGGCACGTAGGCGTAGCAGCCCTGTACTGGAGCCGAGGAGGGGTTTAAGAACCCTCTGCCCCTCCCACAAATGCAGCAAATGCAGGCTGAGAACAGCCTGCCTAAATTATATATATATTATATATATATATATATATATATATATATATATACATATATATACATATATATACATATATACATACACACACACACACACACACACATACATACATATATACATATATATACATACACACACAGTGAGGAACATAAGTATTTGAACACCCTGCGATTTTGCAAGTTCTTCCACTTATAAATCATGGAGGGATCTGATATGAATTTCAGACCCCTCCGTGATTTATAAGTGGGAGAACTTGCAATATCACAGGGTGTTCAAATACTTCTGTTCCTCATTGTATATAGTAGGCAGCCATCAGTAAAAATACTAGAGGACAGATATGTGCCATACAGGGTGCTAATCTCAGTTAGCCAACTCCAGGGATTGCAGTGTGGCTGTTCCAGCAGTCCAGCCCGGATTTTCCACACTACTGAAAAGGAGTCCAGGTGAAGTTCCCAGAGGTAGTTATAAAGGGAATGGCTGCCTGGGAGCATTCCTCGCCACAGTGCACCAGAAGGAGAGAAAACACTCCGCACAAGGTGACTAGCATTTCTGCCTGTTTGAAAACGGACCGTTATAAGACCCATGGAGGCATGAGAACTTACTATCGTTTTGGCTAAAGATAAGTGCTTTATGTGACTGAACTTTATAACGGCTGACGTTAAGCCATCCTGTTTTGATAATTTAGTTTTTTTTCCCAATAAAACCCTTATGCTGCATCCAACCCTGCCAGTCGCCTACATATGGTGGAGAATGCAGGCAACTGGTTGCTAAGGGTAATGGCTGCATACATTTTGGGTTTTTTGGACTCTGTAACCTGCTTATGTCCTGGATAAAGGCTGCTATGTTGCTGCCCAGCAAGTCTCCTGCCATGGAGGAGCTGTGTAAGCAGTTGGTGCAGGTCAGTGCTGCCCAAAGGTTTGATTTGCTACACCTTGTGCGCAAGTCACCGAGTCCAGCAGACATTTTCAACCGAATCGTGCTCGATCACTATACGAGTGGACTTCCTTGGGACATTTACCGCTGGGTTGCTCAAGGAGACCCCAAAACCCTGGATAAGTTGGTTTCACTTGTGGAGCGGTTTACGACTACCAATACCTGTCTGAGGTCTGAAAGTAAACTGCAGCGGTTCGTGGTATCCTCCGGTGTTCGCTTACAGAGATCAAACTCCAAAGCCCTTTCTGCATCTGACCAGGAGAACTGAGCCAGCTGACAAAGTCTGGATGGCCCACCCAGGGGAAAGAGGTTTGATGGTCCGAAAAATCGCTACACCCTTGCAGGAACCAGGTCCCCAGGAGCATCAACTCCAGGAAAATGGGGTTAGTGTTTAGTGATGAGCGGCAGGTGCCATATTTGAATATGCGATATTTCACTAATATTTCGCCAAATATTCCTTATATATTCGCGAATTAGTGACTTAGTTATGTTCGTGCAATGTTTTTTATTGTGAAAAATAGTCATTGAAATATTCATGTGCACATGCGCATATATGGGTGTTGCTTAGTCTTGCGTGCGTTTTTAAACATTCGGTTCGGATGTAGTCTGGGAAAAAATGGTCGGAAGTAATTTTAAAGACTTCGAGATAGATCTTCTGATCACATTCCAGCACTGTAATACATATCACATGCTTGTTATTTACCATATTTTTCACCCCATAAGACCTCCCCCCCCCGCCTCAAAAGTGGGGGGAAAATGCCCCTGCGTCTTATGGGACGAATACTAATGAAGCGCTTCATTAGTACGGGAGGACTGGGAAGCAGTGTGCACTCAGTTTCCTGGTCCTCAGCGCTCCGCTGTAGTGGCTGCGCATGTGTGAGGTTGCGATGTGACCTCACACTGTGCGCGCCCACACAGCAGACAGAAGAGGTGGAAGACCGAGTGCAGGAGGTGAGGAGCGGCGGTTCAGCGTCCGGAGTAGGAAAGGAAAGTTTTTTTTTTATATTTAACATGAGGCTGATGGACGCTGCTGAGGGCATATATGAGGCTACTGGGGGGCTGAAGAGAGACTACTGGGGGCATATATTGGGCTACTGGGGGGCTGAAGAGAGACTACTGGGGGCATATATCAGGCTCCTGGGGCCATATATCAGGCTACTGGGGGCTGAAGAGAGGCATGGGGCTCTTATCTGAGGTCTGATTGGGGGTCATTTACACTGGGGTCTAAGCTGAGGTCTGATTGGGGGTCTGATCTGAGATCTTATTGTAGTTTTATTAACATTGAGGGTCTGATTGGTGGATTGACCTGAAGAGTCATGAAAAATATTTTTCTTATTGTCCCCCTCTAAATCCTAGGTGCGTCTTATGGACCGGAGCGTCTTATGGGGCAAAAAATACGGTATATGCAGATAAAGTGTTCCTAAATATTCGTGATAACGAAAATTACTAATATTTTTTGCAATACATACGAATTTACATTTTATCTTGTTTGAGTAGATATTCATGACCTGGGGCAAGTATTGTTGTGACTCAATTTATTTTTAGCTTATGCAAAAATAAAGTGATGAATATTCTAATTCACTACTGACTAAGATATTGCAGCCTTCTCACATTGGCCCACAAGCAAAAAGCAGGCAGGTAATGTGAGAATGCTGCAATATCGTAGTCTGTAGTGAATTAGAATATTCATTTAATAATTTAATTTATTTTAAAGGGCGGGTTATGGGCAACTTTCCTGTTGGACTGGCTTGCTAGAGTTCACAAATATGAAGAATATAGTGCGATATATATTCCTAAAAACTATACATTCTTTTCATCTGAACCCATTACATTTACTAAGGGGTACAGATGAAGAAGTGTTGATATTCGCAATAAAAATTTTAAATGCGAATATTCTCGCTCAACATTATTAGTGTTGTGGCCCTGTTTGACTCTGGCAGCCTGGTCACCCTCTTACGTGCTGCCATACCCCATGACCTGGTAATCCCTGAAAGGCAGGTAGGGGTTGTTTGTATTCATGGTGACACTGAGCACTATCCGCTTGCCAAGTGACTGTAGAGACTGGCTGCAGGACAGTGACCCATGAAGTGGGTGCGATACAAGACTTAATACATCCATTAATCGTGGGACGTGACTTTCCGTTATTCTGGGAACTCTGGTCTCAACCCCACTGTATTGATGTGCCTGTTTTATATTCACCTTCTTTCAGCCCAGTTCCCTTAGGTGAGGATGCCCAAACAGATGCTGTAGGGGTGACCACTGATGTATCACAGTTTTCCCAGCAGTATTGGCTGGTGATGAGGGTGAGGCATTTAACCTTGAGCAGAATGTCCTGGACGTGGAAGTGTCACGGGAGAACGTTGGGACTGCTCAGTTAAGAGACCCCACCCTGAAAAATGCATGGGAAAATGTAACAGGACTGAATGAGGTACCTCAGGAGCCTAATGCTGATCAAAGGTTTCCTCACTTTGCTGTAAGCAACAATTTACTGTATATCATGTTACTAAGGTGTGTGATGTTGTGGAGCAATTGGTGGTACCAGTACCTATAGAAGGATGGTACTTTATATGGCTCACACTCATTTACTTGGGGGTCATTTGGGGATTGCCAAACAAAGAAAAAATTCCTGCAAAGGTTCTATTGGCCCGGTTACCAAGAGGTTGAAAAGTTTTGTAATTCCTACCTAACCTGTGGCCCTGGTGGGGCCATTAGTCAAATCTGCCTGAGGCCGCCAGTATATTTTGGTAGTGCTGGATGTTGCCAAGGAGACATGGAAGAGTGAGGCTACCCCTTACAGAGGTGTGAGAGCATGTGGCCCAAATGCAGGATCACATCAGCAGTATTATGTGCAGCGTCCCACGTGTGTGTGAAAGGGACACTTTAAACATCTGTCTATTTATCTATTTGTTTGCATTGCATGGTGTTTCCCATTATTAGGCTGGCAATGTCATTGCACCCAATTGCCCCTAGGTGGTGCTGGCACCACTCATATAGCCGGGGTTATGTGAGCTAGGACAGCGAAGAGAACTAGAACAGGAAGGGAAGTAGTGTGTATCAGAGGAGAGAGTGTATGGAGGAGAGAAACAGGCATCGTCCACCATGTAGTCTGCCATTTCTACCCCTTGGTCATGGCCAGGCCGAGGTTCAATCAGCCCTGGCCTCACAAAAAAGGAAAGCTTCCTCTGCCCCCTCCCCCGAGACCAGGAATTTCGGGAGATCTTATTAGTGTGGGAAGCGATTCAGATTCAGTAAATCCTGATCTTTCGGGTCCTGTGATCTTAGATATGACCCAGGAGTCCGATGAAGATCATACAGGAGGTTTCTGTTTAACCCTGCATACGTTGAAGAGTTAATTAGAGCTATAAGGGCCACAATCAGGATGGAAATTCCTAGGAAGCCTAGAACAGTTCAGGAAGAGATATTCAGCGGTCTGGGGAAAGACAAAGGTCTGTGTTTCCGATGCCGGATAATGTACAGAAGCTGATTAAAGCGGAATAGGATAAGCCGGAAAATAGTTCCTTCATTCCCCGTGGCATTAAAGAAGAGGTATCCCTTTAACGAAGCAGATTGCACAGACTGGGAGTCCATCCCTAAAGTCGATGGTCCTGGGGCCAAGGTCGCGAAACACACGGTCTTTCCTTTTGAGTATGTTGCATAGCTGAAGGAACCTATGGTCAGGAAGGCGGAGAGCCTTCTTAAGATGTGGGAAGCTATGGCAGCCCTTTTAAAACCGTGGGTAGCTGCGACATGTCTGGCCCGTACCCTAAAAGGTATGGCTGGAGCAGTTAGAGTTACCCTTGGTTAATAAAACTCCAAGGGAACAGATCTTGGTCAGCCTTCCCCTACTGAAGATGTCCACTAGCATCCTAGCAGACGCCTCTGCGGAGTCCATAAGACTATCTGCCCATACGGCGGTCATGTCTAACACAATTAGAAGGGTCCTTTGGCTGAAGGCCTGGTCGGGGAATATGTCCAAGAACAGGTTGATCTCTCTTCAGTTCCATGGCCAATATGTATTTGGTCCCGACTTGGATAAAATCCTAGAAAACGCCACTGACCGCAAAAAAGGGTTTCCCGAAGACAGATCTAAAAAACAGGAGGCAGTTTTTTCGTAACAAACCACAACCTCAGGATACCAAAACAGAGGAAAATCGGGTAGGTGGAGCCCTACAAAAGGGGGGAAAGGAAGAGATTTCCTCCCTAATCCCAATAAAACAGATCTGCCAAGATCCAGTCCACTCTCAATATCCCTCATTTTGGATTTCCTCCAGGATGGGTTGGTTATGGGTCTCTCCCCAAACACTCAAAGGGTGCATGTGTCCGCCCTGGGTGCCCTCTACAACACTAGTCTTTATGATGTCCCCTGGGTTGCTAGGTTTTTGAAAGCTGCAGATAGTCTAAAGCAGATATAGCACCCGATGACACGAGTTTGACTCAGTCTTAGTCAGGGAGAGCTGGAGAGTAGGAAGGAGCGATAGTGTCGGGAGTGTAATAGAAATATTTTAGTTTTTATACTCGTTATAGACCCAAAAGTCCTTTTAAGGACTAGTGTGTGGCAGTAATATATTTTTTTTACCGTAACCTGGGCTAAAAAGCTTACAATTGTTTGGCCGCTGCAGACATTATCTGCACTATATCTCCTGTCTAACGTGTGCGCAGCCTAAATATATGACATTCTGTATACTTTATTTGTACACACTTACAAAACCTGCGCTACTGTACGTGTGCCATACTTAAAAGCGAATATATCATTTAATAGTGCAATATGTGCAAGGTGAGCACTAAGGGACGGGAACATTCTCTCTCCCCCCCCTCCCCCCCCAAAGTGGTTTCACTTTGTTAGTTCTCATTGTGTGCTGTAATAAAAACTGGGGAGATAAGCATTACACTCGTCGGTAATCCGGTTTCCTACAAGTCTCCATGACAGCACATATATTGGCACCCTTTTTTGTTTTTAATACATTTCTTTGGGTTCTATCCTTTATCCTGGTCTCCATTAAAATACACTGGCTATGATCGTGTGATTTGACAAAAATGTTTTTGGGTCCCCCTGATCACTCTGGACCATAAAAGTTTGTATGGGATTTCGGGGTAACCGCAAGTCGTTAATCTGTGCCATATATGGCGTGAACCCCAAAAGACTAACTTGGCCAAAATTAGTCCAATTTTTGGGAGTCGATGTGGAGTGGAAACTTTGCGCATCCCTTAGCTTAAAAGAATATCGAACGATCAGTGACCGTGCAGCACATTTTTGCCAAAAAAAGGCTGAATTTTTTAAATCTGATGGTGGATTTGTGAAGAGCCTTCAAAGACTAGTGGTTTGACGCCCTAAAAGAGACCCCGTGCAATATGCAAATTTAGCCGTGTTTTCCAAACCAATTAGCATTTTAGGGCCAATAACTCAAACTCTGCTACTTAGACATATAAAATTTCACACAGACACAGAAGACAAGCACAGAATTCCCTTTTCATTTTTGTTAAATTTTGACTAAAGGGGACCACGCAGGAATTTTTACATAGGGCCTCATTTTTAATTGCGTATGATTTTATGTACATTATGTTTAGTATTTTTCAAAAACTATAAACCACAGACTTGTTTTTCCCACACATTTAGGACACACTCTGAAGTACATTTACGCCAAGTTTTGTCATCCTACGCTCTATAGTTTTTACGCAGCACCCTATTGAATCTTGCTTTTTAGTGTTTTAGGCAATTTTGAGGCCAATGGTGGTTATTTATTTTTCAGAAATGCTGCAGCGCAGAGGCTTGAAATTATTCACAGTTGTTCATCATATTGTAAAGTCCTAGCATAATAAAATTCAGATGTCCATCTATAAAGGTGTCCGAACAATACATTTTGAAATGCACCTCCGATAACTACAAATGAGAGTTTCTGCTAGTGAACTTCACGCGGCCCACACTAGCAATTTCTCACCGATTTCCCATGTTAAAGCACAGGCCCCACTAAAACACTTATATCTCACAAACCAAAGGTCCGAAAACTTGCAGGAGTGCCAAGTCGGACCTCCAAGTTGTGTAAAAGGGTTTTACTAGGTTGCTATTGGGCTATGAGATATTTGGATCAGAACCAAAGCAATTTTCACATTGACAATAGGAAAATGATACACACTAGGCCCCATTAAAACACACCTCTCACCAACCGATGGTACGGAAGATCTGAAACTTGCAGGTGTTAGAGGGCTATGTATAACCGTCAAGCTATGTAAAGGGTTTGACTGGGTTGTGAGATATTTGGATCAGAACCAAGGCAATTTTCACATTGCCAATAATAGGAAAATAATAAAAACTAGGCCCCACTTAAGCACTCATTTCTCTCCAACCAAAAGGTACAAATTCTATAAATTTCCCAGCAGGCAGAAGTCTAGGGGAGGTCTACTTTGGGTTAGAATATTGAGCTGCCATCTCTAGCTTTAACAGAAATATTGGAATGAGAGTTTAGCCTCATTTCCCATAGACGACAATGTAAAACAGCCCAACTTTGACCCAGTACAGATTCTTAACCCAAAGTCCAAATGCTATGAAACTAATTGGGCAGAAACCTAGGTTGGTTCTGCATTTTGTAAAAATATTCAGCGGATATCCATTTTTACCTGAAATATTTCAGTGAGTATATTGCTGTATTTTTAGCTAAAAGTGAGAAGGTAGCAGCCATGCCATAAATGGGACAGACCAAGACCTCCTCACTACTTCCCTGTTAAAGACATGGAATAACAGGCCCTGCTTGAGCACTCATATCTCCCCAGCCAATGGTGGACCTTTATGCTGGAGAAATATTGTTTCTCTAGTCCATTTGGACCAAAAGTAATTTATATCAGAACCGGGCTATTTTTGCATTGATGTCTATGGAAAAAGCAGCCCATAGACAGCAATGTAAAATAGACCCCTTTTGACTCACTCCAGAATCTTAACCAAAGGTCCAAACGCTATAAAACTCCCAGGGGACAGATGTCTAGGGGAGGTCAACTTTGGTTTAGAATATTGAGATGACATCTCTAGCTTTACCTGAAATATTGGAGTGAGTTTAGCCTCATTTCCCATAGACGACAATGTAAAACAGCCCAACTTTGACCCAGTATAGATTCTAATCTTAACCAAAAGTCCAAATGCTATGAAACTCAATTTGGGCAGAGACCTTGGTTGGGTCTGTGCTGTGTTAATATTGAGCAGATGTCTATTTTTATCCATCTATAGATGTAGTTTGAGATGTCTTTTTAAGAGAGACTTTAAACTATATTTATGCTTCTTTGTAGATTGTTTTGATTTTCCCTCTCATCACACAGTTTTGGTAAAGTTTAATGGGATGTAATTAGTGTTGAGCGAACAGTTCGAGCATCGTTCGGGTTCGTACCGAATTTTGGGGTGTCTGGGACACGGACCCGAACATTTTCAAAAAAGTTCGGGTTCGTTGTTCGTCGATTTCTTCCCGCTTTCTGAAGGGCTGCACAGCAGCCAATCAGCTAGCGTTTTACTTCTTGCCCTAAGAGCCCATCACAGCCATGCCTACTAATGGCATGGCTGTGATTGGCCAAGTGCAGCATGTGAGCCAGCCTCTATTTAAGCTGGAGTCACGTAGCACCGCACGTCACACTGCTCTGATTAGTGTAGGGAGAGGACGCAGCTTCTGTGAGGGCGAGATTAGGCAGGTTAAAGTCAGCAACAGCACCTAATGAACGGGTCGATCTACAGCTGTGAATGATTGAACTTCTGCTAGTTACTTGCTCACTAGTTTTTAGGCTGCACAGAGCGTTTTTCTATCATTAATTTTCTGGGGTGATCGGTGCCCATTTTGTGACTTGTGGTGCACCAGAAGAAGCTGCCACCAAGTCCATCAATACTAGTTTTTTTTTTTTTTGCTATATCCTACATCAGGGGCTTGGCTGTGCTAATTGTCACCCCTAGAAACTCAGGATAGCAATTTCTATATTTTATTAAGGGGGTTAAATACAATTGCCCAAATACCAATCCCCTAAATCTGGTGTTCCAGCTTTGGCTAGACAAGTATAATACTGTCTGCTGTCTGGCAAAGGATAGATTATTTTCTGTGGTGAAATTCAATTGCCAAAATAGCAATACCATAAATCAGTGGTTTCAGCTGTGGCTGGCAAAATAGAATAGTGTCCGCCAAAACATATTTTGTTCTGGGGTGAAATTCAATTGCCAAAATAGTGATACCCTGAATCTGGTGTCCCAGCTGTTGCAGGCCACGTTTCATAGTGTCCGTCAAATCATATATTTTGTTCTGGGGTGACATTCAATTGCCAAAATAGCAATACCCTAAATCTGGTGTTCGAGCTGTTGCAGGCCAATTGTAAATCTGTCCATAAAAGGATACCTTTCATCCAGGGCCTAAATACTAGCCCTAAAAGAGATATTCCCCTAAATCAGTGGTTACTGCTGTGCCTGGATTAGTGTAATACGCTACATAAATAAATAGGCAGATAGTGTTAGGTGCCTGTAAAAAAAGGCCTGAATTTGAAATCAATACATTGGGCCAAATAAATTTTTTTTTTTATTGTGGTGCTTGGTGAACGGTAACTATGAGGAAAACATCTAGTAAGGGACTCGGACGCGGTCGTGGAGGTGTTAGTGTACCCTCTGGTGCTGGGAGAGGACGTGGCCATTCTGCCACAGCCACACGTCCTAGTGAACCAACTACCTCAGGTTCCAGTACCCGCCAGAATTTACAGCGATATTTGGTGGGGCCCAATGCCGTTCTAAGGATGGTAAGGCCTGAGCAGGTACAGGCACTAGTCAATTGGGTGGCCGACAGTGGATCCAGCACGTTCACAACATTATCTCCCACCCAGTCTTCTGCAGAAAGCGCACAGGTGGCACCTGAAAACCAAGCCCATCAGTCTGTCACATCACCCCCATGCATATCAGGGAAACTGTCTGATCCTCAAGTTATGCAGCAGTCTCTTATGCTGTTTGAAGACTCTGCTGGCAGGGTTTCCCAAGGGAATCCACCTAGCCCTTCCCCAGTGGTGAAAGACATAGAATGCACTGATGCACAACCACTGATATTTCCTGATGATGAGGACATGGGAATACCACCTCATCGGAGTCCGCACTTCTCTGATGATGACGAAACACAGGTGCCAACTGCTGCGTCTTTCTGCAGTGTGCAGACCGAACAGGAGGTCAGGGAGGAAGACTGTGTGGAAGACTATGCAAGGGACGATGAGGTCTTAGACCCCACATGGAATGAAGGTCGTGCCACTGACTTTCATAGTTCAGAGGAAGAGGCAGTGGTGAGACCAAGCCAACAGCGTCGCAAAAGAGGGAGCAGGGGGCAAAAGCAGACCAGCCGCCGCCAAGAGAGTTCGCCTGCTACTGGCCACCGCCACCAGGGACCGAGCACCCCAAAGGCAGCTTCAAGGAATTCCCTGGCATGGCACTTCTTTAAACAATATGCTGACGACAAGACCCAAGTGGTTTGCACGCTGTGCCATCAGATCCTGAAGCGAGGCATTAACGTTCTGAACCTTAGCACAACCTGCATGACCAGGCATCTACATGCAAAGCATGAACTGCAGTGGAGTAAACACCTTAAAAGCAAGGAACTCACTCTGGCTCCATCTGCTCCCTCTTCTGCTGCTGCTGCCTCGGCCTCTTCCTCCGCCTCGGGAGGAACGTTGGCACCTGCCGCCCACCAAACAGGATGTGCCACCGACACCACCACCTGCATCACCAAGCATCTCCACCATGTCACAGGGCAGCGTTCAGCTCTCCATCTCACAAACCTTGGAGAGAAAGTGTAAATTCCCACCTAGCCACCCTCGAGCCCTGGGCCTGAATGCCAGCATTTCTAAACTACTGGCCTTTGAAATGCTGTCATTCAGGCTGGTGGACGCAGACAGCTTCAAACAGCTGATGTCCATGGCTGTCCCACAGTATGTTGTTCCCAGCCGCCACTACTTCTCCAAGACAGCCGTGCCTACCCTGCACAACCAAGTATCCGATAAAATCAAGTGTGCACTGCGCAACGCCATCTGTGGCAAGGTCCACCTAACCACAGATACGTGGACCAGTAAGCATGGCCAGGGATGCTATATCTCCCTAACTGCACACTGGGTAAATGTAGTGGCGGCTGGGCCGCAGGCGGAGAGTTCCTTGGCGCACGTCCTTCCGCCGCCAAGGATCCCAGGGCATCATTCTTTGCCTCCTGTAGCCTCCTCCTCCTACTCGGCTTCCTCCTCCTCTGCTTCCACCAGCTCATCCAGTCAGCCACATACCTTCACCACCAACTTTAGCACAGCCCGGGGTAAACGTCAGGAGGCCATTCTGAAACTCATATGTTTGGGGGACAGGCCCCACACCGCGCAGGAGTTGTGGCGGGGTATTCAACAACAGACCGACCAGTGGTTGCTGCCGGTGGGCCTCAAGCCCGGCCTGGTGGTGTGCGATAATGGGCGAAATCTCGTCGCAGCTCTGGGACTAGCCGGTTTGACGCACATCCCTTGCCTGGCGCATGTGCTGAATTTGGTGGTGCAGAAGTTCATTCACAACTACCCCGACATGTCAGAGCTGCTGCATAAAGTGAGGGCCGTCTGTGCGCGCTTCCGGCGTTCACATCCTGCAGCTGCTCGCCTGTCTGCGCTACAGCGGAACTTCGGCCTTCCCGCTCACCGCCTCATATGAGACGTGCCCACCAGGTGGAACTCCACCTTGCACATGCTGGAGAGACTGTGCGAGCAGCAGCAGGCCATAGTGGAGTTTCAGCTGCAGCACACACGCGTCAGTCGCACTGCGGAACAGCACCACTTCAACAATGATTGGGCCTCCATGCGAGACCTGTGTGCCCTGTTGCGCTGTTTCGAGTATTCCACCAACATGGCCAGTGGCGATGCCACTGTTATCAGCGTTACAATACCACTTCTATGTCTCCTTGAGAAAACGCTTAGGGCGATGATGGAAGAGAAGGTGACCCCGGAGGAGGAGGAGGAGGAGGAGGATGAGGGGTCCTTTTTAGCACTTTCAGGCCAGTCTGTTAGAAGTGGCTCAGAGGGAGGTTTTTTGCAACAGCAGAGGCCAGGTAAAAATGTGGCCAGCCAGGGCCCACTACTGGAGGACGAGGAGGATGAGGATGAAGCAGGTTCACAGCGGGGTGGCACCCGACACAGCTCAGGCTCATCACTAGTGCGTGGCTGGGGGGATACAGGGGACGATGATGATACGCCTCCCACAGAGGACAGCTTGTCCTTACCTCTGGGGAGCCTGGCACACATGAGCGACTACATGCTGCAGTGCCTGCGCAACAGCAGAGTTGCCCACATTTTAACGTGTGCGGACTACAGGGTTGCCACCCTGCTGGATCCCCGGTACAAAGACACTATGCCCACCTTACTTCCTGCACTGGAGCGTGATAAGAAGATGCGCGAGTACAAGCGCATGCTGGTAGATGCGCTCCTGAGAGCATTCCCAAATGTCACAGGGGAACAGGTGGAAGCCCAAGGCGAAGGCACGAGGAGGAGCAAGAGGTCGCCAATGCAGCTGTGTCACGGCCAGCTCCTCTGAGGGCAGGGTTAGCATGGCAGAGATGTGGAAAAGATTTGTCACCACGCCACAGCTAACTGCACCACCACCTGATACGGAACGTGTTAGCAGGAGGCAGCATTTCACTAACATGGTCGAACAGTACGTGTGCACACCCCTCCACGTACTGACGGATGGTTCGGCCCCATTCAACTTCTGGGTCTCCAAATTGTCCTCGTGGCCAGAGTTAGCATTTTATGCCTTGGAGGTTCTGGCCTGTACGGCGGCCAGCGTTTTGTCTGAGCGTGTATTCAGCACGGCAGGGGGCGTCATTACTGACAAACGCAGCCGCCTGTCCACAGCCAACGTGGACAAGCTGACGTTCATAAAAATGAACCTGGCATGGATCCCACAGGACCTGTCCCTCCCTTGTGCAGAATAGACATTTATAACTGCCTCCCCCTCAACCATGTATTCTTGTACTCTGGGGCACTTCATTATTGAATCCTCATTTTTTTAACTTTACCATGATCTTGCGGTGCAACCCAAAGTTGAATGTACCTCTCCTCAATAACTGAAAGTGGCCTAGTACAATGTTGGGTGACAAAGCCTGAACCTCTGCCATGCGACCTCTCTCCTCTGTCTGGGTGCCGTGAGCTAAATATCTGGAAGTGGCCTTCTCCAGTGGTGGGTGATATGACACATGATTCTCTGCTATGTGACCTCTCTCCAATTGATATTGGTTAATTTTTATTTATTTTAATTCATTTCCCTATCCATATTTGTTTGGAGGGCATTTAACTACATTTTGCTGCCTTTTGCAGCCCTCAGGCCTTTTCCTGGACTATCGTACAGCCTTTTTAGTGCCCAAAAGTTCGGGTCCCCATTGATTTCAATGGGGTTCGGGATGAAGTTCGGATCCCAAACCCGAACATTTTCCGGAAGTTCGGCTGAACTTCTCGAACCCGAACATCCAGGTGTTCGCTCAACTCTATTTGTTTAGGATACTCATTTCTGTACATTTTGATTAATTTGAAAAGGATTAGATAAAAAGATAAAAGATTACAGTCTCTTATAGGAGCAAATACAACTTAATATTACATTTTAAAACTTTAGTTTCATTGGCATTTAAAACACTGGCATGGCTTGGATAGGTGTGAAGCATAGTCTCCGGCAAAGTACACATTCACACCTTTACAGTGTGCCCAATGCATAAAGCTAATTACCGCCTTCTGCAACTGTAAAAAGGCATCAACAACTCATTTTGGGCAGAACTCATTTACTCTGACCTTGTGAGCTGCCAAAGTTAGACTTTTATTCATTTTTAATCCCAGGACCTCTTTTCCTTTTTTACAATAAACTCTCTAATGGCATCTAAGGGGTAAGCATAATTCCTAGCTCATTCACTACCCATTTTCCAACATTTCCATCTATTTAATAGTAATTTTTTTTTTTTTTTACAGGCAACGAAACAGATGTGCCTTGGGCTGCAAGTTTTGCCTGAAGATCCAGGAAACACTTCCTGTGTATCTGAGAAGAACCTATACAAAGAATGCTTCTCCTGCAGAGATTGATAGTCTGATGTATGAAGCCAGAGAAAAAAGATGTGCAGTATTCTGAAAGGACTGACCATCATAGATTGCACATACTTTGACTAAGGAGTCAGACCACTTGAATTTTGTCAGATTTCTGGAGAAGCGCGGATGCTATATAAAATAAAAACCCATACAACCCATAAGGTATGCCCTGTCATAACACATCTGTAATTGTTTCTTCCTCTGTGTCTATTGTGCATCTATTACTAGCACTGTTACTGATTTTTAGTGCTCTGTTCTGTTTTTTTTTTTCAGCAACACCAGTTCAGAAATTGCTATTGCTTGAGAGCTAAAACAATGCACTTGCCAGGTTGTGGAAAAGAGGTAATATATTGTGCAGTTGCTTTCACCACAAGGCACACTATCATAGATCATCATCACCATTACTTATAATGAATTTATATTTTGTTTTTCAGAAACCCCGTGCCAGCCCCGGGGGAGCAAGTGAACCAACAGCTTCAAAAGAAACAGTCTGAAAGTGCTTCTATATCAAAAATGGAGGACCAGCCATTACAGAATAAGGAGGAGTTGTGCTGGTATTTATATGTTACAATATTTGTCTAATGGGAGCTGGATTGGATCTAATGGATTCACTGGTGGATAACTTTTGATGTGGCTTATCCCTCTACTTATGAACATGTGCATTGTACTGCCTTAGATGCAGTTTGTATATATCACAAATCACTGCTGCTTAGTTAAAATGGCAAAGTATTCAGAGGCACACTTTTTTGAATTTGACATGTATCTTTTTTCTCAGCATTGGCTCATCATCATCGGATGAAGAAGAAATGAATACCACATCAGTGGTCGATACTCATGTCGAGAAATGTGCACCTGCTCCAAAGAGACAGAAAACTTCTAAACTGAACTTGGATAATAAACATATGCACTTACAAGTGTCATCTTTTGAAGCTGTTTTATCTTTTGACTATAATGTTAGATACCATTACTTATTACACATTTTTTTCCTAATTAGAAACTGCAAGAAAGCCTTACTGCGGCACAAAATGGATACCGCTGGGATTTATAGAAAATATTCCGCAGATACCCCTGTCCTTGCTGCGTTTCAACATTACCTTCAAAAGAAGTCAGGAGGCAATTATAAGCAGGAGGTAAGATATACACTTGTGCAACTAGACAGTGGTTGTTGCTTTTGAAAAGCTAAATACTAATGTGTTCTTTTTCTAATTTTAGATTGGGAATGTAGAAAGATTTCTTCATGAACTCCACCAAACCTCCTTTGAATTTTGTTTTTAACATTGAGAAAGCCCACACATTTTTTGAAAAGCTACAGTCCCTGAGGAAAAGCTATGCCACAGTTTTCAACTATCTGAAGCATGTGAAGAGGTTTATAAAGTACAACCAGCAAGCCACCAATTTGGTTCATGAAAATAAACTTTACAAGGCATGTGACAGTTTTCTAAAGATGACAAATGATTTGCAATCAAGAATCAGCAAGGGCATTTCAAAAGAGACCGTGGCGAAAAAGTAAGCGATTCATAATCATTAATTTTACTGTCATATTCTATAAGATATAGAACAATCGTGTTCATTTATTGTACCTTTATTTCCAGGTTTGACTTTATGACGGCAGAACAGACACAGACAAGTGCTGTGAATTGCTTGAAGTGGCGAGGCCAGCATTCATGGAAGCACTTGAAAAGGTTAAGAAGATGAATTGAATCGATGGGAGAGATGGCCTGACTGTTCTCTATTACCTGGAGAGCCTGGTGATCCTTAAACATGAACAGAGACCGGGGTGGTTAAACATTTTACAGCGAGTATCATTTTACTAGCTAATGTTTTTGCCTTGTAATTGTTGCTTCTGTGTATGTTCTATAAACATCCCTCTTATCTAATTTTCTTATAGGTGGAAGAGTGGTCTCGCAGAATAGGCCATGTTCGGGATTACGACGGAGTGCCCGAGAGCTCTGTAGTCATTGGGATCAAAAACCACAAAAAACGGCAGCCCAGCAGATAGCCTCATTGATTTTGAGCAGTGAGGAAGAAAAGGGAAGTCTTAAAAGTTCAGCTGATATTGTATACCTCTATTTCCATGTCAGTGATGAAGAAATGGTTGCCACCACTTGTTTGTTTTCTCTTTCAGTGGTTTGACATTTACTTTAGCAAAGTTAGGCCTGCTTTTCTTCAGGATAAGAAAGATACAAAGTTTTCTTCATCTCCTATACAGGTGTACAAATCTACAACGTTTCAAATGATGTCGCTCGCTTCCATCATAGATAAGTGATTATTCTATTATAGCTTGGGGGAACAGGCTGTTTATGGGCTTTATTGAAATATGGTATTAGTCTGTTATTAACTATAGATTTTCTGAAATTTTCCAAAAATATATTACTCAGTAGGTTTGGATTGCAACCGGTGACAAGCCAAGAAGCACGGCGTATAACAGAAACCTTTGTGGCCCCTCAGTTTAAAAATGAAGAAAGAAACAGTTTAGCAAGATTACTGGGGCATTCTAACCCTTTAGCTGAAAGGACCTATCGAGAGAAGACAGTTGGCCATATAGTGGAAGCAGCAGACATGTTACGACGTTTCACATGCAGCCCTCAGCCTTCCACTTCTAGGTAAATTAGGCTTTAAATGCATTTCATGTTTCATAAATTGACATTAATGTAAATACATGTGCAACTCTTGGTAATATCTAACATTTAAATAATTTCATTAACAGGCAATAAGACCTCACAGCCTTACCAGAAGTTGAAAATGAAAAAATGCAGTTTTCATTTCAAAGTCACAAGGAAAAGACGAAAAAAAATAAAAATTCCAAAAAAGACAATAAAGGATATGTTTCAAAAATTAAAAGATGTCTTTCCAGTTACCCTTTGGGCGGATGCTCCAAGCAAAGATAATTGCAATGCCTATTTTCCTGTTGAACGGCCATATATGTATGATCGGTGGAGGAAGGCACAGAATAAATTATGTGTGGATCATATTGTGGGTAAGAGTTTGGTGCTTTATTTATTACTGATCGTGTACTTTGTTTTTTAGTGAAGTTAATTTAAGAATTTTCAGTATGGATGTTGAAAGATAAATGACATTTTTATCCATTTTCTCACACTAGGATTATGTTTGAAATCTGGATGCAGCCAAGAAGACAGTGTAAATGCCTTGATTGTTCGATGGGATGGAAGAATAACTTTCCACGAGTGGTAGATTTACTGAAGACCCTTTGCCCACAAAGAAATTTTTTTACTAGGTCACCTATAATACTGCCCCTAAAATGTTTGTTTTCTTGGGGGAGATTTTATAGGGTGGGGAATTACAATTTATGTTTATAAGTTAGGAGGATCGGTTTAGCAGCTAGCTCAATAAATACTATTTTTGTTTCTAAAGTGCCATTGGTGCTCAACAGGGAAAAAAATTGACAATGTTTCTAATGATTTGAGGAGGCTACACAAGAGGTAAGTTGTCAATGGAAAACATGAACATGTTGAATTTTACTTATGAATCTTGCATTTTTAAATGTACTAAAATTACTACTTTTCTACAATTTCTGGATTGATCTTCCAAACGTTTCAAGCCAGGCGGCTCGTCTGGTTTGTGAACTGTGGCTCAATATTTAGACTCAGAGGTACCGGTTTGCAAAATATCTTGCTCATACCAGCATAACAGCAGACAGGTGCTACAGAGAGAAGACTAAATGACTTCTGCCATGCCTCCATATTGGTTTCACAGATTGGAGCAAGGAAAGATATGGAAAAATAAACCAAGTACCTCAAGGTAATACATAGTTTGGATCCAATTTAGGTTTCCTTCATGCCTCAGTTATTCCTCTTAAACTTCCTCACATTCTCTGCTTCTCTCCTTGCCACTAGCAAGTAATCTAATATTTTTTTCATAAGGAAGTGCAGCATCAACCTCAAGTACAGCAACATCTAAAGTAGGACAGTCATCAAAATATGAACAAAAGGCAGTGTAAGTTGCTAAATCTCTTACTTCTAGCCTTTTTTATACTATTCACTCTTTAGGAATCTTTTCATCTATGTATCTTACCCATTAATGTTTTTTTTTTTTTTTTTTACTAATTTCCCCCTTGCTTTTTTTTTTTTTTTTTTAGTGCCCAGTCAACAAACCCAAGAAAGGAGCATTTCAGAAATTTACTGAGAAGTTCCCCCTGGACTTACTCACTTGGGCCAGCCCCAAAAGCAGCCATGGCTGTGTCTAAAGCACACGGACAATACTTCAGTGACAGATGGAGAAAGACGCAGAACAAAATGCGAACAGACTATATAGCAGGTGAGAGATTTATGTATATTTAATTGTATATTTACCATGTATATTTCTATTTTTACAGTTCCTTATTAGGTACTTTAGAAAAAAATACTTTTAACTGTCATGACTAATGTTTACCTCCTTTCTAATACTAGGTCACTTCAAAAAAGGAAAACCAAAAGTAGTGAAGAGGTTGATTGAGTCCAAGAGACAGAAGCAAAATTTGCCACAGGTTAAAAAAGTACTGAAACAATTATAGCACTCTTCCAAAACATATCTGCTTTAAGTCTATTGGTACAAAAACTTTCAAGCATAAAAATGCATCACTATTTATTTCTTTCCCTTTCAAGAATTTCAAGAATGTCTACTCCTAAAAGGTTGATCAAGTCCATAGATAGAAGCAAAAACGAATCACCAATGATCAGTCCATGATGATTATCAATTAAGCAAGTTGTATTCTTTCCATGTATCAGGTTGTAGAAAACCATTGAACAGAGGAAAAGGCAATATTTAGGTCATAAAAAAAAAATAGGTGAGGAAGAATAAATAAATAATTAAAATAATCATAATCTAAAATTTTTGTTTCAGGTTTTGCTTCAGTTTGTTGAGTTTTTTTAAATAAAATAGAATTTTTTTTATGAAAAAAAGTTGTGTTCATTATTTTAGCATTATATATGTATGTAAACATAGCTTCAACTCATAGAAGACAATGGTAAGCCAGTATAGAGTCATTTCCCAAGGCCCAAATGCTATAAAAAGAGTCTCCAAAGAGGGTCTATTTTATATTGTCGTCTATGGGCTGCTTTTTCCATTGACATCAATGGAAAAATAGCCCTGAATCTGATGTAAATTACTCATGGTCCAAAAGGACTAGAGAAACAATCTTTCTCCAGCATGAAGGTCCAGTCAAGTCTATCATGCAAAAATAATAAACGTGGTCTAAGTGGGTGGAGCTGCTCCAAACACTGTGGCGTGTTTCTAACTGGGGGGGGCAGTTCCACCGCATGTGGTTCACTGCGAGCGGCCATTACCAGCAAAAATTGCATACAATGGAGGTTACCGGCGCGAACCACAAGCACCACACAAGCATCCTACACAAAATAAAACATGTGTGGATGAAAAAGACTCGATTACTTACCGGTAATTGGATTTTCCATTTAGCCCCACAATGGCACTAAGCAGGAGGTTCACTCCGCCCTCAGGGACAGGAAACAACTTGGAGACCAATCCTTAAAAGCCTCCTCCACTCACTCCTCCCCAGTAAGTATCCGAGAACTCTTAAGATGATGCTTGAACAAAGGAACAAATTATTATATAAGACAATAGCAAATCAAAACCATCATTATTGAGGTATGCAAAAACATAAACAGAAATAGACATTAGAAAAAAAAAACGGGTGGGAAATCCCCGTGCCGTTGTGGGGCTAAATGGAAAATCCAATTACCGGTAAGTAATAGAGTCTTTTTCCATACGCCCCACAACGGCACTAAGCAGGAGGATATAACATAGAAGATCCCCAAATTTTTAGGGTGGGACTACTGCCGATAACACTTTCCGGCCAAACGATAAGTCTGAACTTAAAGAAACATCCAGTCTGTAATGTTTGAAAAAAGTATTGGGGCAAGACCAGGTTGCAGCTTGACAAATCTGGCTTAACGAAGCTGAAGCATTTTCCGCCCAAGAGGTGGAAAGGGCTCTAGTTGAATGGGCCCTTAGGAGGGCTGGAGGGGATACGTTCTTTCCCTCATAAGCCTTAGATATAGTCGACTTAATCCATCTTGCGATAGTCAATTTTGAAGCCCCAAGGCCCTTATTCTTCCCTGCAAATTGGACCAGGAGTCGATTGGATTTTCTGAAGGATTTTGTAGCCTCTAGGTAGGCCAATACACATCTTCTGACGTCCAGATTATTAAACTTCTGTTCTTTCTCAGTTTTCGCCTGTGGGCAGAAGGTAGGTAAGGAGATTTGTTGATCACAATGAAACTTAGTAACAACCTTAGGAAGAAAGGCTGGATCATGTTTAAAGATTATTCTGTCATCCATAATCATTAAATACGGCGCCCGACAAGATAAAGCTTGAATTTCTCCAACTCTTCTGGCTGTAGTTATGGCAATCAGGAATGCCGTTTTTATGGAAAGTAGGTTCAGCGGAATCTCCGAGATGGGTTCGAAAGGGGGTCCAAGAGGCGGAAAGGACCAAATTAAGATCCCAAGGAGGAACCAGGGAACGAACCCTGGGTTTCAGCCTGTTAGCCCCTTTTAAGAATCTTTTTATAAGAGGTACCTCGGCTAACTTTGATTCAAAAAAGGCACTAAGGGCCGCAACCTGAACCTTTAACGTGCTTACTCTTAAGCCCCCTCCAGACCCCTCTGGAGAAAATTTAGAATGACATGGATGTCAGGACTTTCTAAAGAAAATCTTCCTTCCCTGAAAAACGAAGAAAGGTGTTCCAAATTCTGAGATATATTTTTGACGTAATCGGTTTCCTGCTAGCAAGAAGAGTATTAATTACCGGGTCCGACAATCCACGGCGTCTTAAGCGGGAACGTTCAGTTTCCAGGCCGTCAGGCTCAGATGATGTACCTCTGGGTGAATTACCGGGCCCTGGCTGAGAAGGTCCGGGATTTGCGGAAGTCTCCAAAAATTCTCTTTCGCCAGGGATGTCAGGAGTGGGAACCAAGATCTTCTTGGCCAAAATGGGGCAATCAGGATTACCTCTCTTCTTTCTCTTAAGATCTTTGCCAGAGTCCTGGGAATAAGTGGGATTGGAGGAAAGGCATAGAGGAGTCCCCTCGGCCATGGTACCGAAAAAGCATCCACCTCGAGCGGATTGTCCTTGAGGGATAGGGAAAAGAACTGATCCACCTGCCTGTTTGTTCGAGAGGCGAAGAGATCCAGGGTTGGAGTCCCCCATTTCTGGCAAATCTCTTTGAAGACTAGTTTGTTTAGGGTCCAAGAGAGTGATCCCATAAGCCTTGGGCAATTTGACCCTGACAGTGGGCACCCCATCCCTGGCGACTTGCGTCGGTGGTGATAACAATAGGATCTGTCTGGTTCCAATCTTTCCCTTGTGTCAGATGTTCTTTTACCAGTCACCAGGAGAGCGAGACCTTTATCCTGCGAGGAAGAGGGACCCTTCTGTTTAAGGACAGTTGACTCCTGTCCCAGGTTTTCAAGAGAAACTGTTGAAGATGTCTGCAGTGAAAAAGGGCCCATTTTACTGCTGGGATGGTAGAGGTCATGAGACCTAAGATGGTCATTATCTGTCTGAAAGATACTGTGTTCTGTTTTTGAAAGGCACGGACCTTTTTCCTTAAGTCCTCTGTTTTCCTCTCTGAGAGAAAAGATATCATATTTCTGGAGTTTAGAAGAAACCCCAGGAATTCTCTCTCCTGGCTGGGGACCAGATTTGATTTTTCTAGATTCAGGATTCAGATGGAAAACCTTTTTTCTTATCAGACGCTTTCTCTAAAATATCGTCCAGTACTGAGCCAAAGAGACGGTCTCCCTCACAGGGAATATTGCACAATTTATTTTTTGACGTGTTGTCCCCTGACCAGGATCTCAACCAGACCGCGCGTCTGGCTGAATTAGCCAGGGCCGCGGATCTGGCCGAGAGTCGGACTAAATCCGCCGAGGCATCCGATAAAAAATTTGTTGCTTGTTTTAAGATAGGCAAGGAGGAAAGAATATCCTCAGTTGGTGTGCCTGCTTTGAGATGATCCTCTAGCTGGGACAACCATAGGGCTAGGGTTCTGGCTGTACAAGTGGCAGCAATGCTAGGTCTTAACATGGCCGTAGTAGTGTCCCATGATTTTTTTAGAATGGATTCCGATTTTTTATCCATCGGATCGCGTAGCAGACCTACATCCTCAAAGGGAAGGGACGCCCTTTTTGAGATTCTGGCCACCGGAGCGTCTACCCGGGGAGTCTTATCCCAGTTTACAGAGTCTGAGTCATTAAAGGGGTATTTGCGTTTAAACATTTTGGTGGTGCCCGATCTTTTTTCCGGATCTTTCCATTCCGCTGAAATTAGTTTTTTAATGTTGTCGTGAACGGGGAAGACTCTTCTCCTTTTATCCGCCAAACCCCTGAATAACTGGTCCTCACCCGATTCAGGATGTCTTGTCTGTTCAATATTTAAAATAGCTCTAATGGACTTCAATAAGGAGTCCGTATCTTCTAGGGAACTCAAAGGCTTCCCAGACCTATCATCCGAGGAACCTGAGTCGGAATCAATAGACAATAACCCCTCATCAAAGTCTAAATCCGAATCCTGGGCACAGTCGGATACTGATTTGGAAGTGGAAGGAGCCTGCAGAAGGGATGCCATACGGGAATCAATGGCAGAAGAAACTTCTTCCTTAATTACAGATCTCAGATTCTCCACCAATGAGGGGGTCTCCTCAGAAACAATCTTATCAGTACATTTCTGGTAAAGGGATTTTTTTGACTGACTGCTTAAATGTCTTCTGCATATAGCACATTTTTTCTTTGAAGAAACATCTCCTTTGGATTTACCCTGAAAAAGGAGAAAGGGGATCCTCTTAATAACCAGGATATGTTCCTTCAGAAAAAAAGGGGCCAACACCTTGGAGGGACCCTCGTGTAAGGGAGGTAGAGTAGTGAAGAAAGGGAAAAACAGACTCCCTGAGGAGGCTTACCGGGCTTGGGGCTCTTGGAGGGTCCACAGGTGGCTCGGCTGAGGTAGACATGGTGGACTGAGAATGTAGCTGGACGATGCAGAGGCTTGTACACCACTTGTCCCACACACGGACGCCGAGAAACCACCAAACCGGCGTTTTTACTCCTTACTTCCGGGTCACGTGATCCCTCTCGACCACGTGACCCGCTCTCGCGAGATGTCCGCTCTGACATCTCGCCCGCCGATTCCTCCAAGCGGCCGGAGTGCCGCACTGCCCGGGGTTGCCTGGCGTACCCAGGGCTTACACCTAAGTGCACGGAAGGACCTACGCCGGCCCCGCAACCCGGCACTCTGCAACGGCCCTCCCGACCGAACGTCAGGGAAAGGAGAAGAGGCCGTGCGCCATACATGGAATAACGCTGCAAGCAGGTACTCCTTCAGACAAGGAGCCCCCCACCCGCAGCAGTCTCCACATCGTCCCCAAGGGACAGGAAACAACTGGGGAGGAGTGAGTCAAGGAGGCTTTTAAGGATTGGTCTCCAAGTTGTTTCCTGTCCCTGAGGGCGGAGTGAACCTCCTGCTTAGTGCCGTTGTGGGGCGTATGGAAAATATATAAACACATAACTCACGGAAAAAAGGTGCACCACAAGGATAAGCAACTGACAACACTGGCTAATCCCTCACTCGGATGTTAAAAGCTGAGACTTTCGCCAATATTTCCAATCAGGAACATATCGGAGCCCCTTCATGCACCACGTCACGGTCTCTCAGCATGGCATGGGGTCCTACCACTGGACCAGTGTTTCCCAAACAGTGTGCCTCCAGCTGTTGCAAAACTACAACTCCCAGCATGCCTGAACAGCCAAAGGCTGTCCGGGTATGCTGGGAGTTGTAGTTTTGCAACATCTGGAGGCACACTGGTTGGGAAACACTGCACTAGACTACCTATGGTGTGTGAACAGTGTCTGAAAAGGTGTTGAGCAGCTTACAGCTCCCTCCCACTCATCTGCATTGCAGGACCAACAATGCAATGGGAGACAAATGAGGCACCAAGCTACACCTACAACAGACCATGTGACACCGGCTTCCAGGTGCAACAGAATGTTACCAGCCATATGCTCGATATGTTCCTGATTGGAAATATTGGCGAATGTCTCAGCTTTTAACATCTGAGTGCGGGATTAGCCAGTGTTGTCAGTTGCTTATCCTTGTGGTGCACCTTTTTTCCGTGAGTTATGCGTTTATATATTTTCATCCGCACATGTTTTATTTTGTGTAGGATGTTTGTGTGGTGCTTGTGGTTTGCGCCGGTATCCTCCATCGTATGCAATTTTTGCTGGGGATAGCCGCTTGCAGCGAACTACATGCGGAGGAACTGCCCCCCCAGTTAGAAACACGCCACAGTGTTTGGGGTTTGGAGCAGCTCCACCAACTTCGGCCACGTTTATTATTGTTGGGATTTCCCCTCCCCCACGACAGCACCCTAGAGAGATGGCTCCTCCTCCACGGACAGGAAACCTGTTAGCATAAAAAAGGTGGAGCCACTCTCTCACCTCAGTGAGGTTTCCTGTCCTTGGAGAGGAGACCTGTTAGTTTTTCCTTTACAGGGAACTCTTGGCCAGCAAGCCCCAGGAAAGCCTGGGGGTCAGGGTTCGTGTCCTTACCAGCCGATGGAAGCCGGGTGTATGGTGAAGTCCCCATCCATAGGCTGAAGATCGTGGGTCCCTCAAAGGAGTGCGACCACGATGGTATCTCTCTGGCAGATTGTAGCTGCTTGGCTACTTTGGCGGAACGCAGAGGGGGTAAAGAAGACTCAGAGGAGTCCTCTCCTTATGCAGGCGCGCGCGCGGCAGGCATCTTACTTACATCTAAGGGGCCGGCCGAGATCTCGCGAGAGCTGAGTGGCGCGGTGACGTCATCCAGGTGAGCCGATGCGTTCCACAGGCGGAGCGATGCGTTCCACGGGCCTATTTCCGGCCGGGAACAGAAATTGTAAGGGCAGCGTGGCTTTATAAACTCCGGTAGACAGGCAGTTGGGGGAAGACTGAAATTTAAGCCTGTTTGTACTGCTCCCTTCTGGTGGTCCCGCTATATCTCAGTGTTTGCCTAACTGGTGAGTGCAGTGTAACTCTCAGAGAAGAGAGAGGCTGCGGTTCATAGATATTAATCCTTCTGATTTCTTCCTCTGACGCTGGGGGGCACAGGTGCCTTTGAATTAATCTGTCTCATGGAGGAGGAAAAGAAGTCGGAGGAGCTGGAAGGAGAAAAGCAGCCTCTGGTAATTCCCCTTCTGGAGGGGTGAGTGTGTAATATTCTCTGTGGATATATTACCTGATGGAAGGTTATTTGGTTCTTTTTCCTAGATGCCACCTAAAAAAGCGGTAGCGAAGAGGAAAAATAAAGAGTGTGCCTTGTGCAAATTCCCCTTGTCCTCATCCTACCAATCATACCACCCGATAATAAATCTAAAGAGATTAAACAAAGCGGTGCAAATAAAAAAATTCAAGATGGAAACAATAAAATCGGCTATTTTGCTTTTTTCTCAGGGGTGTTTTATGGCTGTAGTGGATCTGAAGGACGCCTATCTCCACATTCCTGTACACCCTTTCTTCCAGAGATTCCTCAGACTTGCGCTTATGAAGGAAGGCCAGATCAGTCACTTCCAGTTTCGGGCGATGCCTTTCGGTCTTTCCATAGCCCCGAGAATTTTTACAAAGATCATGGCGGAGGTGGCTTCCTTCATACGCAGCCAGAATATATTATTTCTTCCTTATCTAGACGATCTTTTAATTATTGGGGATTCTCGGGAAGAATGTCAGGATTCAGTCCACAAGGTGGTTCAGATTCTGAGGAATCTAGGTTGGATTATAAACCTAAAAAAGTCAAGGTTAGAGCCAAGAACAAGACAAACATTTCTAGGTCTCCATCTCGACTCTTTATGCCAGAGAACCTTTTTACCGGAGGAAAAAATAGAGAGGCTAAGGGCAGAGATACAGAAGGTACAGGAACAGCCAGTGGTGACGATCAGGAAAGCAATGTCTATTAGGGATGATGACAGCCTGCATCCCAGCTGTGCAGTGGGCGCAGTTCCATTCAAGGGAACTACAGAAAGAAATTTTGAGCACATCAGAGGAAGCAAGAAAGGCTTTAGATGTAAAAATAAAAATATCAAAAAACGCTGGATTCTCTCAGCTGGTGGAAAGAGGAGCAGAATTTCAAAGGAGGAATTCTTTGGAAATACCCAGATCCGATTATTGTCACCACGGATGCCAGCCCCTGGGGGTGGGGAGCCCACTTTCAGGGTCAGCTGGTCCAGGGGTCCTGGACAAGGGGGCAGAGGTCGTTCTCCTCAAACAAGAAAGAAATGCGAGCGGTTTTGTTAGCCCTTCGGCCAGCCCTGCCAGAAATTCGTCGCGAACATGTAAGAATAATGTCAGACAATCGAACAGTTGCATCATATATGAATCGTCAGGGAGGCACGAGATCCCGCTCTTTGATGAGGGAAGCAGAGATTATATTTATGGAATTCGAAAATCAGGTGACGCAGATTTCAGCGCTACACATAAGAGGAAAAGAAAATACTCAGGTGGATTTTCTGAGCAGGGTCAGGTTAAAACAAGGAGAATGGACTTTAAATCAAAAAGTATTCAAGATGATTACGGATTTGTGGGGAGTTCCGGACATAGATTTATTTGCCACAAGAAAAAACAGAAAGGTAAAAACATTCTGCTCCCTAGATCCGGGCGAATACCCTTATGGGGTGGATGCATTCCTTCTGAAATGGAACTTCCGATTGGCATACGCTTTCCCTCCTCTCCAGTTGCTTCCCCGGGTTCTGAAGAAGATAAAGGAAGAGGGAGCGGAGATAATAGTGGTTGCCCCATTTTGGCCAAAGAGGGCCTTGTTCTCGCTACTGAGGAGAATGTCAGTAGAAGACCCTTGGATTCTTCCAGAGATACAATCGCTGTTGTCCCAGGGCCCAGTATACCATCCGGATCTAAAAACATTACATCTTACGGCATGGAAATTGAGAGGGCATTCTTACTAAAGAGGGGTTTCTCGGAAGCACTAATCTCCACCCTATTAAGAAGTAGGAAATCAGTCACCAACACTATTTATGCTAAGATATGTAAGAGATTTCTTTCTTTCTCTAATCTTGACCTGGGGGTTTGGCCAAACAGAATCCCAGTAAGCAAGGTGTTAGAATTCCTTCAGCAGGGCCTCTCTTTAGGATTAGCTAAGAGTACATTAAAGGTTCAAGTATCTGCTTTATCAGTAATGGCAGGTAGAAGTTTAGCCTTAGATCCATGGATTAACAGATTTTTTAAGGCAGTTGACAGAATCCAGCCAGTCAAGGGACCTAGATTCCCACCCTGGGATCTAAATCTAGTATTAAAATCTTTGACCATTCCTCCATTCGAGCCCTTAGAGTCAATCCCTATTGACTTTAAAATTAGTCTTTTTAGTAGCTCTTACCACGGCTAGAAGAGTCAGTGAGATACAGGCGCTATCCATCAACCTCCCTTATATGTCTGTCAGAGAGGATAGAGTAGTGTTAAAACCAGATCCTAAATTTATCCCGAAGGTTCCTTCAAAGGCTAACAGGTTGCAGGAGGTTGTTTTACCAGTCTTTTTTCCAGATCCAAAAGACGATAATGAAAGACAATAGCACACCCTGGATGTGAAAAGATGCTTAATCCAGTATCTGGAAAGATCCAAGGATTGGAGGAAAGCTTCATCCTTGTTTGTACTATTTGCAGGAGCTAAGAAAGGTAATGCTGCCTCTAAGAGCACTATTGCACGGTGGATTAGGGAGTTGATCTCCTTGGCTTATTCCCATTCTGGAATGTCGTCTCCAGTCTCTATTAAAGCTCATTCAACTCGGGCGGTATCAACCTCCTGGACTGAAAGAGCTAATGTGTCGATAGAACAGATTTGTAGAGCCGCCACTTGGTCCTCTCCTTCCACCTTCTATAAACATTACAGATTACAGTTTGATTCTATTTCAGATCTGCTTTTTGGGAAAAAGGTCTTAGAAGCTGTCACCCATCCTTAATTTCTATGTAATCTCTCACTAGGGTGTGGTCGTGGGGGAGGGGAAAAAATGCGATTACACTTACCGGTAATTGTGTTTTTCTGACCCCACGACAGCACCTGCCTTATTCCCTCCCTTGCATGTTTTCCTGTGTGATACTCACGTGGTGTAGAAAAAAAAAAAAAAAAAAAAATGATGATGAGTATGTATATAAGATAAATTAACTAGGAAAAGGAGTCCCTCTCATACTCTGTAACCCTCACTGAGGTGAGAGAGTGGCTCCACCTTTTTATGCTAACAGGTTTCCTGTCTGTGGAGGAGGAGCCATCTCTCTAGGGTGCTGTCGTGGGGTCGGAAAAAACACAATTACCGGTAAGTGTAATCACATTTTTTTGTTTTATATGTATTGAATGTGCCATTGCATATGGCTGGTAACATTCTGTTGCACCTGGAAGCCGGTGTCACATGGTCTGTTGATGGTGTAGCTTGGTGCCTCATTTGTCTCCCATTGCATTGTTGGTCCTGCAATGCAGGTGAGTGGGAGGGGGCTGTAAGCTGCTCAACAACTTTTCAGACACTGTTCACACACCATAGGTAGTCTAGTGGTAGGACCCCAGGCCATGCTGAGGGACCTTGACGTGGTGCATGAAGGGGCTCCGATATGTTCCTGATTGAAAATATTGGCAAACATCCGAGTGAGGGATTAGCCAGTGTTGTCAGTTGTTTATCCTTGTGGTGCACCTTTTTTCCATGAGTTATGCGTTTATATATTTTCATCCACACATGTTTTATTTTGTGTAGGATGTTTGTGTGGTCTATCATACACCATAAGTTTTAGAACTTTTGGCCCATTGGCTGGGGAGATATGAATGCTCAAGCAAGGCCTGTCAGTCCATGTCTTTAACAGGGAAGTAGTGAGAAGGTCTTAGTATGTCCCATTTATGGAATGGCTTCTACCTTCTCACTTGTAGCTAAAAATACAGCAAGATTCTCACTAAAATATTTCAGGTAAAAAAAGTTTTATCTGTTCAATGGGAGTTTCATAGCCATTGGACATTTGGCTTAGAATCTGGGTCAAAGTCAGCCTGTTTTACATTGTTGTCTATGAGAAATGAGGCTAAACCCTCACTCCAATATTGACTCTCACCCACCCAAAATACATGTTTAGTGAGATACAAGTATCTATGTTGGGCAAAGGTGATGAAGGTGTGAAGTCATGAAGGTTCCAAGACAGTCCTCCTCCCGGAGCCACTGTTTGCCACATGCTGCTTGATGCCTATGCCAGGCCACTTAAAAGGAATTAAGATTAATTATATTCTGACTATAAAACCTTAGCTCTGAGCATTCATAAATCATACCTCTCTTGATTTCACTAGCTGGAGAAGAAATCCTAAATCAAACCTCTCGATTTAACTAGCCAAAGCAAGAAAGCCTGAATTCAAAGCTTAGTTTTTCCAGCTGCCTAATATTCTGATATTCTGATTTCTCAACCTGCAATAGCAGGCCTAAAACCTTTAAAAAAAAAAAACGAATTTTTCCTTTTTTTCCCCTTAATTTGTTTAGGAATCCCTAGGAACATAGCAAAGAATGGCATCTGATGGGTAAGTGCTATTACGTAAATCAAAATCTTTTAATTCATATTCTTGTTTTGTTTTTCATCTATATATAAAAATGCCCATATATATTTGTATGTATCACAAAAAAAAAATCAAAAACACAACCATCTATTTCAACGAGACTTTGTATACACATCCCTTGCTACTTGAAAAGAATACTTGTGGGGGTCTCAGCTCTAGGACCTACAGTTCCCGAGATATTCCCAAAAAATGACCTGCATTATAGCAAATACAAGCCAGCAAGCCTAACTGCCATACACACAGTCACATGCCCTTCTCAGCCAATAGAAACTCCCAGGTCCTACTCCAGGTTACCATAACAACTGATCATGGGTTTTTTCCCACTTTGCAGGTACTGAAATATTCAGTCATATGACAGATAATGGCACAACTACACTTCTACATGCATGGGGGCAGGGGCCACTATTAAACGGATAGTCACTCTTAAAGGGATACTGTTGATATCTTTATGACCCATGGAAACATGAAACAAAATAGATGAAATATACAGATATAGCAAGGGTAACACTCCCACCCTTAATTTAAATTTTGTTATCTCATCGTGCTATCTTGAAACAAAAGCCATTGAGAAGCAATTGTTTCACTAGTTTAGTTAACTAAATTGTAGATAACCAAACTCAGAAAAAAGGAGTCTTAACCCTGCTACATCCGTACATGTGCAAAGCCGGGTATTTCTGCTAGTCTTATCATATTTGTTGCACTTTTCTAATATTGTCTGTTTTTCTTATGGATTTAGAAAGACTGCCTTTGCTGTGCAAATTTTGCAAGAAGGTGACTTGCTACCCATGTTTGTAGTGTGCACAAAAAAAAAAGCCACTGATGAGTAGTGTTGAGCGCGAATATTCGAATAGCGATTTTTTTAGCGAATATCTGCACTTCGCTAATTCGCGAATATTTCGAATATAGCGCTATAAATTCGCTATTTCGAATACTGTTTTTTTTTTTTTTTATTTTAGTTATATTTTTTTCTTTCCCACTTCCCAAAAGTAGTTCTTACCTGTCCTGAGGATTCCTGGCTGCTCCAGTCAGTGCCCGTTGCCGCTTCTGCCGACTTCCGTGCTCATGGAGCGTCCCCATCACCATGGGAACGTCTCCATACTAAAATGTACTGTCGGATTTGAGAATTATGTTGAAATCGCAATGCGATTAATTCAAGTTATATTAATCGCATTGCGATTACCACTTAGCAGTGCACTGCTACCTTACATATTAGGCTAGAATTAACGAATATGGAATATAGCAGCAGTGCTAAGTAGAAATCGCAATGCGATTACTCCAAGTTATATTAATCGCATTGCGATTCAATTAGCACTGCTATATTCCATATTCGTTAACTTAGTTAATTCTAGCAAGCTGACCCATTATAAACCCAGCTCGAAGTTGAAATCGCAATAACTAATCGCAAATATAACTTGAAGTAATCTCATTGCGATTTCTACTTAGCACTGCTGCTATATTCCATATTCGTTAATTCTAGCCTAATATGTAAGATAGCAGTGCACTGTTAAGTTGTAATCGCAATGCGATTAATATAACTTGAAGTAATCGCATTGCGATTTCAACAGACATGGTTTACTATGGTTGCTAAAACGAAGATGGAGAATACTTCGTTATTTTCGTTTTGAGGAATATGGCGAATACATTCGTCATATTTGCTAATTCTACCAAGCCAAACATAGTAAACCAGGTCTAAGTAGAAATCGCAATGCGATTAATTCAGGTTATATTAATCGCATTGCGATTTCAACTTAATTCTCAAATCCGACAGTACATTTTAGTATGGAGACATTCCCATGGTGATGGGGACGCTCCATGAGTATGGTTGGCTTGGTAGAATTAGCGAATATGACGAATGTATTAGTCATATTCCTCAAAACGAAGATAACAAAGTATTCTCCATCTTCGTTTTAGTTACCTATTCGTTAACCTCGCTAATTCTAGCAATCAAATAGGAGGGTTGACTATAGAGACAGCTGTGTTTAATTCGCTATGCGATTATATATTTTTTTTAATAAGTAGAATAATTATAATAATCATCAAGTATAATTATTCTATTTATTTTTAAAAAAAGAAAATAATCGTATAGCGAATTAAACACAGCTGTCTCTATAGTCAACCTTCCCTATTTGATTGCTAGAATTAGCGAAGTTAACGAATAGGTAACTAAAACGAAGATGGAGAATACTTTGTTATCTTCGTTTTGAGGAATATGACGAATACAGTCGTCATATTAGTCATCTTCGCTATAATTCTAGATATCAAACCAATAGGAAAGTAGCCTTAAGTTAAAATCGCAATACGCGATTTAAATCGCATATTAATTGCGATAACTAGAATGACGAATATTCGATTTCGACAAATATGAAACGAATATTCTATCGAATATTCGCGAATTTCGTCAAAATCGAATATGGCACCTGACGCTCATCACTACTGATGAGGAGATCATTAACCTAATTGAAGCAGCTCAGAGCAATGCAAGAAGGATTCTTACAAACCTTAGCAGGGTCAATTACAAGGATTTGGAAGCAGGCATGAGAAGCACTCGGTCACTGGCATTCATAACTAACTTGCTTGAGTCAAGTGGCGTCACCATCGTTGACAAACCATTGGAGACAGAAAGGTAAGGCCTTTTTATTGATTTTTCCTATTTTAAATAAACACTGTTAATCTTTATAAAAACACCTCTTTGAATACAGAGGAAAAAACAAGCTGGTTCTGAGAGCTCCATTTAAAGCAGGCATATAACGAGAGTTTGAGCGGCATGTGTTTGTATAAGTGTGTGACTTAGATTAAGTGAGGGAGTATCTGAGAGCTAAATTATTTGTGGGCTTGACGAGTGGCTGTATTGTACACTGGGAATTGATTCTTCTACAAGCTTAATTGTGCTGTGATAAGTATTTTCCCTCCAGGGGTGGCACAAGTGAGTAATTAGGGTGAGGCTGTCCAATTAGGAGACTAAAAAGTCAGCTGAGGGTAGCTCAGCCCTTTGAATCCAGAGGAAAAAGAAAACAGGCTGGTTCTAAGAGCTCCATTTAAAGCAGGCATATAACACGAATTTGAGCTGTGCATGTTTGATTGTGTGTTTGTACAAGTGTGTGACTTCAGATTTAAGGACTTCAGTGGGGTACTGCAATAAGTTAGTTTCTTACTATATTATATTGTATTTTTCGCTTTTGTTGTGTAATCCCCATTTAGTATGTAATTTACTTTTTGTGACGCACAGGATTATCCAGTGACCAAATGAGGTGCTCACAGTAGAGTAGTTACACCCTTACTACTCAGAAAAGAACAAGCAAATTGGTAACAGGAACTGGGCACTCTTCAGATATTGGACCCAATATTAAATTTATTAAATATACAATAAAATACAATAAATAGACTCTCTAAAAACCTGCGAACACCCAGAATGATCCAGGGAAGATTCCCCTAACAGCAATCACGTGAATAGCAGTACCAAATCAACAGAATCTTTGCTATATCTACACATCTCCCAATGTCATCATACAAACTAACTCTTGCAGATTAAAATAGTTGGTAGTAGAATCTCAATTAAATTAGCAACAACTTAATATATAGAAATAGCCATACAGTGACTAGTGTCTAATGGATGAATGACTTTTCCAATTATTCTAACGGAATATAATGCTAGGTACCCCAATGATACTAATTCTTCCAGATAGTACAACCACTTCAAAAAGTCCGTACTCTTTCAGGCCTCTTCCTCATTCATAAAAGATGGTTCATTCATAATTCATTGATGATAGCCCTTAGGCAGACCAACGTGGTGTTATTAAAGCTGTTACACTAATTGCACATCAGATTGTATACAGCAGCGTGTGTCTAATACAGTTTGAGATGCCGGCAATGCTAGTGGAACGATCTTACCAGTGTCACTTGTAGTGCCTTGGTGCGGCTCTAGACGTTTGAGTTTATGGTGTGTCCTGGAAGCCACGAATGTTCCTTTCGCCGCACTAATAGACTGTGAGCGCGTGGACCTCGGTGATGCCTTGCGGTCTCTGCTGCACGGTGTTTCACCCACTTTTGCGTGGTACACGAATTTCAAAGGGGCACTGTGACACCAACTGTAGAGTTCCTTATTTCCACGATGCTGGTTCTGTAGGGGGTCTAAACAGATGCGTTTCGGAGTGCGTATCCCCTTCAGTGAAGGGGATATGCACATCTGCACAGCGGGACGCCGCTGTATACAATCTGATGTGCAATAAGTGATGGGCAAGGACCTAAAAAGGTAGTATTTTCCGAGATACTGCCTGTACAAAGAGCCACACAAGAAAGGCAGCGGGAGATTAGGGAGGTTAACAAGTGGCTCAAGAACTGGTGAAGGAAGGAGGGGTTTGGGTTCCTGGAGAACTGGCACAACTTCTCTGTCAGCTACAGGCTATCGTAGGGACAGGCTGCACCTCAATGGGGAAGGGGCAGCTGTGGGGGAGAAAGATGGCGAGAAGGTTGGAGGAGTGTTTAAACAAGGGATTGGGGGGGGAGGGTAATTAAGTTATAGGAGGGGAAGATGGTGCAGATAGATACCAGGGGCGAGGTAATGGGACTGGTGGGGGAACTAGAACAGTTCAGAATAAAAAAGGTGTAGGGTTAAAAATATACAAAAACCTCTTAATTACATGTATACTAATGCCAGAAGCCTTACTAATAAAACTGGTGAACTGGAATTAGTGATGTGTGAGGAGGACTGACAGTGAGAATAACAGACATGGTTGGATGATCGATATGACAGGGCAGTTAATGTACAAGGTTACAGTCTGTTTAGAAAGTATCTTCTAAAGCAGAGAGCAGGAGGGGTCTGCTGTCACCGCCGGTTCTGGGAGACGGTTGGTCAGAGGTTCCTCCCTGTCTTGTGCATGACGTTCTTTGTTTTGGTTTCACTTTGCTCAGTTCCTTTCTCTCCCTCAGCTGCCTCTTAACTTGATTAATTGGCTTACTTTATATTCCCTCCCATACTGCTCCTCTTCGTGGTTTATATTACTTCCTGGATGAAGTGTGTGCTGCTGGAGGCTGCAGTTGTTTGCTCAAAGATAAGTGCATTCCGTTTTCTTTGTGTTTTGTTTGCTGGCTTGATTCTAGGTGACCCTGACTCCCTCCGTATTCTGTGCAGGGAACCGGTGGCCGTTCCCCTCACTACTATAGGGAATTCAGGTGTCACTCAGTTATAGGTACAAGGGCATGTATCTGTCTACCACCAGGACCTATACATGGGCATAGCAGTTCAGGGAGAGTTCTTAGGGACTTAAAGGGCCCTCCTATATTTTCCTTAGTTTGGGATCAAGCCAGTCTGTCATTATTTATCAGTTCCTGCTAACTGTTCTCCATCTTTGACATCTGCCTTTAGGTAGAGTCCTGTCTAAAGCCCAGTCCGAGAAGATATCAGTGAGGGACATGAACATGTGGCGTCACTGTGGGTAGAAATACATGAATGCAAAAACAATAAAATACTAAAAGGAGTTTACTATAAACCACCTAATATACCAGAGTCCACAGAAAATCTACTACTAAACGAGATAGACAAGGCGGCAAATCATAATGAGGTGGTTATTATGGGGGACTTCAACTACCCAGATATAGACTGGGAAACTGAAAGCAGTACATCCCATAAAGGAAACAGGTTCTTGGCAATAACCAAAGACAATTAACTTTTCCAAATGGTTCAGGACCCGACTAGAGGGACGGCCATACTGGACTTAACATTAACCAATAGACCTGACAGAATAACAGATTTGCAGGTTGGGGGACACCTGCGAAATAGTGACTATAAAGTAATAACCGTCCAATTATCATTCAAAAAAGCATTTTTACAGGGAGGAACAAAGACCAAACTTCAAAAAAGCTAAATTTAGCCAACAAAGTGAGGCCATAGGCCTAACTGGGACAAAGTCCTCAAAAATAAAAATACAGCCACAAAATGGGATATCTTTAAAAGCATCCCAAAATCTCATTGTGAGAGGTACATACCGTATGGGAATAAAAGGTTAAGGAACAAAAAGAAACCAATGTGGATAAATAGAACTGTAAAGAAATTAATAAATGACAAAGCATATAAATCACTAAAATAGGAGGGTAGCGAGGAAGCACTGAAAAAAATAGAATATGTAAAAAAAAAAAAAAAAAAAGTGTCCAAACTAGAGACCGAGAGTTAATTGCCAAAGAGTAAAACTAACCCTATAATATTCTTCAATTATATAAATATTAAAATGTATAAATCTGAAGGTGTCGGCCCTTTAAAGAGTAATGAGGGGGGAGATGCACAGAGCGATGAGGAGAAAGCAAAGCTGTTAAACATTTTTTTCTCCACTATATTCACTGCGGAAAATAAACGGTCAGATAAAATGCTGAATGTAAAAATAAATCCCCCATTAAAATTGTCCTGTCTGACCCAGGAAGTACAACAGCAACTTAAGATTAAAATAGACAAATCACCAGAACGGGATGGCATACACCCCCGTATCCTAAGGGAATTAAGTGATGTCATAGCCAGACCCTTATTTCTGATATTTACGGACTCTATACTGACAGGGAATGTCCCACAGGATTGGCGCATAGCAAATGTGGTGCCACTATTCAAAAAAGGTCCAAAAACAGAGCCTGGAAATTATAGGCCGGTAAATTTAATATCTGTTGTGGGTAAACTGTTTAAAGGTTTTCTGAGAGATGCTATCTTACAGGATCTCAACAGAAATAAGCAAATAACGCCATATCAGCATGGCTACATGAGAGATCAGTCATGCAAAACGAATTTAAATCAGTTTCTATGAGGAGGTAAGTTCTAGACTTGACAGCGGCGAATCAATGGATGTCGTATATCTGGACTTCTCCAAAGCATTTGACACTGTACCTCATAAAAGGTTAGTATATAAAATGAGGATGCTCGGACTGGGACAAAATGTCTGTATGTGGGTAAGTAACTGGCTGAGTAATAGAAAACAGAGGGTGGTTATTAACGGTACACACTCAGATTGGGTCACTGTCACTAGTGGGGTACCTCAGGGGTCAGTACTGGAGGGGTCACTGTCACTAGTGGGGTACCTCAGGGGTCACTGTCACTAGTGGGGTACCTTAGGGGGTCAGTATTGGGCCCTATTCTGTTCAATATATTTATTAATGATCTTGTAGAAGGCTTGCACAGTAAAATCAATTTATGCAGATGACACTAAACTGTAAACTAATTAACACTGAAGAGGACAGTATAATGCTACAGAGAGATCTGGATAGATTGGAGGCTTGGGCAGATAAGAAGCAGGTGAGGTTTAACACTAACAAATGTAAAGTTATGCATATGGGAAGGAATATTGCAAGTCACCCGTACATACTAAATGGTAAAACACTCGGTAACACTGACATGGAAAAGAATCTAGGAATTTTAATAAACAAACTAAGCTGCAAAAACCAGTGTCAGGCAGCTACTGCCAAGGCCAGTAAGATACTGGGTTACATCAAAAGGGGCATAGACACCCGTCATGAGAACATAGTCTTACCACTTTACAAATCTCTAGTCAGACCACACATTGAGTACTGTGTACAGTTCTGGTCTCCTGTGAACAAGGCAGACATAGCAGAGCTGGAGAGGGTTCAGAGGGGGGCAACTAAAGTAATAACTGGAATGAGGCAACTACAGTACCCTGAAAGGTTATCAAAATTAGGGTTATTCACTTTAGAAAAAAGACGACTGAGGGGAGATCTAATTACGATGTATAAATATATCAGGGGTCAGTACAGAGATCTCTCCCATCATCTATTTATCCCCAGGACTGTGACGAGGGGACATCCTCTGCGTCTGGAGGAAAGAAGGTTTGCACACAAACAGATTATTCTTTACGGTAAAAGCAGTGAGACTATGGAACTCTGAGGAGGTGGTGATGGGGAGTACAATAAAGGAATTCAAGAGGGGCCTGGATGTATTTCTGGAGTGTAATATTACAGGTAGGGTTGAGCGAACCCAAACTGAATAGTTCGGGACACTGACGCGAACATTTTCAAAAAAGTTCGGGTCCGGGTCCATTGTTCGGCGATTTCTTCCCGCTTTCTGAAAGGCTGCAAAGCAGCCAATCAGCAAGCGTTTTACTTCTTGCCTTAAGCCCATCACAGCCATGCCTACTAATGGCATTGCTGTGATTGGCTGAGTGCAGCATGTGACCCAGCCTCTTTATAAGCTGGAGTCAGGTACTGCTGCATGTCAGTCTGCTGAATGGAGATTAGAGCAAGGTTGCTGCTGGTGCGATCAGGGCCATAATAGGGCAGAAATCTAAAGAACCTGTGCAACTTTAATCCACAAGATACAGCACATAGAGAGGGAGGGAGCCTCAGCAATCCAACATTTCTGTACCCAGCCACTGCCAGGGAGATTTTTTTTGTAATCCATCTGTTACTGAGGTGGGGGTCGGCGGCCATTTTAGGCACTGCAGTGTACTGCATGTCTGCCAGCCTGCCAGGGACATCAGCCTAATCCTATTTTGTAGCTCAGTGAAGGGGAAAAAAAAAAAAATTAATTTCTGTCTGCTCAAGTCCCCTATATTGCCTTTTGTATGTTTAAGGAGTGACATAGTCCATTTGTCTAGTCTGGGATCTGTGATGCCACAGAGCACTTGTGTATACAATGCACTAAACCATATATTCCATTTCAGCTATCAAATAGTGCATCAGTGTATTTTACTTTAAAAAAAATTAAAAATAAATAAAAAGTGGTCATCCTGATCCACCAAGCCCATTTTACACCGCCAAAATATATATTTGAGATTTCTACGGTGAAATAGATAATCCGTGTAATTTTGGGGGAAAAAACGTATTTCTGGTCTACAAAACAGTTCTGCATACACCATACAATGACATTTTACATTTCTGCATGGAAATAGTGCTTTTGTTTTTTTATAGAAAAAAAAACGTTATTCAAGTTCCACCAAACAGTCTGAAATACCCATTACAACCACCTATTTTACATTGCTGCTGTGAAATACAGCATAAGTATGTTTGACAAGAGTAGTAATCCTGATTCACAGAGCATCTTGAAATACACCGATTTCACATTACATCTGAGAAATAGTACATTCTTTTTTTGTATGAAAAAAGCAATATTATTGCTTCACAAAGCAGTTGTACATACTGTCTAATTTAAATTTACAATAGGAAAAAACTGCGTTTTGGGGTTTTATTGATAAAAAGCTGTGTTTTAGGCATAAACAGTTGTGCATCGGTCGTTTAAATAATTATTTCCAATTTATAATACTGCAAATTATAATACTGCATACTGAATTTTGGTGACCAAATCAGTGTTCTGGGTCCCCAATTCTGGTGTCCATACATAGTATAAATAAATACTTTTAGTGTCCAGCAGTTAAAAACTGCATTTTGGGGCTTTATTGAAAAAAAAGCCGTGTTTTAGGCCGAAAAAAGAGTTGTGCATCCGGCGTATGAATAATTAATTTCAATTTACACACACACTTGTGCATACAGCGTACCAAATTTTTTTTTTTATATTTCCGCATAGAAATTGAGAACCAGTGTATTTTGGGCACAAAAAAACATTCTGGGTCCACAGAGCATTTTTATGACACAGGCGCTGCCTTAGCGAATGTAATTGTCGACTAGTGGCAGGTAAATTGACACCGGAAAGAGACAAATCTTAGTTTGGTGGGTGAATGCAAATAATGAGGAGATCATCAAATAAGGGATGTGGGCATGGTCGTGGTGGTGTTGCTCCTGTTGCTGGGAGAGGATGTGGCCATTCAGCGCCAACTACCACTCCAAGTCAAACACCTTCCTCTGGTGCAAGTAGGTGACAGAATCTGCAGCGTTATTTGATAGGCCCAAATGCCGCTCCACGGATGGTGAAGCCAGAACATGTACAGGCAATAGTAGATTGGGTGGCTGACAGTGCCTCCAGTTCCTTCACAGTATCTAACACCCAGTCCTCTGCAGAAAGCTCAGAGTTGGCACCTGCAGCCCATGCCCATCAGTCTTCCACCTCACCCCCTTGCAAATCAGCCAAGCAGTCAGAGGCCCAAATCATGCAGGCAAGTCTCATGCTTTTTGATGACTCTTGGCAGGGTTTTCCCGGCCCATCCACCTAGCCCTGCCCCAGTAGAGGAAAACCTTGAATGCAATGATGCTCAACGAGGATTAGGACATGGGAATACCGCCACAAAACGTCTCTGATGACGAAACACAGGTGCAGACCGACGAGGAGGGCTTGGGTCATAAATGGGTGGAAGATGATATGGAGGTTGATGAAGTCCTAGACCCAGACTGGACTGAAGGTCGTGCTAGTGAGGAGTGCAGTTCTGAGGAAGAGGAGGTGGTCACACAGAGCCAACAGCACAGCAAAAGAGGGAGCAGGGTGCAGAAGCGCAGCAGCCGTTCCAGAGACAGTACACCTGCTACTGTCCACCGCACCCAGGCTCCGAGCATACCAAAGCCTGCTCCAAGGAGTTCATTGGCATGGGAGTTCTTCACAGAATGTCCTGACGACAAGACACGAGTCCTTTGCATGTTGTGCCATCAGAGCCTGAAGCAAGGCATAAACATTCTAAACCTGAGCACAACCTGCATGACCAGGCATCTACATGCAAAGCATGAACTGCAGTGGAGTAAACACTTTAAGAACAAGGAACTCTCTCATGCTCCTCCTGCTTCCTCTTCTGCTGCTGGCTCGCCCTCTCCCTTCACCTCTGGCGTCACAGTAGCACCTGGCGAACCGCAAACAGGATGTTCCACCAACACCACCACATACGACACCATCACCAAGCATCTTCACCATGTCACACGGCAGCATTCAGCTGTCCATCTCCCAAACATTGTAGAGAAGGAAATAATACCCACCTGCCCACCCTCGAGCCCTGGCCCTTATTGCCAGCATTTCAAAATTACTGGCCTTTGAAATGCTGTCATCCGTCTGGTGGAGACGGACTGTTTCAAACAGCTGATGGCGGTGGCTGTCCCCAGTACGTTGTTCCCAGCCGCCACTGCTATTCCAGGCGAGCCGTCCCTTCCCTGCACAATCAAGTGGAGGATAAAATCAAGTGTGCGCTGCGCAACGCCATCTGTGGCAAGGTCCACATAACCTCAGATACATGGACTAGTAAGCATGGCCAGGGCCACTATATCTCCCCAACTTTAGACTGGTGTGGGGAGTCGCTCTGGTAGTCAGCGGTGCGGGTGCAGTTTAGAGGCAAAACCAGGAGTCCAGATTGTGCAACAAACAGTGTTTTATTCACACTTGCACACAAAATGAAAAACAGTCTCTTGGTGACAGTTCACACACAACGGAAATAACGTAGCCAAACAAAAACAGTCCAACACAGGTTCAGTCACCTGGGAGGTGTAGGTGCAGGTTCGCACCACGCTGTCGGCCCAGCCGCAGGAGAATCCAGCTTCAGGTAGCCAGGAACACAACACCTCCTTGCTGAGCGCTTTCCTCCAGGACAGAGAACTCCCAGCCCTGTTAGCAGCTCCAGGATAATCACACTCACAGCTGGTGGTGCTGGCTGAGTTTATAAACCCAGCCCAAAACTCGGACTGGACCGTGGGAGCAGCCACCCACCCTACTCTTTAGCTGCTCCCAGTAAGAGCCGGCCCGATCGGCTTTGCAGCCATGCTATTTAACAAAGTCAAACAGCACTAGCTGCTGCAGACAAAAACCCGGCTCTCACCTCACCGAGGCCAGCAACCTCGGTGACACGTACCTGCCATCACATATGACACCTTGCACCTTACCACATACCTCCCTTTGTTCAACCCTGAGGGGGTGAACACATGTGAGGCAGTGGACGCGGGACAGGGCATCTGCGTTGCCCTGCAAGCGGCCTGCCCTGTGTTCCACGGAAAACTTGAAATTTTGAAGAGATAGGAACCACCTGGTGACCCGAGCATTCCTCTCCTTGGCCTGACTCATCCATTTGAGGGGGAATGGTCGGTCACCAGACGGAACCTCCTCCCTAACAGGTAGTAGCGGAGAGATTCGAGTGCCCACTTGATAGCCAGGCACTCCCTCTCCACTATACTATACCTGGACTCGGCGGGACTGAGCTTACGGCTCAGGAAGACAACGGGATGTTCTTCCCCGTTGACCTCCTGCGACAGTACCGCACCGAGGCCTACCTCCGAGGCGTCGGTCTGTACGACAAACTCCTTGTTGAAGTCGGGTGTCACCAAAACCGGGGACCCACACAGGGCCGACTTCAACGCGGAGAAAGCCTCCTCCGCCTTCTCACTCCAGCTAACCCTCCCAGACTTTCGCCCCTTCAACAGGTCTGTCAATGGCGCTGCTATTGTGGCAAAGTGGGGCACAAACCTCATGTAGTAACCTACAATCCCCAGGAACGACTTTACCTGCCTGGTGGTGACCGGTCAGGGCCAGTTACGAATGGCCTCTACCTTAGTTACCTGAGGTTTGATGACTCCCGCCCAATTACATATCCCAGATATTTTGTCTCCTCTAACCCTATGGAGCACTTCTTTGGGTTAGCGGTCAGTCCGGCTTTCCTCAGGGCATCCACTACCGCCTGCACCTTGGGTAAATGGCTTTCCCAGTCGGTGCTGTGGATGACTACATCATCCAAGTAGGCCGAGGCGCACCGACGATGTGGTCGCAGCACTATGTCCATTAACCTTGGAAAGTGGCGGGGGCGCCATGCAGGCCAAAGGGTAACACCTTGTAGTGATACAGGCCCTGCGGGGTAACAAATGCGGTTTTTTCCTTAGCCGACTCGCTAAGGGTACCTGCCAGTACCCTTTAGTGAGGTCCAGCACAGAAAAATAACGGGCTTGTCCTAAACTTTCAACCAGCTCGCCTACTGGGGCATGGGATACGCCGTCAAACTTGGATACTTCATTTAACTTACGAAAGTCGTTGCAGAACCGCAACGTCCCATCCGGCTTGGGTATTAGGACTATGGGACTGGCCCACTCACTTTTCGACTCCTCAATGACCTCGAGCTTCAACATTAACTGTACTTCCTCCGCGATGGCCCGTCGCCGAGCCTCGGGTACCCGGTATGGTTTTAACCGGATCTTGGCCTGAGGCTCAGTGACGATGTCATGTTGGATGAGAGACGTGCGGCCAGGAGGTCCGAGAACACATCCGTGTTCCGACTGATGAACTCCCTGACTTCCTGAACTTGTTTGGAAGACAGGCTGTCTGCAATTTTTACCGTGGTTACTGCTTCACAGGCCTCGAACTGTGGGGCTGGACCCTTTCACCTAGAAGCCCTGGCCGGGGGCTGTGGTCGTCGGCTGTGTCCCTATCTTTCCACGGCTTAAGTAAATTCACGTGGTACACCTGCTCGGCTTGCGCCGCCCTGGCTGGTGTACTTTGTAATTTACTTCCCTACCTTCTCGATCACCTCATAGGGGCCCTGCCACCTAGCTAGAATTTGTTGTCAAGGGTGGGTACCAGAACCAAAACCCGATCTCCCGGATTGAAGTCCCGCACCCGAGCCTGACGATTGTACACCCTACTCTGGGCTTGTTGCGCTGCCTCCATATGCTCCCGGACCAAGGGCAACACCCTTTCCATCCGGTCCTGCATTTGGGCGACATACTCAATGACACTTTTGTGGGGGACAGGCTGTTGTTCCCACGCTTCCTTGGCGATATCCAACAGGCCCCGAGGGTGTCTGCTATAAAGCAGTTCGAAGGGCGAGAACCCAGTAGAGGCCTGGGGCACCTCTCGCACTGCGAACATGAGATAGGGCAGAAGCAGATCCCAGTCCTTCCCATCTCTAGACACCACCCTCTTTAACATATTTTTTAGAGTTTGGTTAAACCTCTCCACAAGACCGTCTGTTTGCGGATGGTAAACGGACGTCCGTGAACTGCTTTATACGCAACAATTTACACAGTTCCCTCATTACTTTGGACATAAAAGGGGTCCCTTGGTCTGTCAGAACCTCTTTTGGCAGGCCCACACGGGAAAACATCTCCATTAACTCTTTGGCAATGAGCTTAGCTGAGGTATGTCGCAGAGGCACCGCCTCCGGATACCGAGTGGCATAGTCGAGAACTACCAGAATGTGTTGGTGGCCCCTGGCAGACTTTGGTACAGGCCCACTAAATCCATCGCGATTCGCTCAAACGGTACTTCAATAATTGGCAGAGGTACCAGGGGACTACGGAAATGTGGCTGGGGGCTAGTTATCTGACAGGTCGGACAGGACTTACAATAATTCTCTACCTCCTTGAACACACTGGGCCAATAAAATCGCTGCAGTATGCGGTCCTGGGTTTTCTGCCACCCCAGGTGTCCCCAAGAACATGTTGGTGGGCAAGCTCCATGACAAGCTTGCGATACGCTGTGGGCACCACCAACTGTTCAACAGGTTCGCCTCGGATTTGGTTCACCCGATACAACATATCCTGCAGAACAATAAACCGTGGGAACATTAATTCAGCCCCTGGTTTCTGGGGTTTCCCATCAATTTCCAGCACATTCTCCCAGGCCCTGGTTAGGGTTTGGTCCCGGTGTTGTGCGGTCCCAAAATTTTCCCCGGAGACATTGAGGTCTGCCAACTCAGGTCCCGGTGGCAAGTCCTCCGTGTCTCCCACCATTACACTCAGTGGGGTTGTCTCCCTCTACCGCTGGAGCAGTGGTCACCCCTACCGCCGGCCCTTCAGACTCGGGCTCCCAGGGTTCTGGCCTTCCAGCGGTATCAGGCCACTCTACTAGGGTCACCCCTGTCTCGGGTCCCTCAGATACCTTTATTGCCGGCCACAGCGCCGGAAAACCGGGAAGTCCCTCCCAAGTATTAGTTCGTGTGGGAGTTTAGTAGCGACAGCCACCTCGTGGGTCCACCTACCAGCCGCTGTGGACAAAGTCACTAGTGCAGTGGGATAGTCTTTCAGGTCTCCGTGGATGCACAGGACCTCGACTTTACGGCCAGTATACTCCGCAGGCCGTACAAGTGCAGCCCTTACCAGGGAGACTAAACTCCCGGAGTCCAGCAGAGCCACCGCCAGAGAGTCTCCCACCTCTACCTGACACAGGTGGTTATGGTCCTGCACCTCACGGGTGCCAGTTGCGCACAGCTTCCGTGCATACAGGGAGTGACGACCCCCGTAGTTCATATCCATCGGCTCATCCCGATGCGGACAGTCGGCCCTGATGTGGCCTGGCTCCTGACACCTCCAGCATACCACGGGAGGCGGACTCGCAGGGGGTATATTCCGGGCAGGCCGCTCTGTCGCCGGACGCCGGAACTGGGGCAGAGGCCTCCGGGGTTTGACTGACCCTTCCCCGCAAGAGTCCCCTGCAGGTTTCTGGTGGCCTCGTAGCGCTCCACCAGGTCGACCATCTCCAGGGCATTGGTGGGCGATACCTGGCCGATCCAGTGCTGGAGGGGATAAGGCAGGGCCCTCCAAAAGATGTCCGCCAACAGTCGATCCAGCATGGCAGTGGGACTTAGTAGATCGGGCTGCAGCCACTTTTGCAGCCTGTGCAGCAGATCGTAGAACTGCGGCCTAGCGGGTTCAGTCGCTTTAAAGTCCCACTGGTGGACTCTTTGGGCGCGGACCAGCACGCTTCACGCCCAGTCTGGCTAGGACCTCTCCTTTCACAGTGTCATAATCTGCCGCTTGGTCATCCGACAAGTCGAAAAACACCTGCTGGGGTCCGGAAGCCAGGAACGGAGCGACCACCTCAGCCCACTGGTCACGGGGTAACTTTTTCCTCACGGCGACCTTCTCAAAACCGCCAGGTACGTCTCAACGCCGCTCTGCGGGGTCATTTTTGGGATCGCCGCACGGACCGCTTCCGGGCATCTTGGACGTGGTGGGACGCTCCTGCCGCCTGTAACGCCATCACATGTTGTAGCAGTAGTTGGTTGGTCTCCCGCTGCTGCACGTTAGCCTCTATGAGAGCCTTCACAGCAGCCTCCATGTTGCCAGAAACTCCTGCTTGCAGCTTTGCTGGCTTAATATATTCCATACACTTTAGAAAAACAAAACTTCGGCGTTCACGCCAGCCTCACTGCGCATGCCCGCATCCGACACCAAATGTGGGAGTCGCTCTGGTAGTCAGCGGTGCGGGTGCAGTTTAGAGGCAAAACCAGGAGTCCAGATTGTGCAACAAACAGTGTTTTATTCACACTTGCACACAAATGAAAAACAGTCTCTTGGTGACAGTTCACACACAACGGAAATAACGTAGCCAAACAAAAACAGTCCAACACAGGTTCAGTCACCTGGGAGGTGTAGGTGCAGGTTCGCACCACGCTGTCGGCCCAGCCGCAGGAGAATCCAGCTTCAGGTAGCCAGGAACACAACACCTCCTTGCTGAGCGCTTCCTCCAGGACAGAGAACTCCCAGCCCTGTTAGCAGCTCCAGGATAATCACACTCACAGCTGGTGGTGCTGGCTGAGTTTATAAACCCAGCCCAAAACTCGGACTGGACCGTGGGGAGCAGCCACCCACCCTACTCTTTAGCTGCTCCCAGTAAGAGCCGGCCCGGATCGGCTTTGCAGCCATGCTATTTAACAAAGTCAAACAGCACTAGCTGCTGCAGACAAAAACCCGGCTCTCACCTCACCGAGGCCAGCAACCTCGGTGACACGTACCTGCCATCACATATGACACCTTGCACCTTACCACACTGGGTAAACGTAGTGGCGGCTGGGCCCGAGGCGGATAGCGGTTTGGCGCATGTCCTTTCACCACCAAGGATCGCAAGGCATTATTCGTTGCTTCCTGTTGCTTACTCCTACTCTGCAACATGCTCCTCCTACTCCTCTTCTACCACCCCCACATCCGGTCATCGAAAGAACATCACCCCCAACTTCAGCACAGCGTGGGGTAAACGTCAGGTGATTTTAAAACTTGTGTTTGGGTGACAAACCCCACACCGCACAGGAGCTTTGGAGGGGCATAGAACAGCAGACTGATGAGTAGTTGCTGCCGGTGAGCCTCAAGCCTGGCCTGGTGGTGCGCGATAATGGGCAAAATCTCGTTGCAGCTCTGGGACTAGCCAGTTTGACACACATCCCTTGCCTGGAACATGTGCTGAATCTGGTGGTGCAGAGGTTTCTTAAAAACTACCCAGACATGTCAGAGCTGCTGCTGAAAGTGCGGTCCATATGGGCGCACTTTCAGCGTTCTCACCCTGCTGCTGCTCGCCCTGTCTGCACTGCAGCTTAACTTCGGCCTTCCTGCTCACCGCCTCATATGAGACATGCCCACCAGGTGGAACTCCACCTTACATATGCTGGCGAGCAGCAGCGGGCGATAGTGGAGTTTCAGATGCAGTATGCACGGGTCAGTCGCTCTGCGGATCAGCACCACTTCACCACCAGTGACTGGGCCTGCATGCGAGACCTGTGTACCTTGTTGCGGTCTTTGGAGTACTCAACCAACATGGCCAGTGCTGATGACGTCGTTGTTAGCATTACAATACCCCTTCTATGTCTCCTTGAAAAAAATATTACGGTGATGATGGAAGAGGATGCAGAACAGGAGGAGGAGGAAGAGGGGGCATTTCACAGGGTTTCAGGCAAGTCATACAGATGTGGCTCAGAGGGTGGGTTCCTGCACCAACAGAGGCCAGGTACACATGTGGACAGCCAGGGCACACTTCTGAAGGACGAGGAGGAGGAGGAGGATGAGGAACTGGTTTCACTGCAGGGTGGCACCCTACACAGCTCAGGGCCATCACTGGAGCATGGCTGGGGGGATACGGAGGACACAGACGATACACCACCTACAGAGGACAGCTTATCGTTACCTCTGGGCTGCCTGGCACACATGAGTTGCCCACATTTTAACTTGTGCTGACTACTGGGTTGCCACCCTGCTGGATCCCCGGTACATGGACAACGTGCCCACTTTAATTCCCGCACTGGAGCGTGATAGAAAGATGCACAACTACAAGCGCACGCTGGTAGACGCGCTCCTGAGGGAATTCCCAACTGACACGGGGGGACAAGTGGAAGCACAATGCAAAAGGCAGAGGCAGAGGAGGAGGAGGGAGGAGGGAGGAGGGAGGAGGAGGAAGAGGTCACCAACACAGCTGTGTCACGGCCAGCTCCTCAGACAGCAGGGTTAGCATGGCCGAGATGTGGAAAAGTTTTGTCACTGCTCCACAGCAAACTGCACCACCAGCTGATGGGAAACGTGTTAGCAGGAGGCAGCATTTCAACAACAGGGTGGAACAGTACATGTGCACACGCCTCCACGTACTGACTGATGCTAATTTGAGGGGGAAGCCCAGCTAATGAAAACACAGTTCCTTAATAAAGATTATCCCGAAAATATTAAAAATAATGCATTGTAAAAAGTTAGAAAGTTGAATAGACATTCCTTTGAGAATACTACCCATGAAAAAAATCTGAACAAAAGATGTAAAGTTGAGATTAATTCTTCCATTCAACTCAAAGTACAAGAAAATTCAATATATTGTAAAACACCATTGGCATCATCTTTTAAATGACAAAGTTGTCGGCCATCTTTTACCCACATTCCCACTTATCGCCTTCAAAAAAGCCCCGAACTTAGGGATAAAGGTGGCGCCTTCAGTAAAACAATGTAAGGTTAGTAGTGTTTCTGTCCAAAGAATAGACTAACATGAAAGTCTTTTTCAAATGTGGGAGATGTATTGGGTGCAAATATACAAATTTTCCAAGGAAGACTAGCAAAAATACATCTACTCAAAATCCGTTCACTTGGGATATCAACGACTGTCTAACTTGTAGCTCCTCCGGTGTCATTTACCTGATCCAGTGCCCATGAAATAAACAATACATTGGGAGGACCAAACGGATGCTTAAAGTTAGAATAGCTGAACATATAACAAATGTAAAAAAGGGTTATGATAAACACTCATTGTCCAAGCATAATAAAGACCTGACCAACTTGAAGTTTGTGGCACTGGAAAAGGTGACGAGACACTGATGGATGGAGATTATATTTAACAAATGTCCCGGATTGAATCTCAACGTATTTTCAAATTTGGTAGTCTCCAACCTGCAGGACTAAATTCTGAATTAGAAATTTTTGGATTTCTTTGATTTGAAATGGCACTCCATCCCTGATGTGAGGTCGCAAGTCTAGCCGTTTATCGGCACTGCGACCTCCCCTCCAGTGTGGGGCCCCATCTCTATATCATTCTATTAACTGTCATTTAAAACAATATATATTTGTTTGAAATTATAAATGAATAGAAAAAAAATTGCAGGAAGATTGTGCAATATGTTTTTTAAAAAGTTAGAAAAATCGCAAAAAAAAACCCACACAATTCGAAATGGACAATACATTATGTTGTAATCATAACATAGAAGAAAAGAAAAAAATCGCAGGAAGATTGTGCAATATGATCTGAAAGAGATAGAAAAATCGCCAAAAAAAACGCATAATGTAAAATGGAAGATATATAGTGTGGCATTTACAAAATATTTATCAATCGACTTTTCCACATATTCCATTTAACCCTTGTTGGTATAAATTACCCAGTCTAGGCAACTATTGTATACCCACTGAAGAAGAGGTGATGTAACACCTCGAAACGCATCTGGGATGCTACATGGTTGCCGAGGACATTCCTGTTAATCAATCGCATGGCCATGCAAACTTATTTGAAAGAGAGTTCAATATAACTCCGATCCATCTTCATCCATGAACGCGATTCTAAAGTCAAATTCCCGCACTCCGATCTCGCGAGACTACGGCACTGGGAGACAGAGGAGGCAGCATGAGGACGCCAGAGTAACTCCCACACCGCCTGCCGCTCGAACACACGCAGTCCCCGAAAATAAAGGTCAGGTAAGAGCTCACACTGTGAGAACTACAAGAATTACCTGACCTATAACAACATTTTGCAGACATTCTCCTCATATGAGCATATATGGATGTTGTATTGTTTTCACGTATAAACACTAAGGTCTAAAACACGGTGATATGCTAATACGGGACTTGTGGTGCCACACAGCTGTTATTATTGAAAATTGCCGGCATAATATCCTAAAGGAAAACATAATATCGTCTATAAACAAAGGAAGAAGAGATTGTGTCATTACATGATCCACAACTTGAGCGTCATAAATAGATGTGTATTTGTTATAACAATCTGTAAATCAGTTTTGCTTTCTTCCAAGTGAGAACCAGTCCTTGTATATAGTATTCTGAATTGCTATTAACATTTTGAACTGTTATTCCTGCTATTTACAGCTGCAATAATAATATATAAAGGAGCCACTTTTTATAGAGCGGATTATCCATCTGTCCCCTTCAGACTGATCATCCAAATACAGCCAGTGGACCTTTATCCATATATTACTGCATCTTAAACCTGCTTTTGCAAGTCTACTTGTACTTACCATATGGTTATTTTGAATATTTTATTGGTATATTGCTTTACTATTATTATTATTATGATTTTTTTTTTTATCATCATTTTTAATAAATTTACTTTTCTGTACCCGGAAACAATTGATTGTGTGCTAGTCCACTCTCCATTACGTTTTAACCAAACAGATGTGCATTGGGCTGCAAGTTTTTGCCTGAAGATCCAGGAAACACTTCCTGTGGATCTGAGAAGAACCTATACAAAGAATGCTTCTCCTGCAGAGATTGATAGTCTGGTGTCTGAAGCCAGAGAAAAGATGTGCAGTATTCTGAAAGGACTGACCATCATAGATTACACATACTTAGATTATAAGGATTCAGACCCACTCAACTTTGTCAGATTTCTGGAGAAGCGCGGATGCTATATAAAAGAAAAACCTGTACAACTCACAAGGTATGCTCTGTCATAACACATCTGTAATTGTTTCTTCCTCTGTGTCTATTGTGCATCTATTACTAGCACTGTTACTGATTTTTAGAGCTCTGTTCTGTTTTGCTTTTTCAGCAACACCAGTTCAGAAATTGCTATTGCCTAAGAGCAAAAACAATTCACTTGCCAGGTTGTGGAAAAGAGGTATTATTGTGAAATTGCTTTTACCATAAGGCACACTATCATAGATCATCATCACCATTACTTATAATGAATTTATATTTTGTTTTTCAGAAACCCCGTGCCAGCTCCAGTGAAGCAAGTGAACCAATAGCTTCAGAAGAAACAGTCTGAAAATGCTTCTATATCAAAAATGGAGGACCAGCCATTACAGAATAAGGAGTTGTGCTGGTATTTATATGCTACAGTATTTTTCTAATGGGAGCTGGATTGGATCTAATGGATTCACTGGTGGATAACTTGATGTGGCTTATCCCTCTACTAATGAACATATGCATTGTACTGCCTTAGATGCAGTTTGTATGTATCACACATCACTGCTGCTTAGTAAAAAATGGCAAAGTATTCAGAGGTACACCTTTTTGAATTTGACATGTATCTATTTTTTCTCAGCATTGGCTCCTCATGATCTTCAACATCGGATGAAGAAGAAATGAATACCACATCAGTGGTCGATACTGATGTCGAGGAATGTGAACCTGCTCCAAAGAGAGAGAAAACTTTTAAAATGAACTTGTAAGTGCATATATTTATTATCGAAGTTTCATCTTTTGAAACGGTTTTATATTTTGACTATAATGTTAGATACCATTACTTATTACACATTTGTCTTAATTAGAAACTACAAGAAAGCCTTACAGCGGCACATAATGGATACAGCTGGGATTTATAGAAAATATTCCGCAGATACCCGTCCTTGCTGCGTTTCAACATTACCTTCAAAAGAAGTCAGGAGGCAATTATAAGCAGGAGGTAAGATATACACTTGTGCAACTAGACAGTGGTTGTTGCTTTTGAAAAGCTAAATACTAATGTGTTCTTTTTCTAATTTTAGATTGGTAATGTAGGAAGATCTCTATTCATGGACTACACCAAAACTTCTTTGAATTTTGTTTTTAACATTGAGAAAGCCCACACATTTTTTGAAAAGCTACAGTCCCTGGGGAACAGCTATGCCGCAGTTTTTAACTATCTGAAGCATTTGAAGAGGTTTATAAAGTACAACCAGCAAGCCACCAATTTGGTTCATGAAAATAAACTTTACAAGGCATGTGACATTTTACTAAAGATGACAAATGATTTGCAATAAAAAAAATAAAAAATCAGCAAGGGCATTTCAAAAGAGACAGTGGCAAAAAAGTGATATATAATCATTAATTTTTCTGTCATTCTATAAGATATTGAGCAATAGTGTTCATTTATTGTACCTTTATTTCCAAGTTTGACTTTATAACAGCAGAAAATAAAGACAGACAAGTGCTGTGAATTGCTTGACGTGGTGAGGCCAGCATTCATGGAAGCACTTGAAAAGGTTAAGATGATGAATTGAATTGATGGGAGAGATGGCGTGACTGTTTTATATTACCTGGAGAGCCTTGTTACAGCTAGTATCATTTTACTAGTTAATGTTTTTGCCTTGTATTGTTGCTTTTGTGTATGTTCTATAAACATCCCTCTTATCTAATTTTCTTACAGGTGGAAGAGTGGTCTCGCAGAATAGGCCATGTTCGGGATTACGATGGCTTGCCCAAGCACCCCATAGTCATTAGGATCAAAAACCACAAAAAGGCAGCCCAGCAGATAGCCTCATTGGTTTTGAGCAGTGAGGAAGAAAAGGGAAGTCTTAAAAGTTCAGCTGATATTGTATACCTCTATTTCCATGTCAGTGATGAAGAAATCGTTGCCACCACTTGTTTGTTTTCTCTTTCAGTGGTTTGACATTTGCTTTAGCAAAGTTAGGCCTGCTTTTCTTCAGGATAAGGAAGATCCATAGTTTTTCTTCATCTCCTCTACAGGTGTACATATCTACAACGTTTCAAATGATGTCGCTCGCTTCCATCATAGGTAAGTGATGATTATATTATAGCTTGGGGGAACATGTTGATGGGCTACATTGAAATATGTTAGTTTGTTTTTAACTATACATTTTCAGAAATTTTCTAACATTTTCCAAAATGAGGGCACATGGTCCCTTTACACAACTTAAACTTAAAAGCTCACAAATGCCCCCACCCCTACCAGATTCCAGTGTCTCTATATTCCACAAACTAGTCCTGAGGGAACTTGAGAAAATAAAAAAGGCCCAAAGGGGATGCCAATCTCAAAGAGGCAGAATATATGGCTCTGAGGAAATTAGAGAGTGACCGGGGTTTGGTCATTAAACCCTCTGATAAGGGGGGTAACCTGGTGTTGATGGATCAAGGTTCATATAATAGGATGTGCTTTGACATCCTGGAAGACAGTAACACATATGAACGTCTACCAAATGACCCAGGCCCCGGGTACCTACACGAACTGAAGGAAATTCTGAATAGAGGTAGGAGAGCAAAAATAATCAGTGGAGAGGAATTTGATTTTCTCTTACCGCAACACCCGGTCACTGCCACTTTTTACTCTCTGCCCAAAATACATAAGGGCACTAAACCCCTTAGGGGCCGCCCAATTGTGTCAGGGGTAGGGAGTATAGGTCAAAATGTGGGCATCTATGTAGATAAAATTATAAGAACTTTTGTGGAATCGCTCCCATCATATATACGGGACACATCAGATTTGCTGCTACGTCTGAACGGTGCGAGTCTGGATGAGGGTATCATTTTTGCATCTATTGATGTAGAGGCACTATATAGCGCAATACGTCATGAACTCTGTCTGAAAGCGGTTGAAATGTATCTTTCAATGAGGGATAAAAGACTGGAACCTCATAACCGCTTTGTGATGGAGCTTCTGAACTTTAGCCTCACAAGGAACCACTTTGTCTTCTGCAACCGCTTCTACCACCAGCTCAGGGGTACCGCGATGGGCAGTTCTTGTGCGCCATCCTATGCAAATTTACTCCTGGGCTGGTGGGAGGCCAAGTACATCGGGTCTGAGGAGATGGATTGCTGGCAGGACAAAGTGGTTCTCTGGCTAAGGTTCATTGATGATATTTTTGTACTATGGAGGGGGACGGAGGTGGACTTTTCTAATTTTTTAGAGACCATCAATAACAACGACTTAGGTCTCAGGTTCACATCAGAATGTGATCGGAATAGGATATCCTTTCTAGATGTCCTCATTGAACGAGGCCTAGACAACAGCATCATTACCTCAGTGTACCGCAAGAAAACAGCGACAAACAGTCTTCTCCACTGGGAGAGCGCCAACCCGTATTCCCTCCGTAGAGGGATCCCAAAAGGCCAATATTTAAGGTTGCGACGTAACTGTTCAACCATGAGAATGTATAAAAGCCAGGCCAGGGACCTCAGGTTGAGATTTAGGGATAGGGGCTACCCAGATGGTGTCCTGCGTAAAGCGTATGAGGAGGCTTGTACAAGACCTAGGGATACACTCCTAATCCCCAAGGTACATATGAAAGATGAACCCTCAGAACCAGACAAATTCCGGATCATAGGCTCCTTTGATACTGCACATCAGGAAATCAAAAAGATCTTAAGTAAGCATTGGGACATTCTGCGAGCTGATCCTGACTTGGAAGAGTACCTGGCACCCTATCCTAAGGTTACCTATAGGAGAGGGAGAAGTCTAAAAGACAGACTAGTGAATAGTCACTTTCGAACACCAGAGACTCCGGGTAACTGGCTATCTAGACGCCCCATGGGTACATTTAAATGTGGGAACTGTCTCGCCTGTAATCAGATACACAGAACAAAAACTTTCTCCAGCTCTAGTACCGGGAGGACCTACACCATCAGAGACTATCAACTGTCTCAGTATGGGTGTAGTTTATCTGATACAATGTTCTTGCCCACTTGATTATGTGGGCAAGTCAAAAAGGGAATTTAGGCGGCGGATCAGGGACCACGTAAATGATTCTAGCTTGCATCATTCTCAAAGTGCAGCATTTCTAAGTGCACTAGAGATATACAGGAGATACTCAGGAGGTAATCTGGAGGTGAGTACAATCTAATAAGTTTTGTTTAACATATTTTCTTGCATTAAAATGGCAGACCTGATTCAGTGCAGGAATTGTTGTGCTTTCATTTCATGTTTCACTCTTCGCAGGTTTGGATGCTGTCTGATCTGCAGACAGTTCTCCATAATGCAGCAGGAAATTGCATTTTTGAAATCTGAGATTTGTAAAGTAACTGTTAGACAAACTCAGGATTGGCATGTTGCAATGCCACTGCCACAAAGGCCCCCAGAAATGGAAGATGGGTTACTGTAGGTTCTGGTAGACTTAGAGCTGTTGATAGAAGACATGTCCCACAGTCGGTGGCTCTCTGTAATTCATTTGCAGCACTTTCAGAATGCAAGAGCAACATGGAGGATGGCCCAGGCACAGTGGGTGAGGAACAATCATCTCCTATGCTTAAGGTATGCAAGACTACTGACAAAGACAAAAAGGATATAGTGAGTACTAATAGTAAGCAACTATTGGTGGGCGATTCTATCATAAGAGGTGTGAAGTTTGAAGAAGAGGGTTCTGTGAGATGTCTCCCTGGTGCTACTGCTAGCAGGGACAGACGACGTATCCTTAACATTATTAAGCAAGCAAAAATGGAAAAGAAGGTGGATGTTATTGTCCATCTTGGGACAAATGATCTGGCTTGCAATGAAGTTTCAAAGGTGAAGGAAGCTTTTCACACACTTGGTAATGATATACGGGAGATTGCATCGACTGTCTCATTCTCTGCAGTTCTGCCTGTGCATAACCGTCAGCATGACAAGCAGTTGCGTATTAAGGAATTCAATGTATGGCTCGGTGAATGGTGTTTGAACCAGGGATTTGGCTTTGTGGCTCATGTTGGCTCTAGCTGGAATGGAAAAGAACTGTACAAGAAAGATGGTTTGCATCTTTCTCCCAAGGGAACGAATGTCCTCAGTGAACAGTTCAAAGTTTTTGCAAAGGAACATTTAAACTAGGAAAGGGGGCACAAAAGAGACAATCCATCAGTTCGGCTGCCCCCGAAAAACAATGCCAGAAGATGCCAGGAGCTGATAAGATAAGAAACGACAAGCTGAGAGTCTTGTCTACAAATGCTCGCAGTTTAGGGAATAAGATCAACGAACTTGAGTCTGTAATGGCATCTGAGAATATAGATTTAGTGGCTGTTACTGAGACATGGTTCAATGAGAGTAATGACTGGGATATGACAATACCTGGGTTCTCTCTATATAGGAAAGACAGAGAAGGCAAGAAAGGGGGTGGAGTGGCCCTATATGTAAAAGATAGCATAAAATCTAATTTAATACAAGTCAGCGAAACCAATTTAGAGTCAGTTTGGGTTACGTTGCAGCTTGGTAATCATAAGGTAACTCGTGTAGGTGTCATATACAGACCACCAAGCCAAGTCAAAGAACTGGATGATCTACTAGTTGAGGAAATGGCTAAAATGACATTGAAAAGGGAAGTTGTCATTATGGGAGACTTTAATCTTCCTGATATAAACTGGAAAACCAAAATAGCTAGTTCTGCCAGGAGTACAGACATTCTAAATTCCCTACTGGGATTATCTCTACAGCAAGTAGTTGAGGAGCCAACCCGCAAGGAGGCCATTTTAGATTTAGTATTCACAAATGGCAATTTGGTATCTGATATTACTGTAGGGGAAAGCTTAGGATCCAGTGATCACCAGTCAGTGAGGTTTACTATAAGTACAGTGACTGAGTCACTCCACACAAAAACAAAAGTTTTAGATTTTCGGAAAACAGACTTTTCTAAAATGAGATCAGTGGTATACGAGTCCCTATCAGACTGGAACAATTTCAATGGAGTCCAAGAGAAATGGAACTACTTAAAAGTGGCACTATTGAAGGCAACAGAAAAGTGCATTAGGCTCGTCAGTAAAAGCAAAAAAGGAAGAGACCACTGTGGTACTCAGCAGAAGTGGCCAAAATTATTAAAAACAAAAAGATGGCATTTAGTAAGTATAAAAACACCCAAAACGAGGATGACCGGAAATCTATAAGATGAGGCAGAGAGATGCCAAGCAAGTTATAAGAGCTTCTAAAGCTCAGGCAGAAGAGAAATTAGCTCAGTCAGTGAAAAAGGTGATAAGACATTCTTCAGATACATAAATGAAAAAGGAAATTAAAAAAGGAATTACCAAATTAAAAACAAAAGAAGGAAGGTATATGGAAGAGGATAAAGAACTAGCTGACTGCCTCAATGAATACTTCTGTTCAGTTTTTACAAAGGAAAATGAAGGAGAAGGACCTCAGTTAGGGAGGAAGACTAATGAATCCTTTGATGCATGTGTCTTTACAGAGGAAGAGGTTCTAAGTCGGCTGTCTAAAATTAATACAAATAAATCACAGGGGCCTGATGGGATACACCCAAAGCTATTAAAAGAGCTTAGAGGTGTACTAGCAGAACCATTAACAGATTTATTTAACCAATCACTGGTAACAGGTGTCATCCCAGAAGATTGGAAATTAGCAAACGTTGTGCCAATTCACAAGAAAGGTAGTAGAGAGAATCGGGCAACTATAGGCCGGTAAGCCTGACATCAATAGTGGGAAATTAATGGAAACCATACTCAAGGAGAGGATTGTGGAACATCTAAAAACCCATGGGTTGATTGATAAAAAACAGCATGGGTTTACTTCAGGGAGATCATGTCAAACTAATCTTATTGACTTTTTGATTGGGTGACTAAAATAATAGATGGCGGAGGTGCAGTAGACATCGCCTATCTGGACTTTAGTAAGGCTTTTGATACTGTCCCACATAGAAGGCTTATCAATAAACTGCAGTCTTTGAGCTTGAGCTCACATATTGTTGAATGGATTAGGCAGTGGCTGAAGGACAGAAAACAGAGGGTTGTAGTCAATGGAGTATATTCAGACCATGGTATTGTTACCAGTGGGGTACCTCAGGGATCTGTTCTGGGACCCATATTGTTTAATATCTTTATCAGCGAAATTGCAGAAGGCCTCAGTGGTAAGGTGTGTCTTTTTGCTGATGACACAAAGATTTGTAACAGGGTTGATGTTCCTGGAGGGATACACCAAATGGAAAAGGATTTGGGAAAACTAGAGGAATGGTCAAAAATCTGGCAACTAAAATTTAATGTAGATAAGTGCAAGATAATGCACCTGGGGCGTAAAAACCCAAGAGCAGAATATAAAATCAGTGATACAGTACTAACCTCAGTATCTGAGGAAAGGGATTTAGGGGTCATTATATCAGACGACCTAAAGGTGGGCAGACAATGTCATAGAGCAGCAGGTAATGCCAGCAGAATGCTTGGGTGTATAGGGAGAAGCATTAACAGTAGAAAGAGGGAGGAGCTCATGCCGCTCTACAGAGCACTAGTGAGACCTCATTGGGAGTATTGTGTGCAGTACTGGAGACCATATCTGCAGAAGGATATTGAAACTTTGGAGAGAGTTCAGAGAAGAGCTACTAAACTAGTACATGGATTGCAGGACAAAACTTACCAGGAAAGGTTAAAGGACCTTAACATGTATAGCTTGGAAGTAAGAAGAGACAGAGGGGATATGATAGAAACTTTTAAATACATAAAGGGAAGCATCACGGTAAAAGAGGAGAGAATATTTAAAAGAAGAAAAACTGCTACAAGAGGACAGTTTTAAATTAGAGGGGCAAAGTAACGTCAGGAAGAATTACTTTACTGAGAGAGTAGTGGATGCATGGAATAGCCTTCCTGCAGAAGTGGTAGCTGCAAATACAGTGAAGGAGTTTAAGCATGCATGGGATAGGCATAAGGCCATCCTTCATATAAGATAGGGCCTGGGGCTATTCATAGTATTCAGTATATTGGGCAGACTAGATGGGCCAAATGGTTCTTATCTGCCAACACATTCTATGTTTCTATGTCCTAAACAAAAAGGACACCCCTGTTGCGCGTCATGTAAATCAGCATCATGGTGGAGATACAAGATGCCTGAGATTCATGGGAATCCAGCAGGTCCCACTACCACCCAGAGGTGGAAATTGGGACAATAAGATTCTGAGAATAGAGGCCAGATGGATTTATAGAATGGACTCAGTGACACCCAAGGGACTAAATGAAGTCCTGTCCTATAAACCATTTTTGCAGACCTAGAATTTAAATAGCCATCTAGATCGCTATATATCTATAGATGTCCCCTTTGACTTCAAATAGACCCTGATCTATGGTCTCTTTCTACCTGATGTAATTGCCTGACTAAAAAGAAGTATCCAATATTTATGTCCAGCACATTAGAATCGATCGGGTAGCTTTTTGCTATAAACATCGACTCACTGTGCTCTTTCATAAAATATAATTGCCAGATGTGAGTGGACTGCATTTGTTTGAACGGTTCCACATTGATAATTAGTAATGTGTACAATGAGAATCGCATGCCTCTGTGACTTACTGCGGCCAGGGAGCCGAGCCGGGGACGCGGTGTAAGGTCTCCATGGCAACGGACGCGCCCCCTACATGACACACTTCCAGTAGGCACGGAGCATCGCGCCGCACCCTGACTAGAGGGGAGAACTTGACGACGGATCTCCGTGCCAATGACAGGTGAGGATTGTAGGGTGACGTGGTGGGCGTTACGCCCAGTTTAACCTATGGCCTGCCTCACAATGGGCCAGAACTATATACCAGGATTGGCTACCAGAGTGGGGGCGGGACTAGAAGCGGTATAAATATATGGCACTCACCGCTACCTATTGCCACTGCCACACACAATTTCAGGGAGAAACGCTGCCACTGCGCAGAGCGCTCCCCTGGTTCAGAGACAATCCCTGAAAAACCATTTAACTGTATATGGCGAAACGTGTCGGATGATTTAATATACTTGCGCTAGAATCTATAGGATAATGACTGTTTATAGGGTTAACTAGATAGGTCCGAGGTTCGAGAGGCTGGGGGTCGGCCTTCTCGGGGCGGGTGCTCCGACTACGGCTGTTCAGGGTTTCACACTAATTAGTGAGGGCCTTGAAGGGTCAGTGTATGGAGAGACAGCACCTGTAGTCAGTAAGAAGGACCCCCCTAAGCCCATCACTACCATACTCAGGACCTCCCCTAAAATTGATACAGTATACCCTATAGATCTTTGGGGACCATTTAGTGTAAGAGTGTCCATTTTGATTTATTTTATAAAGTCCAAATAAAGGTTATATTTTAATAAGGTACACTCTTATTTAAGTAAATACATATCTACAACGTTTCAAATGATGTCGCTCGCTTCCATCATAGGTAAGTGATGATTATATTATAGCTTGGGGGAACATGTTGATGGGCTACATTGAAATATGTTAGTTTGTTTTTAACTATACATTTTCAGAAATTTTCTAACATTTTCCAAAAATATATTACTCCTTAGATTTGGATTGCAACCTGTGACAAGCCAAGAAGCACGGCGTATAACAGAAACCTTTGTGGCCCCTCAGTTTAAAAATGAAGAAAAACAGTTTAGCAAGATTACTGGCGCATTCTAACCCTGTAGCTGAAAGGACTTATCGAGGGAAGACAGTTGGCCATATAGTGGAAGCAGCAGACATGTTACGACGTTTCACATACAGCCCTCAGCCTTCCACTTCTAGGTAAATTAGGCTTTAAATGCATTTCATGTTTCATAAATTGACATTAATGTAAATACATGTGCAACTCTTAGTAATATCTAACATTTAAATTCTTTCATTAACAGGCAACAAGACATCACAGCCTTACCAGAAGTTAAAAATGAAAAAAATGCAATCTTCATTTCAAAGTCACAAATTCCAAAAAAGACAATAAAGGATATGTTTCAAAAATTCAAAGATGTCTTTCCAGTTACCCTTTGGGCGGATGCTCCAAGACCAGATAATTGCAATGCCTATTTTCCTGTCGAAGGCCGATATATGTATGATTGGTGGAGGAAGGCACAGAATAAATTATTTGTGGATCATATTGTGGGTAAGAGTTTGGCGTTTTATTTATTACTGATCGTGTACTTTGTTTTTAGTGAAGTTAATTTAAGAATTTTCTGTATGGATGTTTAAAGAAAGATAAATAACATGTTTGTCCCTTTTCTAACACTAGGATTGTGGTTGAAATCTGGATGCAGCCAAGAAGACAGTGTAAATGCCTTGATTTGTTTGATGGGATGGAAGAATAACTTTCCACGAGTGGTAGATTTACTGAAGACCATTCGCCCACAAAGATTAATTTTTGCTATGTCACCAATAATACTGCCCCTAAAATGTTAGTTTTCTGGGATGGGGGGGGGGGGGGCCCCAGATTACAATTTGTTTATGAGTTAGGATCAGTTTAGCAGCTAGGCAATTAATACTATTTTTATTTATAAAGTGCCATTGGTGCATGTTGCTATTAAATCTTTTAGCTGGTACTTACTAGTTTTAGCTAGGCACAGATACTGGCTCTCTGGCATAGGTGTGTTTCTGGGCAGGATTAGCATACCAGTTTCACACCCTAACCATCTAAGCCCAATACACATCCTGACATCCAATCAGAAGATGAGACTGGAAATCTACTGGTCCAGGATAGTATAAAAAAAAAGCCCCCAAATAACAAATTTTGTCATAACCAACTGACTCACTGAACTTGCAAGCTGCTGAAGTTCCTTCTCTAGGAATCCTAGGACTTTGCCAGGTTTTACTATTTCTATATATTTGATCTATTTTTGTATTTTGATATTTGCTGCTTTTAGGTTATCATATTTGTTGCACTTTTCTATTTCTATATTGTTGGTTTGTTTTTTCATATGGATTTAGAGACAGACTGCCTTTGCTGTGCAAATTTTGCAAGAAGGTGACAGTAAGACTTGCTATCCATCTTTGTAGAGTGCAAAAAAAAAAAAAAAAAAAAACACTGATGAGATCAAGATCCTAAATGAAGAAGCTTGGAGCAATGCAAGAAGGATTCTTACAAACCTTAGCAAGGTCAATAACAAGGATTTTGGATTTGAGTCGAGTGGTGTCACCATCGTTGACAAACCATTGGAGACAGAAAGGTAAGGCCTTTTTATTGATTTTTCCCATTTTAAATAAACACTGATCCACTTCTGGGCATGTGTTTTTACATAGATTCAATGTGCAAGGTAAGTTAGTTTTAGCAAATTATCTGTATTACAATGTTAATCACCTATTGTCTCTCTATATTATATCTTTCCTTCCAAATAAGTGATGTTGAGATGTTTAATGATGTATTTGTGTATATTTAACTGTTGGGGTAATTATGAGGATTTCATTAATGAACAGGATCTCAGATTTCTTCTTAGGACTGTTATCACCTTCAAGGACAACGAACTTGGAAAACAGTGAATATTCAGTGCTACTGGTCAAATTCCATAGATACCGGGAGCAACATTACTCCAAAACTTCCAGCATACATGATGTAAGCATTTATACTCCTAAAACTTATACATTGATTTTGATATTCCTTTCTTTTCCCATTCCCTCAGCAAATTTGTAAACTCTGTCTTTTATTTTTCAGCTTAACAATTGATCAAGATTCCTCCATTTCATGGATTTCCAACAAGTTTGTCTGTCCTTCATAATCACGAAAAGATTGTGGAATTTGACAGAATTTTAAGATTTAGCTCCACAACTTAGGAAAACTACTTCCACAGTGTCAAAAAGTTATTCGCCTATGTGGCAGCAGAGGAGAAATTGATAGCCAAGGACTCATCTCTTTGTGGATCTGTCGAACGCTGCCTTAAGGGTTTATCGAATATACAAAAGAACAGTGGCAAGACAGCTCCCGAAGAACAGAAACGGTAGGTGATTGATACCAAATTGTGAGACTGCATTAAAGAGGACCTTTCACCTGAAATTGCATGTTAAACTAAACATATACCCTTACTTGCTGGCCCCCGGTGGTGCTGATTCTCCTCTTCTTTTTTCGATATATGCTCAGTTTGTCGCGGTGCCCCTCAATATCTCCCGCCGTGTATGCTATGAGCCATTCGGCCAACTGGCGAGCCTGCAAGTTCTCGAGCGTGTCTGCCTTCTCCCGGCACGGGCGCAGCAATAAGCGCGCTCGCTCTTAGCCAGGAGAAGGCGCTCAGATCTCGCGAGATTCGCGAGAACTGGGCGATTTCATCCATCCTGAGCCGATGCTGGCTGCGGGAATCCAAGATGGCGCCGGCTCAGGATGGATGAAATCGCTCCAGTTCTCGCGAATCTCGCGAGATCTGAGGCGCCTTCTCCCTGGCTAAGAGCGGAGCGCTTGCTGGCTGCGCTCCGTGCCAGGGAGAAGGCAGACACGCCTCGGAGAACTTTTGCAGGCCCGCCCAGTTGAGCCGAATGGCTCATTAGCATACACGGCGGGAGATATTGAGGGGGGCACCGCGGACAAACGGGGGCACATATCGAAAAAAGAAGAGGAGAATCAGCACCACCGGGGGCCAGCAAGTAAGGGTATATGTTTAGTTTAACATGCAATTTCAGGTGAAAGGTCCTCTTTAAACATATCTGAGCATTATACTGGTGTAATTCTGTATGTGATAATAAATAAACATTCTTTCAGGAAAGTAGTGAACCTGGAAGGTTGTGTGAAAGCCCTGAATTGCCCGGCATTACTTTTTAGAAAATATTGTTACAGCGAACTCAGGACTCGAACTTGAGGAAAGAGACAGAATAACAGTACTCCATTTCCTGGAATGTGTCCTGGTGGTGGGCCACCTGCACAGCAAACCTATAATCCAGGACATGACCGCAAGTATCCATATCTGTGACAGCTGAAATTACAGTGTCTGCCTATTAAAAATGTTGTAGCAAAGATTGACATCTTTTTTTCTGTTTTCTAAGGTTAGGCAGTGGCTTGAGAGAACCTTGCACATGCCAGGAAGAGGGAGATTCTATCAGAGTTGCTGTCATCAAGGTGGATGCAGGTGACTCACAGAAAGCGGTTGTCCTCTCAGAGACAAAGGAGATGTGGTTAGACACTTTCTTCATGAAGATCCACCCTCATTTTTTTAACCACTTCAGCCCCACTAGCTTAAACACCCTTAATGACCAGGCCACTTTTTACAATTCTGCACTACACTAATTTCACTGTTTATTGCTCCGTCATACAACTTACCACCCAAATGAATTTTACCTCCTTTTCTTCTCATTAATAGAGCTTTCATTTGGTGGTATTTCATTGCTGCTGACATTTTCACTTTTTTTGCTATCAAAAATGACCGAAATTTTTGCAAAAAAAAAGACTTCACTTTCTGTTGTAAATTTTTTTAAAAAAACTAAATTTTTATATAAATTTTTTGCAAAATTTATTGTTCTACATGTCTAATAAAAAAATAAATACCCCCCAAATGACACCATTTTAGAAAGAAGACACCCCAAAGTATTCAGAGGGGCATGGTGAGTTCATGTATCATTTCATTTTTCACAAGTTAGCGGAAAATGACACTGAGGAAAAAAAAAAAAAAGTTTCGATTTCTGCTAACTTCTGGCAAAAAAAAAATAAAAATCTCCCAGACTCACTATGCCCCTCAGTAAATACCTTGGGGTGTCTACTTTCTGAAATGGGGTCATTTGTGGGGTGTGTTTTCTGTTCTGGCATTTTGGGCGGGGCTAAATTGTGAGCAGCCATGTAAAAGCTAAAGGTACTCGTTGGAATTTGGGCCCCTTTGCACACCCAGGCTGCAAAAAAGTGTCACTCATGTGGTATCGCCTTACTCAGGAGAAGTAGGGCAATGTATTTTGTGGTGTATTTTTACATATACCCATGTTGGGTGAGAGAAATATCTCTGTAAACTGACAACTTTGTATAAAAAAAAAAATTAAAAAGTTGTCGTTTACAGCGATATTTCTCACACAAAGTATGGGTATATATAAAAATACACCCCAAAACACATTACCCTACTTCTCCTGAGTACGGTGATACCTGATGTTATTCTAGAATCCTATACCTTTTCAGTCAGCCCAGGCAGCTGAACTGATTGCCCTCACTAGAGCTTGTTGTCTTTTTGAGGGAAGAGATTTAAATATATACACCGATTCCAAATATGCCTTTGGGGTTGTACTTGATCATGGGGTAATCTGGCAGAGAACAGGCTTCATAGCTGCAGATGGGAAGCAAATCTCACATTCCACCTTAGTACACGATCTCCTGGCCGCCATCCTATTACCAAGCAAAGTTGCTATTATCCATTGTAAGGCACATACTGGTCTCCAAACGCATATAGCTAAAGGGAATGCCCTAGCTGATCAGGCAGCAAAAGAGGCTGCTATTAGAAAGGCAGCAACAGTTCAAATGCCCTCCCTAGTTTCAGACATTACCCTTACTGACAATCTATTGCTAAGCCTCCAGGATTTGGCTACCAGTAGTGACAAGATAGAATGGCAGTCGGTAGGTGCAGTACAAGACCCTGATATGGGTCTTATCTGCAAAGAGGGAAACCATGTATTCCAGTTGCAAGAGCCCCGATTTTAATTGCACAATATCATGGTCTTGGCCATAGGGGAACACAGGCAACCACTGACCTCATTCGGAGAGATTTTTTTTATACCAAGTCTTAGATCAAATGTATAAGCTTATGTTTCACAGTGTATTATATGTCTCAGAAACAACCCAAATAATTTAAAAAAGGCCAAACACCAGCATCTGAATTACCAGACTTCACCATTCACTCACTTACAAATTGAATTCACCCATATCCCAAAGACAGGAATTGTGGATATGTTCTCTAGATGGCCGAGGTTTTTCCTACTGCCAATAAAACCACACAAATTGTGGTAAAAATGTTGTTACAAGAGATCATCCCCAGATGGGAGTGTCCTGTTCAAATGAACTCAGATAATGGCCCAGCTTTTGCGTCCAGGGTATGTAAGGAGCTTTCCAAAGCCCTCAGAGTTCTGTGGTAGTAGAAAGGATGAATAGAACAATTAAAGAAAAAAAAAAAGAAAAAAAATAAGGAAAGTTACTGGAGGCATGTTCACCAATTGGAAAAAGTTCTTGCTTGTAGCCCTAGCAGAAATTAGGATGCAGCCTAATAAGAATACTGGTTACTCACCGTTTGAGGTCCTAATGGGAAGACCCCCACCCCTTGGGGCCCAAAGGGGATCTAGAAGTAGTACATAGATCAAATTGAACGAGATGTTTCTTGTGCCTCTCCTTTATCTCCACAGGAACCTACGCATCCTTTCCAACCAGGAGACGTGGTGATGGTCCAGTGCCTTTTACAAGGACGAAAATAGACCGAGTTCCCGTTTGGACCACCCACCCGAGTGACAGCAGTCACCAGAACTGCAATTCTCACAGAAGAGGCTCCAATCTGGATTCACGCTAGCAGAGTGAAAAGGGTCCCTGAGGCTTCTTCTCCAGTGACGGACAAAGAGGGTGAAGCAGGTGTGAAATCCCTGAACAAAGAGGGGAGCTCAGAAGAAATTTCCCTGAAAAGTGCCTTGCCACAGGCTGAAGATGACCCCATAATATTATATGAGATTTGTTTGTCTGCTGATAATTATTAATCTTTGTGTTTTCTTGCCAGTCTGGCTTATTACTACATGTATTTATCACCCAGAGGAGATGTTTCTTCTGCGATGCACCAAATAATCACTCAGTAAATAAAAGAGCTCAGAAGCAAGATCCCTTTGCTTCTGGCCCTTTTATTCTGAACAGAATAGTATAGTCAAGATGGCAAATGCCCTAAATGTTAGTTCATTGTGCCTTAAAGACAGAGCCCACGGGATCTTATACAAACATGTGTTATTGCTGTGCCTACACCCGATGAATCCCTCCATGAAGTCTGGCTGATGGCTAACAATACACAATCTTTTATTCCCTTGTATGACTTCTGTGGGGAGTGTCAGAAATTAGAAAATAGCAGGGATAATATTAGAATAATTACTATTAATGTGACTACAACAGAGACCTGTTTTACCTTTTCCCAGGATATGACTTTATATTGATAGTAGAGACATAAAAAGTGGATTACCTAAGAATAGTGTATATATGATTATATTGACACCTGTAAAAAGAATAGGCTTGCTAGCTCCCTGAATAATTCCATGAGTTGTAATAAGACCATTGCATCTTCTAGTTTTATCTATAATATAATGCTCCCTAAGGGATGTTTTTTGTCTTGTGGTAACAGCACTTACAATTACATTCCTGCTAATGTTATTGGAGGTCCCTGTGCGTTATCCAGGCTGACTTTGGCCCTTCCCAGTCAACCCACTATCAGGAGAGCTTACAGATCGATTACCAAGTCTATCAGAAAACTGTGACTCTACTTTACCCTTTCTTAGCTGTGCAGAATATACAAGTTTGGGCACTTCTATATTAGGAGTGCCTGGACTGGCTATATATAATACTCGTACTATAAATTCTATTGCATGTGACTTGGCTAAATCTCTGAATCATACCTCTATCGCCTTATCAGACATGATTTTAGATCTACAAGGCGTAAGAGAAGCAGTGCTAGAAACTAGATTTGCTGTGGATTATCTGTTACTTAAACATAATATAGGATGTCAAGATTTTAAAGGAATGTGCTGCTTTAATTTATCTGACCATTCCAGATCAATCCAGTCCCATATTCAAGCATTACATGAAATTGCCATAAATATCAAGAAGGATGTTGATTCATCCTCTTGGTGGGACTGGTTATTGAGCTGGCTGCCGGATTTGAGTTGGTTAAGAACATTATTTATCAGTAATATAATTGCTTCCTTGATTATCATATGTTGTTGTATCCAATGTATCCCTTCACTCATACAGATTTGTGTGTGATGTTTCCAAAACCCACAGATCTTTGACAACCATATGCTACTTACCCTCTATGAGAGAAAGAAGATAAGTCATATTCATGACTTAGAGGGGATTGCAGGGTTAAATAGAATAAGCTATATTATCTGTATGAATGACAGGATGTTGGACAACATCATACTAGAGGGTGAATGTATTTACATTAGGCTTATTTCCATATAGGGATTGTTTCTACTCCGCACCATTGTATATGTGAACCATACCTGTTGTCTGTATATATGTATGCATGTAAAATAAGCCGTATTGTCAGATAAAATCAGAGCTGTTTCTAAGACCATACTGTGTGTGTCATTGACATAGCTCTCCAGTTGCCTGTCATTGGGGATGAAGGAGGAATCAGGGTGCATACAGAAGCAAAACCCTTTCAGATATCTCTAGCTTTACCTGAAATATTGGAGTGAGAGTTCAGCCTCATTTCCCATAGACAACATAAAACAGCCCAACTTTGAATCAGTACAGATTCTTAACCAAAAGTACAAATGCTTTGAAACTCAAAATGGGCAGAGACCTTGGTTGGGTCTGTGCGGTGCAAAACTATTGAGCAGATCTCTATTTTTATCTATCTATAGATAAAAATTGATAAAATCGATAAGATTAGATAGACGGTCTCTTATAGTAGCAAATACAACTTAATGTTACATATTAAAACTTTCGTTTCATTGGCATTTAAAAACACTGGCATGGCTTGGATAGGTGTAAGGCATAGTCTCTGGCAAAGTACATATTCAAACCCTTACCGTCTGTGCCCAATATACAAACCTAATTACTGCCTTCTATAACTGTATAAAAAGGCCTCAACAACTCATTTTAGTCAGAAGTCTCATCCACTGACTGACCTTGTGAGCTTCTCAAACGAGTCTTCTCTGGCAATTTCTTGGGAGCTGCCAAAGCCATCATTCTCTAGGAATTCCAGGACATTTTATTATTCATTTTTAATCCCAGGACCTCTTTTTCCCTTTTTACAATAAACTCTGTAATAGCATCTAAAGGGTAAGCATAATTCCTAGCTCATTCACTACCCATTTTCCCACATTTTAATCTATTTAATAGTAATGCATTTTGTTTTTTTACAGGCAACAAAACCTAGAAATAGTGAACTTAATCTATGGGCAGAAAGACTTTGTAAAGGGTTGGCCGAAACTGAACTAGAGATCATTAAGAAAAAACAGAAAAAACAAACAAAATCAAAACAGCCAACTAACATACAGGTAGAGAAACTCTGAAAACAATGGAGAACAAATGACCAAATCAACAGTACAGTCAGAGCCCTCAAATAGATATTCAATACCAGTAAATAATTGATTCGAACAATTATCTGAGCAACCTTTTTTAGACCGTACTCAGTCTCAATGCAAAATACGAACGAGATTTAGAATATTCCCTGACATATTACAAATGGAGATCACCAACACATTCGTACAACCTCAGACAGAAAAATCCTTATCACCAACACCAGATAGAGGGAATTACACTGCACACCCCATGCACAGAACCAACATCAAAATCCTGCACTGAAACACTCCCATGCCAACACTCAGAGGCACCATTATTAAAGACAAAACCAGGAATTAGAAGGACGAGAAGAGGTTAAAGGAAGAAGGGAACAATACAGAAAGCACTATTGAATGAAGACACAGCAGCAGTAATTAAAGCTCAACCTCGATCACTGATACACAATTAAAACTATTGAATAAAAGGTCTGAAATTCACTCCCACTGAAAAAATTGATAAATTCACTAAATATATTGGAATCCAGAAATTCATTTGCAATGTTTGTATAACAAAAAAAAACTTCATCCATAAAATATACATCTTTGAAAAATAAATCAATGGAATTCCTTAGAAATGAAATTAGTAAAGAAATGGCAACATTTCAGCGATGTGTCGAAAATGACTTGGGGAAAATCTATGATAAAATATTTATATAAAAATAAAATTGAACTACATAAATACAAGCAATAAAAGAATTGCAAAATGTGAAAAAATTACGACACGCCCCTCTGACAAAGGGGGGTGGGGGTAGTCGTAATTTTGGACACAGATATAATATGTGCCTCAAACAGTTATCAGATGTCACCACCTATTTAAAATTGAAGGGAGATCCGTCGGAACAATTTTATTTAGACCTTAAACAATATTGTGACAGAGGCCTACAGTGATCTATCCTTCTAAAACAAGAATATTAATTTATCTTGTGCATGCAGAGGAGGCTCCCTGTTCTCTGCCTGCCCAAAATTCATAAAAACCTAAAAGATTCGCCCAGCCGCCCAATAGTATTAGGGATAGGTTTGATTATGTTGAACCTGTCCAAATATATTGACACTCACCTGCAATCAATAGTGAGGAATATGAAATCTTACATTAGGGACACTACTCAGATCATCATATTTTGGAGAATCTAGAAGTTCAGCCAGATTGGATCTTGGGCAATCTGGATATTTAATCCCTTTATACAGTAATAGATCGTGATCAAGGATTGACTGCCATTAAATCACAATTAGAAAAAGACAGATCTCTTGAGACATCTCAGATTTCATAGTAGATAGTATTGATTTTATTTTAAATCCTACCTACAAACACGAGGTACCGCCATGGGGACCAGATTAGTGCCAAGTTAAGCAAATCTGTTCCTAGCCGAGTGGGAACAGGCAGGCGGACCTGGCCTTATGGCGGCGATATATTGATGTCATCTTCATCTGGACAGCGGGGTGGGGTAGAAAAATTAGGAAAATTTTTGAATAAACTCAATGATAATTTATTAAATTTGGACTTTTCATCAACTGTGGGGAAAGATCATGCAGAATTTCTGGATCTCAAAATCCTCAAACAAAATGAGAGATATATTTGTAATAGTTTTCATAAACCAACTAGTAGAAATAGCATTATTCCTTTCTCAAGTGGCCATCTACCCAGATGGCTACTAAACATCCCCACCGGACAGTTCCGTTGGATCAAAAGGAACTGTACAGAGGATGCTAAATTTGAGGAGGAAGCCCAGTTTATGAAAACACAGTTCCTTAATAAAGATTATCCCGAAAATATTATAAATAATGCATTGGAAAAAGTTAGAAAGTTGAATAGACATCTTTTTTGAGAATAATACCCATGAAAAAAATCTGAACAAAAGATGTAAAGTTGAGATTAATTCTTCCATTCAACTCAAAGTACAAGAAAATTAAATATATTGTAAAACGCCATTGGCATCATCTTTTAAGTGACAAAGTTGTCGGCCATCTTTTACCCACATTCCCACTTATCACCTTTAAAAATGCCCCGAACTTAGGGATAAAGGTTGCGCCTTCAGTAAAAAAAAAAAAAAAAAAAAAAAAAAGTAAAGTTAGCGTTTCTATCCAAAAATGGACTAACATAAAAGGCTTTTTCAAATGTGGGAGATGTATTGGGTGGAAATATACAAATTTTCCAAGGAAGACTAGCAAAATTACATCTACTCAAAATTCATTCACTTGGGATATCAACTTCTAACTCCTCCGGTGTCATTTACCTGATCCAGTGCCCATGCAATAAACAATATATTGGGAGGACCAAACGGATGCTTAAAATTAGAATAGCTGAACATATAACGAATATAAAAAAGGAATGTGACAAACACTCACTGTCCAAGCATTATAAAGAAGTCCATAATAAAGACCCCACCAACTTGAAGTTTGTGGCACTGGAGAAGGTGACAAGACACTGGAGGGTGGCAATTATATTCAACAAATGTCTCGGATTGAATCTCAACATTTTCGAATTTGGTAGTCTCTAACCTGCAGGACTGAATTCTGAATTAGAAATTTTGGGATTTCTTTGATTTGAGATTGCGCTCCATCCCTGATGCGAAGTCGCAAGTCTGGTCATTTTAGAGCAGTGCGACCTCCCCTCCAGTGTGGGGCCCCATCTCCATATCATTCTATCAACGGTCATTCAAAGCAATATATATTTATTTGAAATTATTAATGAATTAAAGAAAAAACCGCAGGAAGATTGTGCAATATGTTTTTTAAAAAGATAGAAAAATCGCGAAAAAAAACACAATGTAAAATGGACGATGTATAGTGTGGCAATTACAAAATATTTATCAATCCACTTTTCCACATATTCCATTTAACCCTTGTTGGTATAAATTACCCAGTCTAGGCAACTATTGTATACCCACTGAAGAGGTTATTTAACACCTCGAAACAAGTCTAGGATTCTAAATTGTTGCCGAGGACATTCCTGTTAATCAATCGCATTGCCATGCAAACTTATTTGAAAAAGAGTTTAATATAACTCCGATCCATCTCCATCCAGAAACGCGATTCTAAAGTCAAATTCCCGCACTCTGATCTCACGAGACTAAGGCACTGGGAGACAGAGGAGGCAGAGTGAGAACGCCGGTGTAACTCCCGCACCAACTGCTGCTCGAAAACACGTGGTCCCCGGACATAAACATCAGGTAAGAGCTCACACTGAGCACTACAAGAATTACCTGACCTATAACAACATTTTGCAGGCATTCTCCTCATATGAGCATATATGGATGTTGGACATTGTTTTGATGTACTAACAATAAGGTCTAAAACAAGGTGATACGCTAATACAGGGCTTGTGGTTCCACACAGCAGTTATTAAAAATTGCCGGCATACTATCCTAAAGGAGAACATAATCTGTGAATCAGTTTTGCTTTCTTCCAAGTGAGAACCTGTCCTTGTATATAGTATTCTGAATTACAGTACTGTTACCATTTTGAACTGTTATTACTGCTATTACAGTTGCAATAATATATAAAGCAGCCACTTTTTATAGTGGGGATTATCCATCTGTCTCCTTCAGATTGAACATCCAAATACAGCCAGTGGACCTTTATCCATATATTACTGCACCTCAAACCTGTGTTTGCAAGTCGACTTGTATTTACCGTTTGGCTATTTTTAATATAAAATTTTATTGGTATATTGCTTTATATATTTTTTTCTTTTTATCATTTTTAATAAATTTACTTTTCTACCCGGAAACCATTGATTGTGTGCTTGTCCAATCTCCATTAAGTTTTAAACAAACCAGATATGCATTAGGCTGCAAGTTTTGCCTGAAGATACAGGAAACACTTCCTGTGTATCTGAGAAGAACCTATACAAAGAAAGCTTCTCCTGCAGAGGCCAGAGAAAAGATGTGCAGTATTCTGAAAGGACTGACCATCATAGATTACACATACTTGGATTATAAGGATTGAGACCCACTAATTTTTTGTCAGATTTCTGGAGAAGCGCGGATGCTATATAAAAGAAAAACCCATACAACCCACAAGGTATGCTCTGTCAAAACACATCTGTAATTGTTTCTTCCTCTGTGTCTTCTAGTGTGCATCTATTACTAGCACTGTTACTGATTTTTAGAGTTGTGTTCTGTTTTGCTTTTTCTGCAACACCAGTTCAGAAATTGCTAAAACAATGCACTTGCCAGGTTGTGGAAAAGAGGTAATATATTGTGCAATAGTGTGCTTTTACCACAAGGCACACTATCATAGATCATCATCACCATGATTTATAATGAATTTATATTTTGTTTTTCAGAAACCCTGTGCCAGCTGCAGTGAAGCAAGTGACCCAATAGTCTCAGAAGAACCAATGCTTCTATATCAAAAATGGAGGACCAGCCATTACAGAATAAGGATGAGTTGTGCTGGTATTTATATGCTACAGTATTTGTCTAATGGATTCACTGGTGGATAACTTCTGATGTGGCTTATACCTCTACTAATGAACATGTGCATTGTACTGCCTTAGATGCAGTTTGTATGTATCACAAATCACTGCTGCTTAGTTAAAATGGCAAAGTATTCAGAGGTACACCTTTTTGAATTTGACATGTATCTATTTTTTCTCAGCATCGGCTCGTCATTATCTTCAACATCAGATGAAGAAGAAATGAATACCATATCAGTGGTCGATACTGATGTCGAGGAATGTGCACCTGCTCCAAAGAGACAGAAAACTTTTAAACTGAACTTGTAAGTGCATATATTTATTATCGAAGTTTCATCTTTTGAAGCCGTTTTATATTTTGACTATAAAGTTAGATACCATTACTTATTACACATTTTTGTCTTAATTAGAAACTGCAAGAAAGCCTTACTGCGGCACAAAATGGATACCGCTGGGATTTATAGAAAATATTCCGCAGATACCCCTGTCCTTGCTGCGTTTCAACATTACCTTCAAAAGAAGTCAGGAGGCAATTATAAGCAGGAGGTAAGATATCACACTTGTGTAACTAGACAGTGGTTGTTGCTTTTGAAAAGCTAAATACTAATGTGTTCTTTTCCTAATTTTAGATTGGGAATGTAGGAAGATTTCTACTCATGGACTACACCAAACCTTCTTTGAATTTTGTTTTTAACATAAGAATGCCCACACATTTTTTTTTGAAAAGCTATAGCCCCTGGGGAACAGCTATGCCATAGTTTTTAACTATCTGAAGCATTTGAAGAGGTTTATAAAGTACAACCAGCAAGCCACCAATTTAGTTCATGAAAAAAAAAAAAAAAAATTTACAAAGCATGTGACATTTTACTAAAGATGACAAATGAATTGCAATCAAAAATCAGCAAGGGCATTTCAAAAGAGACCATGGCAAAAAATTAAGTGATATAATAATCATTAATTTTACTTTCATTCTATAAGATATTGAGCAATAGTGTTCATTCATTGTACCTTTATTTCCAAGTTTGACTTTATAACAGCAGAACAGAAAGACAGACAAGTGCTGTGAATTGCTTGAAGTGGCGAGGCCAGCATTCATGGAAGCACTTGAAAAGGTTAAGATGATGAATTGAATCGATGGGAGAGATTGCATGACTTTTATATTACCTGGAGAGCCTTGTTACAGCTAGTATTATTTTACTAGCTAATGTTTTTGCCTTGTAATTCTTGCTTCTGTGTATGTTCTTTTAACATCCCTCTTATCTAATTTTCATACAGGTGGAAGAGTAGTCTCGCAGAATAGGCCATGTTTCGGATTATGACGGCGTGCTCGAGCGCTCAGTCATTGGGATCAAAAAACACAAAACGGCAGCCCAGCAGATAGCCTCATTGGTTTTGAGCAGTGAGGAAGAAAAGGGAAGTCTTAAAAGTTCAGCTGATATTGTATACCTCTATTTCCATGTCAGTGATGAAGAAATGGTTGCCACCACTTGTTTGTTTTCTCTTTCAGTGGTTTGACATTTACTTTAGCAAAGTTAAGCCTGCTTTTCTTCAGGATAAGAAATCATCTCCTCTACAGGTGTACAAATCTACAGTGTTTCAAATGATGTCGCTTGCTTCCATCAGTAGGTAAGTGATGATTATAGCTTGGGGGACAGGTTGTTGATAGGCTACATTGAAATATGTTATTTGTTTTTAACTATACATTTTCAGAAATTTTCTAACATTTTCCAAAAAAATATTACTCCTTAGGTTAGCATTGCAACCCGTGAGAAGCCAAGAAGCATGGCGTATAACAGAAACCTTTGTGGCCCCTCAGTTTAAAAATAATGGAGAAAAACAGTTTGGCAAGATTACTGGCGCATTCTAACCCTGTAGCTGAAAGAACCTATCGAGAGAAGACAGTTGGCCATATAGTGGAAGCAGCAGACATGTTACGACGTTTCACATGCAGCCCTCAGCCTTCCTTCTAGGTAAATTAGGCTTTAAATGCATTTCATGTTTCACAAACTGACAATGTAAATACATGTGCAACTCTTAGTAATATCTAACATGTAAATTCTTTCATTAACAGGCAACAAGACATCACAGCCTTACCAGAAGTTAAAAATGAAAAAAATGCAATCTTCATTTCAAAGTCACAAATTCCAAAAAAGACAATGAAGGATAGGTTTCAAAAATTCAAAGATGTCTTTCCAGTTACTCTTTGGGCAGATGCTCCAAGCCAAGATAATTGCAATGCCTATTTTCCTGTCGAAGGGCGATATATGTATGATTGGTGGAGGAAGGCACAGAATAAATTATGTGTGGATCATATTGTGGGTAAGAGTTTGGTGTTTTATTTATTACTGATCGTGTACTTTGTTTTTTAGTGAAGTTAATTTAAGAATTTTCTGTATGGATGTTTAAAGAAAGATAAATGACATGTTTGTCCCTTTTCTAACACTAGGATTATGTTTGAAATCTGGATGCAGCCAAGAAGACAGTGTAAATGCCTTGATTTGTTCGATGGGATGGAAGAATAACTTTCCACGAGTGGTAGATTTACTGAAGACCCTTCGCCCACAAAGAGATTAATTTTTGCTATGTCACCAATAACACTGCCCCTAAAGTGTTAGTTTTCTGGGGGGGGGGGGGGGGAGATTACAATTTATGTTTGTAAGTTAGGATCAGTTTAGCAGCTAGCTAAATAATTAATACTATTTTTATTTATAAATTGCCATTGGTGCATGTTGCTATTAAATCTTTTAGCTGGTACTTACTAGTTTTAGCTAGGCACAGATACTGGCTCTTTGGCATAGGTGTGTTACTGGGCAGGATTAGCATACCAGTTTTACACCCTAACCATCTAAGCCCAATACACATCCTGACATCCAATCAGAAGATGAGACTGGAAATCTACTGGTCCAGGATAGTATAAAAAAAAAAAGCCCCAAATAACTAATTTTGTCATAACCAACTGACTCACTGAACTTGCAAGCTGCTGAAGTTCCTTCTCTAGGAATCCTAGGACTTTGCCAGATTTTGCTATTTCTGTATATTTGATCTATTTTTGTATTTTGATATTTGCTGCTTTTAGGTTATCATATTTGTTGCACTTTTCTAATATTGTCGGTTTGTTTTTTTCATATGGATTTAGAAACAGACTGCCTTTGCTTTGCAAATTTTGCAAGAAGGTGACAGTAAGACTTGCTATCCATCTTCGTAGAGTGCAAAAAAAAAAATGCCACTGATGATGAGATCAAGATCCTAACTGAAGAAGCTTGGAGCAATGCAAGAAGGATTCTTACAAACCTTAGCAAGGTCAATTACAAGGATTTTGGATTTGAGTCTAGTGTCACCATCGTTGCCAAACCATTGGAGACAGAAAGGTAAGGCCTTTTTATTGATTTTTCCCATTTTAAATAAACACTGAATCTATGTAAAAACATGCCCAGAAGTGGATCAATGTGCAAGGTAAGTTAGTTTTAGCAAATTATCTGTATTACAATGTTAATCACCTATTGTCTCCCTATATTATATCTTTCCTTCCAAATAAGTGATGTTGAGATGTTTAATGATGTATTTGTGTATATTTAACTGTTGGGGTAATTATGAGGATTTCATTAATGAACAGGATCTCAGATTTCTTCTTAGGACTGTTATCACCTTCAAGGACAACGAACTTGGAAAACAGTGAATATTCAGTGCTACTGGTCAAATTCCATAGATACCGGGAGCAACATTACTCCAAAACTTCCAGCATACATGATGTAAGCATTTATACTCCTAAAACTTATACATTGATTTTGATATTCCTTTCTTTTCCCATTCCCTCAGCAAATTTGTAAACTCGGTCTTTTATTTTTCAGCTTAACAATTGATCAAGATTCCTCCATTTCATGGATTTCCAACAAGTTTGTCTGTCCTTCATAATCACGAAAAGATTGTGGAATTTGACAGAATTTTAAGATTCAGCTCCACAACTTAGGAAAACTACTTCCACAGTGTCAAAAAGTTAATCGCCTATGTGGCAGCAGAGGAGAAATTGATAGCTGAGGACTCATCTCTTTGTGGATCTGTCGAACGCTGCCTTAAGTGTTTATCGAATATACAAAAGAACAGTGGCAAGACAGCTCCTGAAGAACAAACGGTAGGTGATTGATACCAAATTGTGAGACTGCATTAAACATATCTGAGCATTATACTGGTGTAATTCTGTATGTGATAATAAATAAACATTCTTTCAGGAAAGTAGTGAACCAGGAAGGTTGTGTGGAAGCCCTGAATTGCCCGGCATTACTTTTTAGAAAATATTGTTACAGCGAACTCAGGACTCGAACTTGAGGAAAGAGACAGAATAACAGTACTCCATTTCCTGGAATGTGTCCTGGTGGTGGGCCACCTGCACAGCAAACCTATAATCCAGGACATGACTAATTTCAGCTGTCACAGATATGGATACTTGCAGTGTCTGCCTATTAAAAATGTTGTAGCAAAGATTAAGAATTTTTTTTTCTGTTTTCCAAGGTTAGGCAGTGGCTTGAGAGAACCTTGCACATGCCAGGAAGAGGGAGATTCTATCAGAGTTGCTGTCATCAAGGTGGATGCAGGTGACTCACAGAAAGCGGTTGTCCTCTCAGAGACAAAGGAGATGTGGTTAGACACTTTCTTCATGAAGATCCGCCCTCATTTTCTTAACCCCCTCAGCCCCCCTAGCTTAAACCCCCTTAATGACCAGGCCACTTTTTACAATTCTGCATTACACTACTTTCACCGTTTATTGCTCCGTCATACAACTTACCACCCAAATGAATTTTACCTCCTTTTCTTCTCACTAATAGAGCTTTCATTTGGTGGTATTTCATTGCTGCTGACATTTTAACTTTTTTTGCTATCAAAAATGACCGAAATTTTTGCAAAAAATGACATTTTTCACTTTGTTGTAAATTTAAAAAAAAAAAAAAAACTACATTTATAATTTTTTTGCAAAATTTGTTGTTCTACATGTCTTTAATAAAAAAAAAATACAATAAGTGTATATTTATTGGTTTGGGTAAAAGTTATAGCATTTACAAACCATGGTGCAAAAAAGTAAATTTCGGCATTTTGAAGCAGCTCTGACTTTCTGAGCGCCTGTCATGTTTCTTCAGGTGCTAGAATGTCAGGATAGTATAAATACCCCCAAATCACACCATTTTAGAAAGAAGACACCCCAAAGTATTCGGAGGGGCATGGTGAGTTCATGTATCATTTCATTTTTTTTCACAAGTTAGCGGAAAATGACACTGAGGAAAAAAAAAAATAATAATGAAGTTTCCATTTCTGCTAACTTCTGGCAAAAAAAATAAAGTCTCCCACAGACTCGCTATGCCCCTCAGTGAATACCTTGGGGTGTCTACTTTCCGAAATGGGGTCATTTGTGGGGTGTGTTTACCGTTCTGGCATTTTGGGCGGGGCTAAATTGTGAGCAGCCATGTAAAAGCTAAAGGTACTCGTTGGAATTTGGGCCCCTTTGCGCACCTAGGCTGCAAAAAAGTGTCACTCATGTGGTATGCCGTACTCAGGAGAAGTAGGGCAATGTTGTGGTGTATTTTTACATATACCCATGTTGGGTGAGAGAAATATCTCTGTAAACTGACAACTTTGTATAAAAAAATTAAAAAGTTGTCATTTACAGCGATATTTCTCACACAAAGTATGGGTATATATAAAAATACACCCCAAAACACATTACCCTACTTCTCATGAGTACGGCGATACCACGTGTGACACTTTTTTGCAGCCAAGATGCGCAAAGGGGCCCAAATTCCAACGAGTACCTTTAGGATTTCACAGGGCATTTTTACGCATTTGGATTCTCACGCTTTAGGACCCCTAAAATGCCAGGGCAGTATAAATACCCCACATGTGACCCTATTTTGGAAAGAAGACACCCCAAGGTATTTCTGTGAGGGGCATAGCGAGTTCACAGAAAAAAAAATTTTTGGCACAAGTTAGCGGAAATAGTTTTTTTTTATTTTTTTTTATTTTTTTACAAAGTCTCATATTCCACTAACTTGTGACAAAAAATACAATTTTACATGAACTCACCATACCCCTCATGGAATACCTTGGGGTGTCTTCTTTCTAAAATGGGGTCACATGTAAGGTGTTTGTACTGCCCTGGCATTTAAGGGTCTCCGCAATCATTACACGTATGGCCAGCATTAGGAGTTTCTGCGATTCTCCTTATATTGGGCATACAGGTAATGAGATTTTTTTTTCCGTTCAGCCTCTGGGCTAAAAAAAAAATAAAAAAATGAACGGCACAGATTTTTTCATTCGCATCGATCAATGTGGATGAAAAAAATCTCTGCCACAATCAGTGACTGCGGTGCGGTGGGCTGGGCGCTAACTACCTAACAAGTAGCTAACTAACTGGCGGTGATAAGGGACCCTTATGCCCCATTCATACGTCCGCAATTCTGTTTGCGGAACGGAATTGCGGACCCATTCATTTCTATGGGGACAGACTTTGTCCCGCTTGGATCCGGAATTGCGGATCCGCACTTCCAGCTCTGCACTTCCGTTCCGCAAAAATATAGAACATGTCCTATTCTTGTCCGCAATTGCGGACAAGAAAAGGCATTTTCTATATAGTTCTGGCAATGTGCGGATCTGCAAAACGCGGAAAGCACATTGCCGGTGTCCGTGGTTTGCGGATACGCAAAACACATATGGACATGTGAATGGAGCCTTACAGGGGGGTGATCAGGGAGTCTATATGGGGTGATCAGGGGTTAAGGGGTTAATAAGTGACAGGGGGGGGGTAGTGTGGTGCTTGGTGCTACTTTACAGAGCTACCTGGCCCTCTGGTGGTCGATCCCAGCAAATGGGACCACCAGAGGACCAGGTAGCAGGTATATGAGACGCTGTTAACAAAACAGCGTCTGATATAGCGCTTTGATGCTATTTAATTCGCATCTATAGCCTGCCAGCGATTGATCATCGCTGGCAGGCTGCAGTATCACTGCCGAGCTGTGCACTGCTGTGAGCACACGTTTACAGCAAATCGCCTCTCGCGAGATGACGCGCGGATGCGTCCAGAAGGAGTAAACCAGCCACCGCCTGGACGCATCCGTGCGTACAGCGGTCCTGAGCTGGTTAAGAAAGGCAAAGGGAGTGAGTGCTTTTTCCTGTCGAGCAAGGGAGCAATCCATCTGCGGATATCAGACTATTTCAGCAAAAGTAATTTTTTTCTTAAATCTGCCCAAATTTGCATTCACACATGTATTTATTTAACCTGCATTTTTAAAATCTAAACAAAGATGACATTCTGACATGATGCTTTACCTTGCAGATTAAACGCTTGCTCAGCGACCGGACAGGAGGAAAGAGCCATTTTCACTGAGGTTATCCTGACTAGTTGCCTAAAAGAAGATCAAGATATTCTGTGTAATTACCTGCAATCAAATATGAAGCTAGCTGTGGGAAAACTGTTTCAATAGATTTACCATTGTTCCCCTTTTCTTTTAGCACAATTCTAGACAAACAAACTGATGTTGCACCAGGTGACAAATTACGTACAGAGACCAGGTTGGCAAAGGAATTTCTCCTCAGGCCATGCTATTTTTCAAAACTGTGAGCTAAAGAAACAGAGGCAAAGCTAGCCCCAATGCTCAATTAATGGAACTTATAAAATCTCAGATGTGGCCAGGACTTTCTATAGTCAGCGACCGGGTGAAAGGGAGAAACACTGATAACAAAAACCCCGATCAAGAAAGGAGATTTTTTTTTTAGATCATCATGGACCGATTATACCTGCGAAGAGAGGAGAAGACATGATGTCAGCAAGAAGTGATGAAGAATTGGGTTATTTATTCTTTTTCGACAGACAGGGAAAATAAGAGTTTTTATTGATGCCCAAAATGTCCCCTGCCCTTGTGACGCTTTGCGATCCACAGCGATACTAGGAAATCGCAAATGCGCCATATTTCACAATCCCAGAGACACCAGAGCCTTAACTAAAAATCTTCTCTTTTCACTAAAGGAGTAATTCACAGAGCAGAGGTGCCATTATCACCTCCTTGTGACAAACCTTTCCTGCCCCATGCCAAGTTGAGTAGCCATCAATCTAGTTCTCTAGTGACAGAAGCTCATAAACCTGGTCTTTCTGCAGCCGTAGTGTCTCCCATACCAGCAGGGCCCTCACCCCTTCAGTCCTGCCAGTGCGCTTCAAAGAGAGCAGGACAGATCCTTATCAGGCAGCTGTTTGAGACACAAGAAGAGGTCACTGGCCAGTCTCCTCTAATACATAGCTCTCATATTTGCATCCATATTTCCTGGGTTCGGAACCAATGCACTGAACCATCTCTTCAGAGATTATTCCGGCCCCAATAATACACCTTTCAGGGAATCGGCCAGTCAATCAGATTCTCTCTCTGATATCAAAGCTCTCAGGGAATCCCAATGGTAATTGTATCCTGTTTGGTATCAGAGGATTTGTAAAATTGTGCTGATCATCAATATGGCCTCTATGTCCTAATTTGACCCACGGATACGGAGAAACTGGCACGGCAAAGATTCAGCCAGATTTTCTCTGTCCAGGGCAGGAACTGCCCCTCTTCCAATTACCCAAGGCCGGACTTGTGCGGGTCACAACCCCTCCCCACTACAGAGGGGGTAAAACCCTGCGACACATCCAGCCCTGGGTCCTTCTTCTTCTGACGTCGAACAACATCCCGACTGCCCGCTGGACACGGGCACACCACCATATTGGATTATACCTTACAGAGACTTTGCCTTTTACTGGACTTTACTACGGTAATTCAGAACTTAGACATTTTATTCCCTTCCATCTCTTCTATTTCTATCCAAACCAATCTGTTCAGCTGACAGGTATATTTATCTGTCGGTTTTAATGTATATATTTTTTGTGTATAGTTTAGAATAAAAACTAACGATTTCATCGTTCCAGTTTTGCCCTTGTTACTTGATTATCTGATCTATGCTAAGAACTCTGTCCTCAGGAGACATACTACCAAATTGTTTTATTTTTATAAATTGTTAATCTACTAGCTAGGTTACAAATAACTGTTCTTCCATTTAGGAATAGCTAGCCGGGGTCTCTTCGCTCCGATTCAATACGAAGAGTGGTGGCAGCAAATTAAATCAATTTCCAGTGTGAAATCCATAATTTTATTTTTACCGATTGTATATGCAATCGCGATTGTATCACTGCTTTGGGCCCACCAACCAATCTTAAACGTCTACTGTGCTCACAGTGGATTCACCTCCAGAAGTCTCTAGTGGAGGCCTGTATGGCAACTGTGGCATAGTACGACGGGATTGGCCCTTGCCACCCGGAAATGGAATCAACTTTGGGAAGGAAAATTAATCACGCGAGAAAAAAAAAAAAAAACGTTATGCCGATCAAATACTTTGAGGGGGACTCAAACCCCTACATTTTACTGCTTTAAGGAGATATCCATGAGGACATGAACTGTTATTTGACTATGGTGTCACGAGGAACTTTTTCACAGGGGAAGGGGCAGACCTTGTGGATACATGAATGACTTTAGTCCCTTATTTTTAAGATGGACTGTGTTCAAATACATGTGCACTTGGCAATTTTCTTTGCTTTGTTTTTTTATAGTGTAAAATAATTGTATATATTTTTATAAAATGGTATTTAAAACAAATTTACCTTCAAGATAAAGAGAGATTGTCAAAATTGGATAGTGTGCATAAAATACCATTCTCCACCATGAATGTGTCTGATCTTGTGGTAGCTTTATTTAAAATGCAAAATGTTCAAACAAACCCCGTCATGTTAAACAAATATTTTTTTGACTTATTAAATGTACTTTTTGTTTTAAGTGTTTGTGTTTTGTCTTTTTACATATATTTTTTTTTAAATTAGGCCTCGATTTACTAAAGCTGGTAGGACTAAAGGTTTTGTATAAAGCTGTGTGCTAATTAATGGCATAACTTTAGAAATCCTGTTCAGATTTGCTGGATCACCTAGTCATTTGGACTAAATTTAGACCCTTCACCTTTGATAAAATCAGGGCCTATGCTCTTTCTGGGGGACTACTCAAGAGCAATTTTTTTGGGGGACTACTTAAGAGCAAATGTAAGTAGTATTTCAGGCATGTGTATTTATAAAGGCAGATGGCTGTACCCCTTCCCCACCTGCTTAGAAAAATGTCACACTTAAGTAGGCAGAGCAAACATTCCACTGCCTATTGTCAGGTGCTTTACAAATAGAGGATGCAAAAATCCCCAATCCTTAGCGAGTAAAATAATTCAGCTTGTGTCACCCAGTAGTGTGCTAATCGGCTACTTACATTACATCTTTGATGCACAAGCCTATTTTAAACAATTAGAAACACTTTGGCCCTGATTTATCAAAATGTTTGGCCTACAATCATGCCAAAATCAGTAGGTGATCCAGTGTGCTAATTAATGGCAACAATTTAGAGATCTTGTTCAGGTTTGCTGGATCGCCTAGTGATTTGGGCCTAATTTAGACAAAATACTTTGATAAATCAGGGCCTGTTTACCATCAATACAAAACAAATGAATAGTTTTGCTTTTGTTGCTGTACTGTGTTTATATAAAATAACCATTAGCAAATTTTAAGGAATACAAATGTATTTTTTCTGCTTCTTTCTTTGTATCTTTCTATATAGTCACTTTGCTGCCATACAGTTTGTGTGTTGGGCTCAGACAGCAACCCCCACCTGGCAAGGCTGCTAAGCAAAGTTTCACACCCTCCTCAGCACGGCCTATTGTTCTAGGTAACTGACAAACATTCCACAGGCGAATGGAAAGGAGAAGCCTTGAGAACCAAGCTGAAAGACAAGACACAGCTAATAGCTGTAGCCAGACTGGGCATGCTGGGAGTTTTAGTTTTGCAACAGCTGGAGAGCCACAGTTTGCCCATCCCTGGGTTAGAATATTGAGAGGATATCTCTAGCTTTACCAGAAATATTAGAGTTTGGGTTTAGCCTCATTTCCCATAGACAATGTAAAAACAGCCCAACTTTGACCCAGTACAGATTCTAAACCAAATGTCCAAATGCTATGAAACTCAAATTGGGCAGAGACCTAGGTTGGGTCTGTATTGTGTGAAAATATTGAACAGATCTCTATTTTACCTGCAATATTTCAGTGAGAATCTTTCTGTATTTTTAGCTAAAAGTGAGAAGGTAGCAGCCATGCCATAAATGGGACAGACTAAGACCTCCTCACTACTTCCCTGTTAAAGACATGGACTGACAGGCCTTGATTGAGCATTCATATCTCCCCAGCCAATGGTCCAAAAGTTCTAAAACTTATCGTGTGTATGATAGGCTTAACTGGACCTTCATGCTGGAGAAATATTGTTTCTCTTAGTCCATTTGGACCGTGAGCAATTTACATCAGAACCGGGGCTATTTTTACATTGATATCAATTGAAAAAGCAGCACATAGACAATGTAAAATAGACCTTTTTGACCCACTCCAGAATCTTAACCAAAAGGTCCAAATGCTATAAAACTCCCAGGGGGCAAAGGTCTAGGGTTGGTCTACTTTGGCTTAGAATATTGAGAGGACATCTCTAGCTTTACCTGAAATATTGGAGTGAGTGTTTAGCCTCATTTCCCATAGACAACAATGTAAAACAGCCCAACTTTGAACCAGTACAGATTCATAACCAAAAGTCTAAATGATATGAAACTCAATTTGGGCAGAGACCATGGTTGGGTCTGAGATAAAAATACAGATCTGCTCAATATTTTCACAATCTATAGAAAGTTTTAAGTCTCTTAAAAAGAAACATCTCAAACTAGATTTATGCTTCTTTGTAGATTGTTTTGATTTTTCCCTCACATCACACAGTTTTGGTAAAGTTTAATGGGATCTTAAATACATAAACAAAAAAAAATAACATTTTTACTCCTATCTGCAAGTTAGCAATTCTAACTTCATGTTAAAACTTTTGTTTCATTGGCATTTAAAAGCTCTGGCATGGCTTGCATAGGTGTGAAGCAATGTCTCCGAAGAGGTGCACACTCACACCTTTACCGTCTGTTCCCTAATACCAAAACTTAATCCCCAGCTACTAAGGTGAGAACCAAATTGGTGTATTATATATGCATACTTTAGGACTATATAGAGATTGAAAAATTGATCAACTTTGTAAATCTTTATTAACTCTTTGAATTTTGATATTACATAAATTCCAACGGGAATAAATTACTTAGAACGTAAGGAATCCATAGATACCAATAACTTTACTGTAGTACTTAAGACTTTGAAGAAATTAAGACAATATATCCACCAGTGAAAGCCGTAATAAATCTTGATTCAGATGACAAACACAATTCTAATGGGCCTAGTTTATTTAGAGCTTTAGGAATCCATTTCTACCAATAACTTTACTGTAGGACTTAGGACTCTGGAGAATTTCTGGCATAAACGGGCTAAGCAAATTTAAGTCTAAAGGTGGCCATACATTACTGTTAATTGCTTATAAAGAATAATGGCCTGCCTGGTTTGATGATATTCTAATATATTTATATTTTTAGGTTCACCTCCTTTCTATATATTTTGATTAATTTGAAAAGGATTAGATAGAAAGATAAAATAGATTGTAAAATAAGATAAAAGAGATAAGATAGCTAGATAGATTACAGTCTCATTGTAGCAAATGCAACTTAATGTTAAATTTTAAAACTTTAGTTTCATTGGCATTTAAAAACACTGGAATGGCTTGGATAGGTGTGAAGCATAGTCTCCGGCAAAGTACACATTCACACCTTTACCGTCTGTGCCCTATACACAAACCTAATTACCGCCTTCTGTAACTGTATAAAAAGGCCTCAACTCATTTTGGTCAGAACTCACTCATTCACTCCGACTGACCTTGTGAGCTGCTCAAGCAAGTCTTCTCTGGCAATTTCTTGGGAGCTGCCAAAGCTATCGTTCTCTAGGAATTCCAGGACATTGTTATATTCATTTTTAATCCCAGGACCTCCTTTCTTTTTCCCTTTTTACAATAAATTCTCTAATGGCATCTAAGGGGAAGTATAATTCCTAGCTCATTCACTACCCATTTCCCCACATTTCCATCTATTTAAAAGTAATGCATTTTGGTTTTTTTACAGGCCACAAAATCAATATGCCTTGGGCTGCAAGTTTTGCCTGAAGATCCAGGAAACACTTCCTGTGGATCTGAGAAGAACCTGTTCAAAGAATGCATCTCCTGCAGAGATTGATGGTCTGATGTATGAAGCCAGAGAAGAGATGCGCAGTATTCTGAAAGGACTGACCATCATTGATTACACATACTTTGACTATAAGGATTTAGACCCACTTGAATTTTGTCAGATTTCTGGAGAAGCGCGGATGCTATATAAAAGAAAAACCCGTAAAACTCACAAGGTATGCTCTGTCAAAACATATCTGTAATTGTTTCTTCCTCTGTGTCTATTGTGCATCTATTACTAGCACTGTTACTGATTTTTAGAGCTCTGTTCTGTTTTTTCAGCAACACCAGTTCAGAAATTGCTATTGCTTGAGAGCTAAAACAATGCACTTGCCAGGTTGTGGAAAAGAGGTAATATATTGTGCAGTTGCTTTCACCACAAGGCACACTATCATAGATCATCATCACCATTACTTATAATGAATTTATATTTTGTTTTTCAGAAACCCTGTGTTAGCCCCAGTGGGGCAAGTGAACCAACAGCTTCAAAAGAAACAGTCTGAAAATGCTTCTATATCAGAAATGGAGGACCAGCCATTACAGAATAAGGAGGAGTTGTGCTGGTATTTATATGTTACAATATTTGTCTAATGGGAGCTGGATTGGATCTAATAGATTCACTGGTGGATAACTTTTGATGTGGCTTATCCCTCTACTGATGAACATGTGCATTGTACTGCCTTAGATGCAGTTTGTATATATCACAAATCACTGCTGCTTAGTTAAAATGGCAAAGTATTTAGAGGTACACTTTTGAATTTGACATGTATCCATCATTGGCTGGCCATCATCTTCAACATCGGATGAAGAAGAAATTAATACCACATCATTGGTCGATACTGATGTCGAGGAATGTGCACCTGCTCCAAAGAGACAGAAAACTTTTAAACAACTGAACTTGTAAGTGCATATATTTATTTAAGTGTCATCTTTTGAAGCCATTTTATCTTTTGACTATAATGTTAGATAACATTACTTAAACATTTTTGTCTTAATTAGAAACTGCAAGAAAGCCTTACTGTTGCACAAAATGGATACTGCTGGGATGTACAGAAAATATTCAGCAGATACCCCTGTCCTTGCTACATTACTTTCAAAAGAAGTCAGGAGGCAATTATAAGCAGGAGGTAAGATTCACACTTCTGTAACTAGACAGTGGTTGTGTTTTTGAAAAGCTAAATACTAATGTGTTCTTTTTCTAATTTTAGATTGGGAATGTAGAAAGATTTCTTCATGAACTCCACCAAACCTCCTTTGAATTTTGTTTTTAACATTGAGAAAGCCCACACATTTTTTGAAAAGCTACAGTCCCTGAGGAAAAGCTATGCCACAGTTTTCAACTATCTGAAGCATGTGAAGAGGTTTATAAAGTACAACCAGCAAGCCACCAATTTGGTTCATGAAAATAAACTTTACAAGGCATGTGACAGTTTTCTAAAGATGACAAATGATTTGCAATCAAGAATCAGCAAGGGCATTTCAAAAGAGACCGTGGCGAAAAAGTAAGCGATCTATAATCATTAATTTTACTGTCATATTCTATAAGATATAGAGCAATCGTGTTCATTTATTGTACCTTTATTTCCAGGTTTGACTTTATGACGGCAGAACAGAAGACAGACAAGTGCTGTGAATTGCTTGACGTGGCGAGGCCAGCATTCATGGAAGCACTTGAAAAGGTTAAGAAGATGAATTGAATCGATGGGAGAGATGGCGTGACCGTTTTATTTTACCTGGAGAGCCTTGTGATACTTAAACATATACAGAGACCATGGGTGGGTAAAAATGTTAGTGACTCATTTTACTAGCTAATGTTTTTGCTTTGTAATTGTTGCTTCTGTGTATGTTTACCCCTCCTGTTTCCTTCACATTGCTTGGTATGTCTACTCTGAAGCTAACTGCTACATCCAGCTTTCCCAGAGTCTGATATCATCCACACCCCTCCCGTTTCCTTCACATTGCTTGGTATGTCTACTCTGAAGCTAACTGCTACATCCAGCTTTCCCAGAGTCTGATATCGTCCACACCCCTCCTGTTTCCTTCACATTGCTTGGTATGTCTACTCTGAAGCATTAATGTCTATTTCCCTGCTGGATTTATTGAGTATTTGTTTACATTGACTATTTCTGTATCTGGTCCTCCCTTGATTAGGCCATAAGTAGCCCCCTCCCCTCTTGTTCACACCTGATTGAACACTGAGTGGTATAAATCTAAGTTGTTAGGTCATTCCAGACCTCGGTCATTCCAAAATGCAACATCTTCAAAGTGCAACATTCTAAGTGCTGAGACCGAATTATACCAGTGCAACATTCTAAGTGCTGAGACTGAATTATACCAGAATTGAACCAGAAGGGACCAAAAGGTAACTACAAAAAAGTTAATGTAAACAATGTTTCACTCTTTCATTTTACTCTTCCCACTTTTCCTAAACCTCCTAAAATACCCCCACATCCATTCTCCCAGCAAGGAACTATTCATATCTCCCACCATCTTACCTTCTCATGTGACTGATTGCACAAACTTGTTTGGCAATGTAAAACACTTCCTTCCCAAACACACACATACCTTCTGCCCTTTCTTTTTCTCACCTACTAACACTTTCTCTGCTTCTCCTTATTGCTGGTGATATCTCACCAAATCCAGGCCCCCCTCAGCAAATCCCCACTATCACCTCTACCTCCTACTACAAATCTCATTCCACAAATTTCTGCAACCCCTTAAACCTAATAACCATTCCTCTGACCCCTGCTCCTTTGGTTCCTCTTGATGGAGCATTATGGAACGCTTGCTCTGTCTGTAACAAACTGTCCTACATTCATGATCTCTTTATCTCTCAAAAACTTTCCTTTCTGGGTCTCACAGAAACATGGCTGACACCCTCCGACACCTCCTCCCCTGCTGCACTCTCGTACAGTGGATTTCATTTCACTCACACCCCCGCCCTGGCAGCAAACATGGTGGAGGAGTTGGTCTGCTCCTATCAGATACCTGCTCCTACAGCCCAACTCCACTGCCGCCCTCCATTGCACCCACTTCATTTGAAGTACACTCTGTTCGCATCTACTCTCCTCCAACCTCCAAGTAGCTGTTATTTACCGCCCCCAGGCCCAGCCACCATCTTTCTTGACCACTTTAACACCTGGCTCCTACACTTTCTTTCTGCTGACATCCCCACTATCATCATGGGTGACTTCAACATCCCCATTGACACCTGCCACTCAGCCGCCTCTAAACTCCTATCACTCTCTTCCTCCTTCGGCCTCTCACAGTGGTCTTCCGCTCCCACACACAGAGATGGTCACACTCTGGATCTTATCTTTACCCGCCTCTGCTCCCTATCTAACCTTTCTAATTCGCCTCTCCCCTATCCGACCACAACCTACTCACCTTCTCTTCACTCGTCTCTGCTGCTGCGCCCTTGTCCATACACTAGCACACCCCGCAGGAACCTTAAACATCTTGACTTTCGCTTGCTCTCCGACTCTCTTCTGCCGCTCTCTTCAATTTTTTCCCTCCAAGACCCAGATACTGCCACCACCCTATATAACACCACAATAAGTGCAACTCTGGACACTATTGCCCCCTCACACACAACAAAACCAGAAAAATCAACAGACAACCCTGGCATACCGACCTGACCAAAAATCTCAGACAAGCTTCCAGGGCTGCAGAGCGGCGATGGAAGAAATCCCATTCTAAAGATGAATTCACCGCATACAAGCAATCCCTCCTCATTTTCAAATCCTCACTTGCTGATGCAAAACAGGCCTACTTCTCATCTCTCATATCTTCCCTATCCCACAACCCAAAACAACTTTTTAACACCTTTAATTCTCTTCTCCGTCCACCAGCGCCCCACCCTCTCCTCTCATCTCGGCTGAGGATTTCGCCACATTCTTCAAACAAAAGATAGTCAACATCAGAGAAAGCTTCAGCACACAGTCTCCACAGACCCTCCACACAGCTGCTCAGTCCTCTTCACCCAAAACCAGCTTCTCCGCTATTACAGAAGAAAAACTCTCCACTCTACTCTCCAAATCCCATCTCACCACCTGTGCACTTGACCCAATCCCATCCCACCTCATCCCTAACCTCACCACAGTGTTTATCCCAGCCCTAACTCATCTCTTCAATCTATCACTAACCTCTGGTCTCTTCCCCTCTGCTTTTAAACATGCTACCATTACACCCATCCTCAAAAAGCCTTCACTTGACCCATCTTTGTCCAGTTATCACCCCATATCACTTCTTCCATATGCCTCAAAGCTACTTGAGCAACATGTCCATTCTGAACTGTCCTCTCACCTCTCCTCCTGCTCCCTCTTTGACTGGCTACAATCTGGCTTCCGACCCCACCACTCAACCGAGACTGCCCTCACCAAAGTCACCAATGACCTACTACTTGCCAAAACCAAAAAACACTACTCTGTCCTCCTTCTCCTTGACTTGTCCTCTGCCTTTGACACTGTCGATCACTCCCTTCTGTTACAAACTCTCATCTCTTGGCATCACTGACCTGGCCCTCTCTTGGATCACATCATACCTCACAGACCGGACATTTAGCGTCTCCCACTCTCACACCACCTCCTCGCCTCACTCCCTCTCTGTTGGTGTCCCGCAAGGCTCAGTCCTAGGACCCCTGCTCTTCTCTATCTACACCTTCGGCCTGGGACAGCTTATAGAGTCCCATGGCTTTAAGTATCACTTATATGCTGATGACACAAATCTACCTCTCTGGTCCAGACATCACCACCTTACTATCCAGAATCCCACAATGCCTATCTCGCATATCCTCCTTCTCCTCTCGCTTTCTAAAACTTAATATGGATAAAACAGAATTCATCATCTTTCCCCCATCTTGCTCACTCCCCCCAATAGACCTATCTATCACAATCAATGACTGCACACTGTCCCCGGTCAACCAAGTCTGCTGCCTTGGAGTGACCTTGGATTCTGCCCTCTCCTTCCGACCAAACATCCAAGCCCTTTCCACCACCTGCCGCTTCCAACTCAAAAACATCTCCCGCATCCGCCCTTTCCTCAACTTTGAATCGGCAAAAATGCTTGTACATTCCCTCATCTCCCACCTAGACTACTGCAACATTCTCCTCTGTGGCCTTCCATCTAGCTCTCTCGCACCCCTACAATCTATCCTCAACTCTGCTGCCCGACTAATCCATCTCTCCCCCCGTTACTCCTCTGCATCTCCCCTCTGCCAGTCCCTGCACTGGCTCCCCATTGCCCAGCGAATTCAGTTTAAAATACTAACCAACACATACAAGGCCGTCCACAACCTGTCCCCTCCCTACATCTCTGAGCTACTTTCCCGATACATCCCCACACGCAATCTTCGATCCTCACAGAAACTCCTGCTCTCCTCTCCTCTTATCACCTCTTCCCACACTCGCTTCCAGGATTTCTCCCGTGCATCCCCTATACTCTGGAACTCGCTACCCCAACATATCAGACTCTCACCTACAGTGGAATCCTTCAAAAGCAACCTGAAAACCCACCTCTTCAGACAAGCCTACGACCAGTGACACCGCTGCCTCTATACCGCCATGACCAGCTTCACCCTCGCCTACTGTCTCCATCCCCCATACCATGTAGATTGTAAGCCCTCACGGGCAGGGCCCTCTCTCCTTCTGTACCAGTCTAACTTGTCTCGTTTATGCTTAAGGCGATTGCCTATATTTTGTATGTGCACCGCTTATGATATGTACAGCGCTATGGAATGAATGGCACTCTAAAAATAAATAATAAAATAATAATGTTCTACTAACATCCCTCTTATCTAATTTTCTTATAGGTGGAAGAGTGGTCTCGCAGAACAGGCCATGTTCGGGATTACGACGGAGTGCCCGAGAGCTCTGTAGTCATTGGGATCAAAAACCACAAAACGGCAGCCCAGCAGATAGCCTCATTGGTTTTGAGCAGTGAGGAAGAAAAGGGAAGTCTTAAAAGTTCAGCTGATATTGTATACCTCTATTTCCATGTCAGTGATGAAGAAATGGTTGCTAACACTTGTTTGTTTTCTCTTTCAGTGGTTTGACATTTACTTTAGCAAAGTTAGGCCTGCTTTTCTTCAGGATAAGAAAGATCCAAAGTTTTTTTTTCTTCATTTCCTCTACAGGTGTACAAATCTACGTTTCAAATGAGGTCGCTTGATTCCATCATAGGTAAGTGATGATTATATTATAGCTTGGGGAACAAGCTGTTGATGGGCCACATTGAAATATGTTAGCTTGTTATTAACTATAGATTTTCAGAAATTTTCTTACATTTTCCAAAAATATATTCCTCCTTAGGTTTGGATTGCCTGTGACAAGCCAAGCAGCACGGCGTATAACAGAAACCTTTGTGGCCCCTCAGTTTAAAAATGATGGAGAAAGAAACAGTTTAGCAAGATTACTGGCACATTCTAACCCTGTAGCTGCAAGGACCTATCGAGAGAAGACAGTTGGCCATATAGTGGAAGCAGCAGACATGTTACGACATTTCACATGCTGCCCTCAGCCTTTCTTCTAGGTAAATTAGGCTTTAAATCCATTTCGTGTTTTACAAATTTGATATTAATGTAAATAAATGTGCAACTCTTGGTAATATCTAACATTTAAATTATTTCATTAACAGGCAACAATACATCACAGCCTTACCAGAAGTTGAAAATGAAAAAATGCAGTCTTCATTTTAAAGTCACAAGGAAAAGACAAAAAAAAAAAATTACAAAAAAAAAAAAAAACACAATGAAGGATATGTTTAAAAAATTCAAAGATGTCTTTCCAGTTACCCTTTGGGCTAATGCACCAAGCCAATATAATTGCCATGCCCATTTTCCGGTTGAAGGGTGATATATGTATGATTGGTGGAGGAAGGCACAGAATTAATTATGTGTGGATCATATTGTGGGCAAGAGTTTGGTGTTATTACTGATCATGTACTTTGTTTTTTAGTGAAGTTAATTTAGGAATATTCTGTATGGATCTTTAAAGATAAATGACATGTTTCTCCCTTTTCTCACACTAGTATTATGTTTGAAATATGGATACAGCCAAGAAGACAGTGTAAATGCCTTGATTTGTTCGATGGGATGGAAGAATAACTTTCCAAGAGTGGTAGATATACTGAAGACACTTCGCCCACAAAGATTAATTTTTGCTATGTCACCAATAACACTGCCCCTAAAAATGTTTGTCGTCTGGGGGTGGGAGGGGGGCATTACAATTTATGTTTATAGGTTAGGATCGGTTTACCAGCTAGCTAAATTATGAACACTATTTTTATTTATAAAATGCATTTGGTGCATGTTGCTATTAAGTCTTTTAGCTGGCACTTACTGATTTTAGCTAGGCACTGATACTGGTTGTCTGGCATACGTGTGAAACTGCTGAGCAGTGTTGCTAAGCTGGATTAGATCACCAGTTTCACACCTTCACCATCTGAGCCCAATATACATCCTGACATCCAATCAGTTGGTAAGAATGGAAATCTACTGGTCCAGGATGGTATATAAAAAGCCCCAAAAAACTAATTTTGTCATAACCAACTCACTGAACTTGCAAGCTGCTGAAGTTTCTTCTCTAGGAATCCTAGGACTTTCCCTGATTTTGCTATTTTTATATATTTGATCCATTTTTGTATTTTAATATTTGCTGCTTTTAGGTCATCATATTTGTTGCACTTTTCTAATAGTCTTTTTTTTCCATATGAATTTAGAAACAGACTGCCTTTGCTGTGCAAATTTTGCAAGAAGGGGACAGTAAAACTTGCTACCCATCTTCGTAGAGTGTGCAAAACAAAAATGCCACTGATGATGAGATCAAGATCCTAACTGAAGAAGCTTGGAGCAATGCAAAACCTTAGCAAGGTCAATTACAAGGATTTGGAAGCAGGCATGGAAAGCACTCAGTTCTGGCATTCATAACTAACCTGCTTGAGTCAAGTGGTGTCACCATCGTTGACAAAACATTGGAGACAGAAAGGTAAGGCCTTTTTACTGATTTATCTCATTTTAAATAAACACAATCTTTGTAAAAACAAGTTAGTTTTAGCAAATTATCTGTATATTGCAATGTTTATCACCTATTGTCTCCCTATATTGTAGCTTGTCTTCAAATAAGTGATGTTGAGATGTTTAATTATGTGTATATTTAACTGTTGGGGTCATTATGAGGATTTCATTAATAAACAGGATCTGTTTTCTTCTTAGGACTGCTATCACCTTCAAGGACAACAAACTTGGAAAACAGTGAATATTCAGTGCTACTGGTCAAATTTCGTAGATACCTGGAGCAACATTACTCCAAAACTTCCAGCATACATGATGCAAGCATTTATACTCCTAAAACATATATTGATTTTGATATTCCTCTCATTCCCTACTCAGAAAATTTTTAAACTGTCTTATTTTCAGCTTAACAATTGATCAATATTCCTCAATTTCATGGATTCCCAACAAGTTTGTCTCTATCCTTCATAATCACAAAAAGATTGTTGAATTTTGACAGAATTTTAAGATTCAGCTCCACAACTCGGCGAAACTACTTCCACAGTGTCAAAGAGTTCATCACATATGTGGCAGCAGAGGAGAAATTGATTGCCAAGGACCCATCTCTTCGTGGATCTGTCGAACGCTGCCTTAATTGTTTATCGAATGTACTTGGTGGGCCATTTATATGGATACACCTTAATAAAATGGGAATGGTTGGTGATATTAACTTCCTGTTTGTGGCACATTGGTATATGTGAGGGGGGAAACTTTTCAAGATGGGTGGTGACCATGGTGGCCATTTTGAAGTCAGCCATTTTTAATCCAACTTTTGTTTTTTCAATAGGAAGAGGGTCATGTGACACATCAAACTTGTTGGGAATTTCACAAGAAAAACAATGGTGTGCTTGGTTTTAACGTAACTTTATTCTTTCATGAGTTATTTACAAGTTTCTCTTTGTTTACAGCCATTGACATGTCGCCGAGGTTAACATTTGAGGAGCGGATAGAAATTGTGTTGATGTCTGGTGAACGCAGTAACCGGATCATTGCAGCAGATTTCAATGCAAGACAACCTACGAGACCACCCATCTCCCATGCTACAGTTAGCAAACTGCTTGCTAAGTTTCGTGAAACTGGTTCAGTGTTGGATTTGCTAAAAAGTGGACGCATGAAATCTGTCACTGAAGAAACATCAATGGCTGTCCTAGCTTCATTCAGCCCACAGCGTAGCACTCGCCGCATGTCACTGGAGAGTGGCATTAGTCGAACATCCCTTCGGCGGATATTAGCTACTCACAAATGGCACCCTTACAAACTCCAGCTACTGCAGTATCTCAACAAGGATGACCCAGATCGGCGCACTGAATTTGCAGAATGGGCAAAACAAAAATTGGAACAGGACCCTCAGTTTACGCAAAAGATTTTGTTCAGTGATGAGGCAAACTTTTATGTGAATGTTAAAGTTAATAAACAAAACCACCGCTATTGGTCTGACACTAACCCACATTGGATTGATCCCTTCAAGACTGTTGGAACAAAAAAAATTGATGGTATGGTATATGGGGAACAAAGATTGTGGGGCCATTCTTCATCAATGGAAACCTGAAGGCCACTGGATATGTGAAATTGCTATATGATGATGTGTTTCCCTCTTTATGTACTGAAGCTGGCACGTTCCCTGAGTTTTTCCAGCAAGATGGTGCACCACCACATTATGGGTGTCAGGTCCGAGGCATTACTAGATGAACAGTTTCCTGGAAAGTGGATTGGTCGTCATGGGTCAGTTGAATTTCCCCCAAGGTCTCCTGATCTGACCCCCTTAGACTTATCTTTGGGGTCATCTGAAGGCAATTGTCTATGCTATGAAGATACGAGATGTGCAGCACCTGAAACTATGGATACTGGAAGCCTGTGCTAGCATTTCTCCTGCTGTGTTGCTATCAGTGTGTGAAGAGTGGGAGAAGACAAACATTGACAATCCAACACAATGGGCAGCACATTGAACACATTTTATAAGTGGTCAGAAACTTGTAAATAACTCATGAAAGAATAAAGTCATGTTAAAACCAAGCATACCATTGTCTTTCTTGTGAAATTCCCAATAAGTTTGATGTGTCACATGACCCTCCTCCTACTGAAAAAACAAAAGTTGGATTTAAAATGTTCGACTTCAAAATGGCCGCCATGGTCACCCCCCTTCTTGCAAAGTTTCCCCTCAGATATACTTATGTGCCACAAACAGGAAGTTAATATCACCAACCATTCCCATTTTATTAAGGTGTATCCATATAAATGGCCCACCCTGTACAAAAGAACAGTGGCAAGAGAGCTCCTGAAGAACAGAAACGGTAGATGATTGATAAATTGTGAGACTGCATTAAACAAACATCTCTATAAGCGTTATACTGGTGTTATTGTGTATGTGATAATGTTTTATTTATTAATCTTTCAGGAAATCAGTGAACCCGGAAGATTGTGTTGAAGCCCTGAGAATTGACCGGCCTTATTTTTTTTAAATATTGTTACAGCGAACTCAGGACTCGAACTTGAGGAAAGAGACAGAACAGTACTCCATTTCCTGGAATGCATCCTGGTGGTGGGCCACCTGCACAGGCCATCTTTGATCCAGGATATGACCGTTAGTATCCAAATCTCTGTTGCAGCTGCCCATTCACACATTTAACCTGCATCTTTGAAAATCTAAACAAAGATGACATCCTGACACGATTCTTTACCTTGCAGGTTCAACGCTTGCTCAGCGTCTGGACAGGAGGCAAGAGCCATTTTCACTGAGGTTATCCTGACTAGTTGCCAAAAAGAAGATCAAGATATTCTGCGTAATTACCTGCAATCAAATATGAAGCTAGCTGTGGGAAAACTGTGGCATTTCTGCCTGCTGCTCTTCTTGTCCCCAGGCTACAATTCAACTGGACAAGCTCTTTAGCCTCACGTTAAGTCTTTTCTTTCAGAACTATGTATTACCACCATTATCACCAGTAGTAGATAATATCTAAATAATGCACTTAGATTAATTTTGTGCTGCTGCATTAGGGGTTTATTACGAGAATATTGAACCCATCATGTTCACATTTATTGGAACTGTATTGTGGTGGTAGTAATTTAAGTTCTAGGCATAGTTGTTTCCATGGTTACTGTTTCCATTTTTGTTGTTGAAAATCCCCCATGACGTTATTTTATTTTTGCAGAGATACACAATTGGATTTGTTCGATTACGATGACATGGAACCCGAATATGCCCCTACTAATGAGAGAGAGATGGCCTACAAGACCTTATTATAAAAGTTTCCCATTGGACTTGACCACCGTGGCCCAACACTAAAAAGACAGACAGAAAATATCAGATATGCATGGCAAGTACTGCTATGAAAGCTGGAGGAGGCAGCAGTACAAACGACGGCGTGATGATTTAATTGGTAAGTATTTTTATATGCTAATTAAAATATGTTGACCCATTTCCCAATCAAAACGGGTTTCCATAGATTTAACATTGTTTCCATTTTCTTTTAGCGCAATTCAAGACAAACAGACGTTGCACCAGGTGACAAATTACATACAGAGACAAGGTTGGCGAAGGAATTTCCCCTCAGGCTTTGACATTTTTTTAATACTGGGAGCCAAAGCATCATAGAGGTAAAACTGACATCAATGCTCAATTGATGGAACTTATAAATAGTGATGGCGAGCAGGGGCAATGTCGGATCGCGATATTTCGTGAATATTTGAGGCGAATATTCGCCATATATTCGAGAATCAGAGTCGTAATCTCCAAGCCATTATTTTCTGGTTTCGCGAAAATTAAGCAGTAAATTGGCATAAATTAACATAAAGAATTGCATAAACTGGCATTTAAGATACCTTTTAAATGCCAGCTTATGCAGGTTTATACTATATTATCGCGAATTTTACAGCAATTCATGCGAATTTTTATCTATGGTACCCCGTCAAGCGCTTGCATGCGAAAATTTGCATATAAAAAGTTCGCATAAGCGAATATTCGCGATTGCAGAATATATTTTGCGATATTCTAAATATTCGCGAATTCTCGAAGTGCTGATATTCGCGATTAAAATTCGCAATTCGAAAATTCGTGATCAACACTACTTATAAAATCTTAGATGTGGCCAAGACTTTCTATAGTCAGCGACCGGGTAAAGGGAGAGAAAGGGGTAACACAAACCCCGATCAAGAAAGGAGATTTTGTTAGCGACCATCACGGACCGATTATACCTGTGAAGAGAGTAGAAGACATGATGTCAGCAAGAAGTGATGAAGAATTGGGTTATTTATTCTTTTTCAAATGCAGGGAAAATAAGGGTTTGTATTGATGCCCAAAATGTCCCCTGCCCTTGCCACCCAGAAACGGAATCAACTTTTGGGAAGAAACATGAATCACTTAAGAAAATCCGAATGTAAAGCCGATCAAATACTTTGAGGGGGAACAAAACCCCTACATACTTTTTACTGCTTTAAGAGACATCCATGCAGGACATGAACTGTTATTTGACTATGGTCTCACGAGGAAATTTTTCATAGGGGAGGGGGCAGATCTTTTGTGGATAGATGAAAGAATTTGCTCCCTTTATTTTTAAGATGGACTGTGTTCAAATACATGTTGCACTTGACAATTTTTTTTGCTTTGTTTTTTTTATAGTGTAAAATTGTATATATATTTTTTTTAAATGTTATTTAAAACAAATTTACCTTCAAGATAAATAGATATCAAGATTGTCAAAATTAGATAGTATGCATAAAATACCATCCTCCATCATGAATGTGTCCGATCTTGTGGTAGCTTTATTTAAAATGCAAAATGTTCAAACGAACCCTGTCATATTAAACAAATATTTTGTTGACTTGAAAATAAAAGTACATTTAATAAGCGTTTGTTCTTGTTTTTTTACATGTACTTTTTTTTCTTTAATTCGGCCTAGATTTACTAAAGCTGGTAGGACTAAATGTAGTCCAAATCACTAGGAGATCCAGCAAACCTGGACCGTTTTTTTGCCAATTAATGGCAACACCTAGTGATTTTGGCCTAATTTAGACAAAAGACTTTGATAAATCAGGGCTTGTTTGTTTACCATCAATACAAAACAAATGTATAGTTATGCATTTGTTGCTGTACTGTGTTAAAATTTGCTAATGGTTATTTTATGTGAAGGAATACAAATTTTTTCTGTTTCTTTCTTTGAATTTTTCTATATAGTCACTTTGCTGCCCTGCAGTTTGTGTGTTGGGCTCAGACAGCAACCCCCACATGGCAAAGCTGCCAAGCAAAGTTTTACACCATCCTCAGCCTGGGGGCAGCAGACATCACAATGAGGATGCCCAGGAGACAGTATCCCAGCATTTACTCTCATCACAAACCACTATAAGCAATCATCACTAATTGTGTTAACCATAGAGGGACGTCCTCTCCCTTTTCTTGTGGATTCTGGTGCTACTAGTAGTACTATATGTGAGGATTATTATAGTGGTCCAAGAGAGAATGCTGAGCCCTCTGGAAATTAATGGGATACTGACCAGAGCACCAGTCTATATTCACACAGTAGTAGGATCATTCCAAATTGTCTTGTGAATTTATTAGGGAGAGATTTGTTTGTTCTGTTAAGGTTGCAGTTGGGGATTAGCAAGACAGGACACCTACATGTCACATCCTCAGTTATGCCCATCCATGTACCAAAGAGTAATTTTTTTTTTACATTTGGAATGCCAACCTCAGGATCCGCTACTTGATCAGGTCCTCCTGATGTTTGGGCAAATACTGACCAAGATGTTGGCCTTATCGCTTGTACACCATTTAAGGCAATGCTGAAGCCCGGTGCTGTACCTGTTTATAAACAATACCCCCTTTCCCCAGAAAAAGAAAAGGGGATTGAGTCTATGTTGATGGAATTCCTAGAGGCAGGTGTTATTGAGAAAATTTCCCCTCCCCCATAATACACCTATCAACCTAGTGAGAAAGGCTGATAATACCTTTAGGTTTGTCCAGGCTCTTAGAGCGGTAAATGCACAGATCATACCCATAGCCCCTGTGGTTCCAGACATACCATCTCTGCTATCAGCTATTCCTGCCCATGCAGAGTTTCTCTGTCAACTGGGACAGAAAAAAATGCATTCTTTAAATAAATAACAAAGACAAGGCCACTCTTTGCCTTCATATTTAAATTTTGCCAGTATACTTGGTGTAGAATGCCTCAGGTTATGTAAACTCCCCAGTAGTCGACTACATTGTCCTCCAAACTACACTGCGCCCCTGGACTGCCCCTCATGGTTCTGTCCTTCTACAATATGTGGACAATCTCATATGTAGTTCTACTCAATAGGCCTGCCAAGCAGACGGTTAGTTTATTACTGTGGCAATGTGAATGTGGTCACAGTTTCTAAGAAGAAATTACAATGGTGTATGGAAAGTGTTGAGTATTTGGGCTTTATTCTCGGTAAAAGTGAGAGGAAAATCAGCCATGCCAGAATAACCGCCATACTGGGTCTGCCCCGCCCACAAACCAAGAAAGACATGTGAACCTTTCTTGGCATAATTGGTTACTGTCGCCAATGGATTGCTGATTGTTCCTACTATTATAATATTCTGAGACAAGCCACCAATACTGATATGCCTGACTTCATTAAATGGTCTAATGAAATGTTACAAGCTTTTAGTCATTTTAAATATGCAGTTGTTTCAAATCCTGGTTTGGGCCTACCCGACAATGGCGTGATATGTCCCTTATTTGCCAGGGACAATTGTAAAACCATGGAGGGAGTCCTAGCGCAAGAACATAGAGGCAAATTCCGACCTGTTGCTTTTTTTCTCAAAGGTGGTTCCCATACAGGTTCGGGCATGCCTTCATGTCTCAGGAGTTTGGCAGCCTGTGCTATGGTTGCTGAGATGGCCACACCTATCACCCTAGGTCATCCCATCACTCTGCATACCTCACACAATGTTCAAGTCCTATTGAAGAACATACACAACATATGTCAGCACAAAGACTGAGTGGATATGAAGTTTTGTCGCTATCTAATCCTCAACTTCATATCAAATACTCAGCACCCACATTCGGTCCAATGGCTATACTGAATGCCCTACTTGGATACAAGGGAGAGCAGGATGATTTGCCTCCTCCCCATGCATGTACTGAACTTATACATGAACATACCTCACCTAGGCCTGACTTACAGTCCACACCCATTGAAGGAGCACCTGATATTTTTGTGGATGGATCCTGTTCCTGCCCTAATGACAACACTTATCATGCAGGATATGCTGTGGTTAAACTTCCTGATGTTATTCTAGAATTCTGTATCTTTTCAGTCAGCCCAAGCAGCTGAACTGATTGCCCTCACTAGAGCTTGTTGTCTTTTTGAGGGAAGAGATTTAAATATATACACACACACCGATTCCAAATATGCCTTTGGGGTTGTATATGATCATGGGGTAATCTGGCAGAGAACAGCTTCATAGCTGCAGATGGGAAGCAAATCTCACATTCCACCTTAGTACACGATCTCCTGGCGGCTATCCAATTACCAAGCTAAGTTGCTATTATCCATTGTAAGGAACATACTGGTCTCTAAACGCATATAGCTAAAGGGAATGCCCTAGCTGATCAGGCAGCAAAAGAGGCTGCTAATAGAAAGGCAGCAACAGTTCAAATGCCCTCCCTAGTTTCTGACATTACCCTTACTGACAATCTATTGCTAAGCCTCCAGGATTTGGCTACCAGTAGTGACAAGATAGAATGGCAGTCGGTAGGTGCAGTACAAGACCCTGATACGGGTCTTATCTGCAAAGAGGGGAAACCATGTATTCCAGTTGCAAGCACCCCGAGTTTAATTGCACAATATCATGGTCCTGGCCATAGGGGAGCACAGGCAACCACTGACCTCATTTGGAGAGATTTTTTATTATACCAAGTCTTAGATCAAATGTACAAGCTTATGTTTCACGGTGTATTAAATGTCTCAGAAACAACCCAAATAATTCAAAAAGAAGGCCAAACACCAGCATCTGACTTACCCGACTTCACCATTCACTCACCTACAAATTGAATTCACCCATATCCCAAAGAAAGGAATTGTGGATATGTTCACTAGATGGCCAAGATTTTTCCTACTGCCAATAAAACCACACAAATTGTGGTAAAAATGTTGTTACAAGAGATCATCCTCAGATGGGGGTGTCCTGTTCAAATGAACTCAGATAATGGCCCAGCTTTTGCGTCCAGGGTATGTAAGGAGCTTTCCAAAACCCTTAGGATTGACTGGAAGTTCCACCTCCCTTATCACCCACAGAGTTCTGGGGTAGTAGAAAGGATGAATAGAACAATTAAAGAAAAAAAAATAAGGAAAGTTACTGGAGGCATGTTAACCAATTGGAAAAAGTTCTTGCCTGTAGCCCTAGCAGAAATTAGGATGCAGCCCAATAAGAATACTGGTTACTCACCATTTGAGGTCCTAATGGGAAGACCCTTCCCCACCCCTTGGGGGCCCATAGGCCCCCATGATAGAAAAAGGGGATCTAGAAGTAGTATATGCAGAATATGTGAGGAAACTTGTAGAAACTTTAGAGCAAATTGAACAAGATGTTTCTTGTGCCTCTCCTTTCTCTCCACAGGAACCTTAGTATCCTTTCCAACCAGGAGACGTGGTGATAGTCCAGTGCCTGGCAAAAGGACAAAAACAGACCGAGTTCCCGTTTGGACCACCCACCCGAGTGACAGCAGTCACCAGAACTGCAATTCTCACAGAAGAGGCTCCCATCTGGATTCACGCTAGCAGAGTGAAAAGGGTCCCTGAGGCTTCTTCTCCGGTGATGGACAAAGAGGGTGAAGCAGGAGTGAAATGCCTGAACAAAAAGGGGAGCTCAGAAGAAGTTTCCTTGAAAAGTGCCTTGCCACAGGCTGAAGATGATGACCCCATAATATTATATGAGATTTGTTTGTCTGCTGATAATTATTAATCTTTGTGTTTTCTTGCCAGTCTGGCTTATTACTATATGTATTTATCACCCAGAGGAGATGTTTCTTCTGCAATGCACCAAATAATCACTCAGTAAATAAAAGAGCTCAGAAGCAAGATCCCTTTGCTTCTGGACCCTTTTATTCTGAACAGAATAGTATAGTCAAGATGGCAAATGCCCTAAATGTTAGTTCATTGTGCCTTAAAGACTTAGAGCCCACGGGATCGTATACAAACATGTGTTATTGCTGTGCCTACACCCGATGAATCCCTCCTTGAAGTCTGGCTGATGGCTAACAATACACAATCTTTTATTCCCTTGTATGACTTCTGTGGGGAGTGTCAGAAATTAGAAAACAGCAGGGATAATATTAGAATAATTACTATTAATGTGACTACAACAGAGACCTGTTTTACCTTTTCCCAGGATATGACTTTATATTGTGATAGTAGAGACATAAAAAATGGATTACCTAAGAATAGTGTATATGATTATATTGACACCTGTAAAAAGAATAGGCTTGCTAGCTCCCTGAATAATTCCATGAGTTGTAATAAGACCATTGCATCTTCTAGTTTTATCTATAATATAATGCTCCCTAAGGGATGTTTTTTGTCTTGTGGTAACAGCACTTACAATTACATTCCTGCTAATGTTATTGGAGGTCCCTGTGCGTTATCCAGGCTGACTTTGGCCCTTCCCAGTCAACCCCCTATCAGGAGAGCTTACAGATCGATTACCAAGACTATCAGAAAACTGACTCTACTTTACCCTTTCTTAGCTGTGCAGAATATACAAGTTTGGGCGCTTCTATATTAGGAGTGCCTGGACTGGCTATATATAATACTCGTACTATAAATTCTATTGCATGTGACTTGGCTAAATCTCTGAAACATACCTCTATTGCCTTACCAGACATGATTTTAGATCTACAAGGCGTAAGAGGAGCAGTGCTAGAAACTAGAATTGCTGTGGATTATCTGTTACTTAAACATAATATAGGATGTCAAGATTTTAAAGGAATGTGTTGCTTTAATTTATCTGACCATTCCAGATCAATCCAGTCCCATATTCAAGCATTACATGAAATAGATGATTACACTCACCGGTAATTACTTTTCCATGAGTCCATGACAGCACCCTTGAGAGAGCCCGCCTCCAACCGGACAGGAAACAGGAACTTCAATTGGGAAGCTTCTTAAGGCAGGATCCAGCCTCTATTCCTCAGTCGTCTACAAGAAACATGTCCTGCAAAATATTCCTTTTTTTTTTTTTTTTGTATATATATATATATATATATTTATATATTTTTTTTTTTTTTTTTTTTATTACCAGGTTGCCATTACACTATATATATATATATAAATTTATATATCTCCTTTTTTTTTTTTTTTTTGGGGGAATAAAGACGGGTGCTGTCATGGACTCATGGAAAAGTAATTACCGGTGAGTGTAATCATCTATTTCCCTTACGCCATGACAGCACCCTTGAGAGATGACTAGACTAGTAATCCTTTAGGGAGGGATCACGGAACTCAGGACTTTCCTACCATAGGACAGTTGGCTCTTGCCATCCAGATCTAATCTGTAATGGCGGAAAAAGGTACAGGGAGACTTCCAGGTAGCCGCCCTACAGATCTGCTCTAAAGATGCTTCTGCTCTCTCTGCCCAAGAGGCGGAGACCGCCCTAGTTGAATGAGCACCAAAACCCAAAGGACAAGGAATGTCTTTAGATTTATAAGCCAGGAAATAGCAGAGATGATCCATCTGGAAAGGGTTCTAGATGTAACCTTACTACCTTTGTTTCTACCGGAAAATTGAACAAACAGCCTAGAGGATTTTCTCCAAGGTTTCGTGACTTCCAAATATCTCAGAATACATCTTCTGACATCAAGACAATGCCAATCCCTCTCACTCGCATTCTTTGGGTTCTGACAGAGGGAAGGAAGAACAATATCCTGAGACCTGTGGAAGAAAGAAACAACCTTGGGAAGGAAAGCCGGGACTGGTTTTAGTATAATTCTGTCTTCCAAAATCTTAGTGTAAGGGGAGAGGTAGACAGGGCTGAAATCTCACCCACTCTTCTAGCAGTGGTAATGGCCACTAAAAAAACTGTCTTGAGTGTAAGGATCCTAATTGGAAGGTCTTCCAGAGGCTCAAAGGATTGAACATCATACTAGACAGAACCAGGCTCAGATCCCAGGGCGGGGACAGCTCCCTGGGCACCTGATGCATCCGGCTAACAGCCCTAAAGAACCTCTTTATCCATGGATGATGGGCCAATGCGGAATCAAAATAGGCACTTAAAGCGGACACCTGAACCTTCAGAGTGCTAACTCTAAGCTTCATCTTAAGGCCGTTCTGCAAAAATCGAGGACTAAGGAAATAGGAGGAGAGGCCAACGGGTCCACCGGTCTACCGGCAAAAGAATTAAATTTCCTCCAGATTCTAGCGTAGATAGAGGAAGTAACATCCTTTCTACAAGAGAGGAGAGTATTAACTACATCCTTAGAAAGCCCTTTTTCTCTAGTATGGACCTCTCAGAAGCCAGGCCGTGAGATGTAAACTGTTCACTTGCGGATGGTATACTGGGCCCTGGCTCAACAGATCCTCCCGGTCCGGAAGTATCCATGGGTCTGACACTGACAGTTTCCGGAGCCAGGTGAACCATGACCTCCTCGGCCAGAAAGGAGCAACCAGGATCACCGTGGCTTGGACCGTCTCAATTTTGAAGAACTCTCGGAATTAATTTTATCGGAGGAAGGCGTATAATAAATCGTCTGGCCACTGATGAGCGAAAGCGTCTATCGCTGTGGGACGATCCTCCGGATCTAGAGAGAAGAACCGTCGACATTTTCGATTTTTCTGCTGGCAAACAGATCTAACGTGGGTCTTCCCCAGAGCGTTTCTATCTGGAGAAAAACTGACTGATTGAGACACCATTCCCCTGATTTAGATGTCTCCTGCTCAGGTAATCTGCTGTTACATTTTCCGCCCCTTTTAGGTGTACAGCTTTTAACATTGGAATGGAGGGAATTATGATTTTGAAAATTTCTTCCGTTAAGGCCATAAGTTCTCTTGATCTTGTTCCCCCTTGTTTGTTGAGGTATGCGACAACCGTGGTGTTGTCTGAAAATATTTTTACTTTTTCCCTTTTATTTTTGGAAAGAAATTTTTAAGGCTAGATAGACGGCTCTTAATTCCCTCATGTTCTGTGATTCGTTTCTTTCTTGTATGGACCAAGTCCCTGAGCTACTGCGTCTTGACAGAACGCCCCCAACCAGTCGGACTTGCGTCCGTTGTAACAGAGATGTCTTCCTGCAGATCCCATTGAAGACCCTGGGACAGGTTCTCCGGTTTCAGCCACCATTGGAGAGACTGGATGACTTCTGGGGGAGGTGAAGGCGACTTTCTAGTGGACGGAGGCTCCTTGCCAAACATCCAGAATCTGCCACTGTAGTCTCCGGGAGTTCAACAATGCCCAGTTTACTGCCGGAATTGAAGCCGTCATCCTTCCTAGGACCGCCATGCCTTGTCGAATAGTCCTGTTGTCTGTTGTCATCAGAGAACGAATCTCTTCTTGAAGTCTGAGAATTTTTGGTTGGGGAAGTAGACATCGCTGATTTACAGAGTCCAGTATCAGACCTAAAAACATGCAAGATTTTGAGGAACTAGGTTCGATTTTTCCAATTTATTTCCCATCCCAGTTTTCCTAGAATTTCTAACACCAATCTGACCTGACAAGCCATGCTGGCGTCTGAGACCGTTACAATCAAAATGTCGTCTAGGTAGGGGACAGTTAAAATGTCCCTTTCCCTTACATGCGCCATTACCTCTGCCATAACCTTGGTGAATAATCGGGAGCCTGGGCCAGCCCGAATGGAAGAGCCCTGTACTGAAAATGTAGAATGTCTGTTCCCGTAGAAACAGCAATCCTTAGGTACTTTTGAAAGTCTGGATGAATTGGGATGTGATAATACGCATCTCTTACGTCTAAGGTTGTCATCACACAGTTCGGGAACAAATATTTTATGGTGGACTGAACAGATTCCATCCTGAATTTTTGTATTTTAAATACTGGTTCAGAAGTTTTAGGTTTATGATCATCCTGTAGGACTTGTCTGGTTTGGGAACCAGAAACAGGGACGAATAAAACCCTCTTCCCTTTTCCGATTCTGGAACCTGTATCAGGACCTTCTTTTCTAGCAGAGAAAAAGCTCCGTTTTTAATGCCAGATCCTTCTTGGACCGGGTCTGAGAAAAGTGATTTTCATTCTCTCCGGAGGAGAGAGGCAAACTCGAGACGGAACCCATCTTTTATGATGCCTCGAATCCAAGGGCTTGCGGAAATATCTTCCCAAGCCTCTAGAAAATAGAAAGCCTTCCTCCCACCGGAAAAAAACCGTCATTGCTGAGTAGACTTCTGGCGACTGTTGGGCTGGGAATTAAATAAGAACCCTTTTCCTTTCTAGACTTATTATCCCTCCAATATTTTCTCTTTTTCTGCTGAAAGTTTTCTCTACGGTCGCGCCGAAAAACTGTCTTTTCTTCTCTGGTTTAACTGAAGGAAAACCTTTTTGTCATCCGCAGCTTTTTCAAGCAGGTCATCTAAGACCGATCCAAATAAAAAGTCCCCTGGCAGGGAATGGCACACAATTTGTTTTTGATCCAGTGTCTCCCGACCAGTTCTTCAACCAGATTGCCCTCCTGGCGGAATTAGATAAAGCTGCTGATTTGGCGCTAAGTCTAAGGGCATCGGCCGAGGCATCGGAAATGAAATCAACCGCCTTTAGAATTGTAGGAAATACTCCAACAGTTGTTCTCTTGGGGTCTTATTTTCAATCTGCGATCCTAGGTCCTGTAACCAAACTTTAAGGACCTAGCCGTAGAGTGGCTGCAATATTTGGTTTAAATGCCTGTGTGGAGGCTTCCCACATGTTTTAAGATAAAGTTCAGCCCTTCTGTCCATTGGGTCTTTAAGACACCCAAATACATCAAAGAGCAAGGCCGATTTCTTAGCCATTTTGCCACTGGAGCGTCAAGCTTAGGAGGCCTATCCCAAGAAGAACATTCCCCTTCCTCAAATGGATATTTCCTTTTAGCATTTCTGGGATAAATAACTTCTTATCAGGCTTCTTCCATTCTTTCTGGATCAATGCCTTTAGATTCTCGTTTACAGGAAAACTCTACACTTTTTATGCGCTAAGTCTCCAAACATAATCTGTTGAATAGTTTTCTGTTCTTTGGCCTCATCAACCTTCATGGTAGCTCTGATACGCCTTTAGTAAAGCATCTGTATCTTCACAAGGGAAAAGCGGCTTGCCAGCAGGCTCGTCCTCACATGAAGAGTCAGAGCTATCCAGGATCTCTCTAATTCTGATTCACTACCAGGAGAACCTGAATCTGAGATACAAGGCAAGCGTCTTTGCTTCCTGAGGGGGAGGAAGGAAGGAGCCTCTTGAATTCTTTCATAAAGTCCGCAATCTCGATCTGACCATAGACTTAATACTCTGCTTTGAGACTAGACGATTCTTCCTCCAGCATTTTATCAATACATTTCTGACACAGTAATCTATTCCAGGAAGGTGACAGCTTTTTCTACAGGTAGCACATTCCTTCCCTTTAGATCTTAGCGGAAGCCTTTTCTTGGACTCTTTTTAACACTCTAAAAAATAAGAGCACACAGAAAGCTCCTAATGAGAAATGAACGGTTTAGAAAGAAATTGGGAGTATAACCCTACCCCACCAGGAATACCGAGCGTGTCTCATGGCTGTCCTGGTCCTCTCTGCGCTGCACCCCTTCTTCCATTGTCGGATTCCGGGGAGAAGTATTCTCCATAAGGCACTCTATTCCAGGCCCAGGAAATGGCTGGCTGGCACCCCTCCACCGGCGCACAAGAGTTTTTATAACCTGACGGTCCATCCTCCTGCTGGCCAGGCCGCTGGCGTCCTGGCGAGCCACTTCCGGTTTCATGCGTCCACCGACCGGAAGTGGCCCGTATGTCACTTCGATGCTGCTTCAGGCCTGTTCAAGGGCTTACCATACCTCCGCCCTGTAAGCCCTGCGGTGAGAGAGATCCCCGCTCAGGACCCGGAACTCCCAGAACTACCAGGAGTGTCCGAGTGGCGCTCATACCTCCCGGTATGGACGGACTGCCGCTGCCCCTCCCAGGCCGGTCTCCGCCGAGACCAGGAGGACCGGAGAGTGAAGATCCCAGTCTGGCAGGCGGCTCCTCCTGGGAGACTCACGCCGCACCAGAGTAACCTCCGCTGGCCATTCGGAAAACCATAATGGGGCCCTGCAGCCGATGCAGCTTCCCTGCAGAAGAATTCCTCCCATCCAGCAGGACAAGAAACAGGAACTGAGGAATAGAGGCTGGATCCTGCCTTAAGAAGCTTCCCAATTGAAGTTCCTGTTTCCTGTCCGGTTGGAGGCGGGCTCTCTCAAGGGTGCTGTCATGGCGTAAGGGAAATTGCCAATAATATCAAGAAGGATGTTGATTCATCCTCTTGGTGGGACTGGTTATTGAGCTGGCTGCTGGATTTGAGTTGGTTAAGAACATTATTTATCAGAAATATAATAGAAACATAGAATGTGTCGGCAGATAAGAACCATTTGGCCCATCTAGTCTGCCCAATATGCTGAATACTATGGATAGCCCCAGGCCCTATCTTATATGAAGGATGGCCTTATGCCTATCCCATGCATGCTTCAACTCCTTCACTGTATTTGCAGCTACCACTTCTGCAGGAAGGCTATTCCATGCGTCCACTACTCTCTCAGTAAAGTAATTCTTCCTGATATTACTTTTAAACCTTTGCCCCTCTAATTTAAAACTATGTCCTCTTGTAGCAGTTTGTCTTCTTTTAAATATTCTCTCCTCTTTTACCGTGATGATTCCCTTTATGTATTTAAAAGTTTCTATCATATCCCCTCTGTCTCTTCTTACTTCCAAGCTATACATGTTAAGGTCCTTTAACCTTTCCTGGTAAGTTTTGTCCTGCAATCCATGTACTAGTTTAGTAGCTCTTCTCTGAACTCTCTCCAAAGTTTCAATATCCTTCTGCAGATATGGTCTCCAGTACTGTAGCTTTCTTGATCAAATGTTGTTGTATCCAATGTTTCCCTTCACTCATACAGATTTTGTGAGTGATGTGTCCAAAACCCACAGATCTTGGACAACCATATGCTACTTCTCTATGAGAGAAAGATGATAAGTCATATTCATGACTTAGAGGGGATTTCAGGGTTAAATAGAATAAGCTATATTAT